>RJWH01000888.1:0-382217 GCA_004363575.1 Solenodon paradoxus
ACACTTCTGTGGGACCCCTGCCACACTGCCTGTGGGACCCCGCACACTTTTGTGGGACCCCCCCCGCCACACTGGGGGACCCCGTACACTGTCTGTGGACCCCTGCCACACTTATGTCACCCCCAACCATTTTCCTTCTGGTGACCTCACTTCTATTTTGATGTCCAAGGCTTGGTTTTTGTTTTGTCTGCTTCACGCCAGCTGAAATCATCTTTGTTTTGTTTTTTGAAGTAGCGTTGGGCTATAGAAGTATACAGGTTTCAGGTGGAGCGTGTGCTATATACCGCATCATGCTCACCACCAAGAATTCTACTTTTTATCCTTTATAATTGATCTTTTTACTTGGGGATCCCACTTCCCTTGCTACTTCCTTCTGGTAACTGTTATTTTGCTCTTTTGATCTAAGAGTTTGTTTTCTTTGCTTATTAGTTTTGTTTCTTTATCTCAATAAAGTCACCATGAACCTCCTCATAATGAGAATTTCAGTTTCCTGTAACTTTACCAGTATGGTTTTCTTTGCAATGATTTAATCAGTACAACAAAAGTGATACATACATATATATATATGTATATATATGTGTGTGTGTGTGTATACATATACATCTATAAATGGTATTAATACAATTGTATAGAGATTTACATGGTAGTGCTTCTTTCCCCATTGTCCTGAACTCCTTGGGGATGAATGCTCTACTGTATTCATCAGTACAAAACTTGGTGCCTAGTGGCCATGCAGATAATGTTTAATGAATGCATGGATAGTCAGTAGGCAAGTAAATGTGACGTCATTGATTCTCTTGCAGACCCCTCTAAGTTTCCTGGCACATCTGGAGAAGCAAGCTAAAATAGATGAAGACAATCTTACGTTACTGGAGAAACTCTGCCAAAAAGTTGCACCTAGTCATATGAGAAAAATAGAAAAATATAAAAGAGAGAAAGGTAACTAGCTTATGCTTGCTTGCTTGAACCCAGTGTTTGCTACCCACTGTTTGGAAATTTTTCAACTAATAGGTTATGTCTGATGTTTAATCAACATTTAGATAATATTCTCTTGGGAAATCCAGAAATCTCCCCCAAGGTGTTCATTTAACACATTTTTTACTGCAGACTGTGTACTAGGCATTGCTTAGAAGCTGAATATGCAGTAAGGTATACCCAAAGCTGCTGCCCTCTGGGAGCTTTTATTCTAGTTGGAGAAAGTGGTTTTGGACAAATCTCTTCTGATTCTAATCTGAGGGTGAGAGTTTAGGAAATCATTCTGAATGAAATAACAAAAAAGGAGGCAGGATAGCATAGTTGCCAAGAGTGGCGTCCGTGGAATTAGGTTGCTGGGACTCCGCTTATTAGTGGCAGTGACCCTTTTGCAAGCCTTTCTGTCTCACTTTCCCTGTCCGTCAAGTGTGAATGAGAGCGGTGTCTACCTCACGGTTTTTCTTGTTTGCTTGTTTGAGGATTGAATGAGGTGGTAATTCCTGTAAAATGCTCTTCTGGCACAGAGACAGACTGCAATACACGCTGCTCTAAATATGTCAGAGGAAAGTCATGAAAATCTTCATACGCTTGGAAATTACTATCAGAGAAGAATGTTATTTTTCTGTGTGTGTGTGTGTGTGTGTGTGTGTGTGTGTGTGTGCAATGCTGTCTTGTAAAGATGCATTGCTGTGGTATTATGTAGAGGTAGTAGAAGCACAGGACAGAAATCAAGCCTGGCTGATTCACCATGTGTCTGTGTGCTAAATGTTTCTGTCTCACGGAGTTCGCAGTCACGAACAGGAATGTTTTTGTGAAGCTGTCACTCCACACCCTGATTCTCAGTGAGTCAGTCTCGTGTGCAGATTTGTCTGGTTGAAAACAAAACTAGACACAAGAACACTTCCAAGAATGCTGAACACAAAATTAGTTGAGAAACAAAATACACTGCCATTAAATTGATAAAATATCAAAAAATGACTACTCCATTGAGAAACTATAGAATTTAAGTAAAACAGTTATGAAAAATTGAAACGGTCTTTTAACCTTCAGATGACTTATCTAGTCACATTGCCATTTTCCCATAATGCGAATACAAGTAGCATAGTGTGGTTGGACTGATTATTTTAGATATTTAAACTCTGGGAAAGGTCCTCTAGTTTCCATGTAGTGAACGGTTACACTGCCTCATTAAGTCTCAAAAGCTGAACTTGATCAGAAACATTTTCATTTTGATACTCCTTTTCTACAACCACCTACTGTGTGATCTTTTGATACTGAAAGAAAACAAAACTCTTGTTTTCCTCTGCTGCTATTCACACCACACTTGTGAGATACTGCTGACCTCAGCCGTGTGGATTTTTCTATGTCAAGCAATTCTGTAATTTTCTGTGAGTACAAACTGGGTGCCTTGCAATTTAATTCAATTCTGACACTTACCAGAGTTAGAAAAGGTCGCCCAGGTTAAGGACTCAGGGTCCCAAGACTGAACCCCAACTTCAGATGCTAATCTCAAATAGTAGGTCCCCAGATTATCCCCAACCTCTGTCTGGCTTGGCTACTGTGGCTTTTCGGGTTGCTCAGAGAACCCACTGTAGAGTTAGGTGAGTGAGCAAGCAGAGGTTTAATCAGAGGGTAAAGGGATGGAGCTGACCAAGGGAGGTTCAGACTCCGTGGGTTCAGGGTCGCTCCACATACCAGACAGGCGGAGCGAGTAAGCAAGTTGGGAGGCCATTAGTGGGGAGCAGAGAGAGAGAGAGGATGGAGCCAGCCAAGGGAGGCTGAGACCCCCATTAATGGGGGTGCTGACTCAAGGCCTTGCTGGAGGCCTGAGTTTTTAAGGGAAAATCCCACATGGTGAGGAAGGGGGATGGAGAGAGGAGGGCTGCAGACCAGGTTTCAGTTCCTGATTGGACAAGGTGACATTGTCTTTTGAAGTTATTGGTGGTCTTCTTCATTCCTTTGTTTCTTGGTGAAGGGTCTGTGCTGGTCACATACTACATGTCTCACATGTCAAACTCATCCATCAGCTTTCCTTATCAATCCAGATGCATCCACGACTGGGTGATGGAGCCAGAGGCAATTCACTGTCCTGATAGTTAAGCTTTAATCCCTGGTCTAAGGCTTGCTCTTGTGGGGGTGCTGACAGCTACAAACCAACGGTCTCCATGACCCCTTCCTCAGGTTCAATAGTCTGCTAAAATGGCTCACAGCACTCAGGAAAAGGAAGCTGGAAGGGAGGTAGAGTGCAAGATATGGGGATAGGAAATGGAGCTTCCATGCTCTTTCCAGGAGGCTCAGCCTCTTAGCACCTCCACCTTCACCAAACTGAAAGGTCTCCAAACGCTTGCTAGAGTTTTTAACAGAGACTTGATTACATACGCATGGCTAATCAAATCATTGATCATTATGACTTATTTAGCTCCTTTCCCTCCCCAGGGTTCTGGGGCTAGAGCTGAAAGGTCCATCCTTTGATCACAAAATTGGTTTCCCTGGCAAACCGCCCACATCCAGAGCTTCTCAAGGGGCATAGTCATTTCATTAGCATACAAAGGACAGGGTCACTTCATGTATCCCAAGGGTTTTAGGAGTCACTGTCTTAATAAGGGGTCAGAGATTACATATATATGTATGCATTTATATATACATGTATTTATTATATCACAAGTGTCAGTATTTTAGCATTGACTTTGTACAGTCCTGAAAGTTCTGGCCTCATTCTGGCATTTAGGATGAAGCACTAAACTGCTAAGAAGACAGTAGGCATGCAAATATTAGTCTGAATAACATTCTGAGTTTTCTTGAACCTTATGTTTGCTTTAGTTAAGCTTATTATTAAAAATAATGTGTATTAATCATAATAAAATCAAATAGAAATACAAATAACAACAATACAGTGTGTGGAGGGTAAAAGTCCTCCTACCACTACCAGTCCATTTCCCCGAGATAACCTTGCATGGAGTACATTTTTGTAGCTTTTCTTTCGGATAAAATTGTATGTGTTTGTGTATGCATAGATGGAATAATTATAATATATGTTTGAGATCATGCAAATCAAATTCTATGACTTGTTTTTCCTCACCTAATATATGTGAAATTTTCCCATGTGTATAATGCAGATGTTGTTTACTTTTATTAATGTTTCCGCAAAAATACATTTTATGTATACAACGTTTACTTAATTACTTTTGAATATTTTTTCTTTACTTCGTTTTTGTTTTTGCTATTGTCTGAATTCTGATTTTGTTTCTTGATGGAATCCTTTTATAACCTTGACAATTATCTGGCATATTGTGCACCATGATTTCTGAAATAGTATTTAGTAAAGTATGTAGTACTTTTAAGAAATGCTAACACATTATAAAAAAACAAAAACTTAAAAATAAGGACTAAATATAAAAATGCAAGAATAGAAATACGATGATAAATAAAAATAGCTTAAATTCACATTTTTTCCTGGCTCTTTAACAATGACACCGCAAATACAGGTCTCTTTAAGGGAATTTTTTATTTTATTTTTGGTTGATTGGTTGTCTTTGATTGCTACTAGTTGGAAAGTGATTTTTGTTTTCCTGTGATTCTATTTCCAGCTGCCCAGGCCATGGAAACTTCAGCAAAAAAGGAAACTGAGTCATTGCCTCAAGGAGAGGAGGAAAGATTTTCCCAGTTATCCATTAAGCCCTTCTCTGGAGACACACTGGTAGGTTCAAGGACATGATGGTTGATGTTTAACCACCAGCTCCGCTCTCCACTCCCATATCCCAAAAAGAACAAAGGAGAGAGATTGGAGAGACCGAGAGGTGACCTATAGTGTTTTGTGTGAATATTCCCACCATCACTGATTTTATAGTTAGTAGTAACATGATATCAGCTGGATTGCTGATTTTTTTTTTTTTTTTTAAAGAAGGAAGTTGGCAGGAATGAAGGTGAGTAGGCAGACAGACAGGAGGCTAGAGTCACAGACTTAATGCTGAGCCACCAGGGTGTACCTGAATTGTAATTTTTAAAAACTCTAGCAATTGACTTTCACCTTACCTCTGAGTTGGTTTGAAATGGCTTTGCTCTTCTCTGTGGGATTTATCCGGTTGCCTTCATGGGTATACAGTTTGGGCAGTTGCTTTTGTAATGATCAACTGTCACTATTTGAATTTAATAATATTAATTATTAATCAATAATATTAATATTTAAATGATATGTGAAAAAAGGGCCTCACATCTTTATTTTGCCTGGGACCTATACATCATGCAGCCTGTCCTCCCCAGAGGACAAGAACGAGGTTTCTGTAGTATCCAGTGATGGAAGAATGGGCAGAGAGGAAGCACTGGGAGGATTCGCAGTGTTTTTCACAATACGATCATGTTCCTTGGGAGACCCATGACATTGTTCCCTGGGATTTATATATTTTCCCAGCAGACTTGGGCAGTTCTGTTTTTGCCACTATCTCTCAGCATCAATGAATTTAGCTTGGCCTTGGGGTTTTATTGTTTTTTAAAGTTGTGGTAAAATGCAAATAACATAAAATTTACTGTCTTAACCACTTTTAAGTGTACAGTGTAGTACTGTTGAGTTGATTTATCACATTATTTTGTAATAAATCTTAGAACTCTTTTGATCTTGCAAAACTGAAGCTCTATATCTATTCAACAATAATTCCCCATTGCCCCTCCCATCAGCCCCTAGTAAACACCATTCTATTTTCTTTCTCTGTGAATTTGACCTCTCTAGGTATTTCATATAAGTGAGATCATACAGTATTTGTCTTTTAGTGATTGCCTATCTCACTTAATACATTGTCACTTAGTATCAATGTCCTCTAGGCTCATCCATGTCAGAATTTGTTTCCTTTTTAAGGTTGAATAATATTCCATTGTATGGATTCACCATGTTTTTCTTATCCATTTTTCCATCGATGGACTTGGGTTACTTACAACTTTTTTGCTGTTAAGAATTAGTACTGCTATGAATGTGAGTGTACAAATATCTCCAGAAGAACCTGCTTTTAATTCTTTTGCATATCCAGAGGTAGAATTGATGGCTCCTACGTAAATTCTATTTTTAATGTTTGAGAACCACCATGCTATTTTCTGTGGCAACTGCATCATTTCGTATTTCTATAATATAATGCCTAAGTATTCCAATTTTCGACATCTTAGTGAATATCATTTTCTCATTTTTTGATAGTAGCCATCTTTATGAGTGTGGAGTAGTATCTCACTATAGTTTTGATTTGTATTTTGTATTTGTGATGCTGAGCACATTTTCATGTACTAGTTGATGTCCTACCATTTCTGTATCATCTTTGGAGAAATGTCTGTTCAAGTCCTTTGCTCATTTTTGAAACTGGGTTGTTTGTGGAAGTCTTATCTTTTTTCTTAAACATTTTTCTTTCCTATCTTCTTGACAACATTTGTTATGACTGAGCCTCCAGATGGTGAGAAGACTGACAGTCGGGCAGTCAAAGGTAGAGGAAATAGCACTTTATTGCAACCATTGGTGCCAGCTCAGGGGTATTGTTACCCAAAGCTGAACAATGGGGCGTTTAGGAGAGCTCCTTTTATACTCTGAGGTAAAGATTCACCTCCTTGGCTATGTGTGGTTTCTACTGGAAGCTCTTATCACTTATGTACAGCTGCAGAGTAGGGAGGTGATGCTCGTTTGTCCTTGGTCACGATAACAGGGAGTAGCTGCAGTCTCCATAGAAGAGGGAGTAGCTACAGCCTCTCTAGAACCGTGGAAAATTCCTGGCAGACTAACTTTTGCTTTGAGGTCAGGGAAAAGGTCTTCTACCACACTTCCATGGCTTCATATTTTGCAGCTATGATTTTTTATATGAAAATAATTTCAATCCTAGAGAAAAGTTGGAAGAATGTGCATAATACAAAGCATATTATATACTATATTCACCTGCCTGTTGTTGATTGTTCCCCCTATTTGCTGTCTGTTGTTTCTTTCTACCTGTTAGTACACAGACACGTGTTTTTGAACTTCTTTAAGAAAGGAAATATGCAGGCAGAAATGAAGATGAGTAGGCAGACAGGAAGGAAGAGAGAAGAGGAAGAAGTACTTAATTCAATTTTATTTAGTTGTACATCTTGGTCATTCCACCCTGGCCCTAGGATGTGAACCCAGGACCCTGGGGTGAATGTGGACCGCTTTCAACCCCTACTCCACCAGAGCACACCTTTTTTTTAAATTTATTTTTTACTGTAGTCATTATTCTACAGATGAAATGGTTTCCTATGTATAAGTTCCCCATTTATTAGATATGTTTTAACACATTCTGCCCTCCACCAAATCAAGTGTTCTTCCCCATTGTCCAGTGGGCTCACGGCACACCTCTTTTGAACATTCTAAGAGGAACTTGCATACATCATGATTTTTTTACCCTTGTAGACCTTACCATATTTTCAGAATAAGGATATTCTTTTTCATAACTATAGTGTATTTATTAGTACTCATAAAGTTAATACAATCCTTTTATCAAGTCAATCATATTTAAATTTTGTTTGTTGAGCCAATAATAGCCTTTATAGATTTTTTTCCTCCAGTATAAAATTCAGTCTTGGCTCATATGTCAAATTTAGTTGTTATGTCTCTTTAGTCACTTTTAACTTTGAATATTTCCACATCTTTTCTTCCTCTTATAACATTGATATTTTGAAGACTACAGCTACTCTGACCACTTTTTATTAAAACAAAGTTTCCTTATTTTTAGTATGTGTAGTGTTTTCTCATGATTAGATCAAAGGTATGCATTCTGGCCCTAATATTACATAAATAATATTGTATTTTTCTCAAAACATCACATATGGAAGCATTTGATGTCCATCAGCTCCTGCCCCCCACTTTGTGATGCTAATTTTGACTACTTGGTCCAGATATTGTCTAATTTCTAGTTAATTATACACACACATATAGTTACTATTTTTCTCTTGTAACTAATAAGCAAATTGTAGGGAGACACTTTAAGATCATGCAAATATTCTACATCACTGAGAAATAATCAGGGTATAATATAGTCAAGATGTGTTCTTTGAACAGGGCTCCTGATATGGGTCCACAACCTAGGGGTAGCTCCAAGCTGTGCTCCACCAGGAAGAGGGAACAGGGAAGTTTTAATGGATCAAGCAGGGAAGTGATCTGAACTTAGTCATTTGTTTGAAAATTTTGGATTGATTGACAGGCACCTCATGAAAAACTATAGTGTTGCAATGTGAGGTGGTAGGGACACACACACACACACACACACACACACACACAACTTTGGTTTTTTTGACTTAGAAATTCAGTAGTGTCTAAGAGGTGCGGCTCAGCTTTGCTCTCTGACATGCTGTTGTTTCCTTGACATTGGATGATCCTGGCCACTACCAGATGAAGATGAGTTCAGGTGTGATGTTGCTGGAAGGGCAGGAGGCTTTCGAGTAGGGCCAACACGTCACTTTATGTTTGTTCTTAAATTCTCAGGGTTGGAAAGTATCCTCTTAGAATGTTCAAAAGAGGTGTGCCGTGAGCCCACTGGACAATGGGGAAGAACACTTGATTTGGTGGAGGGCAGAATGTGTTAAAATACATCTAATAAATGGGGAACTTATACATAGGAAACCATTTCATCTGTAGAATAATTACTACAGTAAAAAATAAATTAAAAAAAAAAGGTGGACTTATCTTAAAAGTTGTCTAGGCAACCCTGCTCTCCATGAAATGACAGATAAAATACAAGATTGCGAATCATTTCTTGTTTCACATCCACCTGAGAGGTTTTCTTAATATAAAAGAGCTGGATATATAATATAATATAAATAATATAAAACAGCTGGATATAATGAGAAGAAACTCTTTGTATTTCAGGCAGTGCTCCCGTATCTGTCTGAAAATCAAATCCATATGAATTCATGTGGCATAGGATTTTCTTGAAGCGAGGCATGCTTCTTTCTTGAGGGGATCTAGCAGCAGTTTATTTTGTATGGCCTAGTAGGACCCTGCTGGAAAATAGTTGAAAGAAGATGGGGTGTGGTCAGGCAGTTAGTGAGCCATTCATTTATTCATTCACTCATTCATTCTTCTCTGACAGAGACTGGGGGTGAGTCCACAGAAGGTGCATCATTCTCAAAGAGTCAGCCAGACCCTAAAGTTTATTCCTGCTCCTTGGTCTGGATGGGTTATCAGCATAAAGGAGGAGACAAATCAAGGAAACTGGGGCTCTGGGTGGGGTGTGCAGAGCCTACTACTGCCTTTGTGATGCACTTAAACCCAGAAAATTCACTCAACTCCTTTCAAAATTAAACTGACAGGCCTCGAACCAGCCTGCTGACCCTTAGCTGTGGCCAAGAAGCTTCTACCATGCTGGAAGAAAATGTGAGGCTTACAAAGAAAGGCAGAAAGCTATTTTGGAAAGTGAAAGTAAAAGCAACTTCCTCAAGCTGGGGATTCTGGTTTTGTGCAGTGTGGGAATGACTCCTATGGTTACCCTCCTGCCTCCGGATACCTGATGGCCTTCAGCAGGGAGGCATCTCCGCTGACTGGGGCGATTTGCTGGTCATCTCAAACAGGTGACCACAGAGCCATGGGCAGGATCCACATGTCCCCAGAGCACCTTGGTCATGTCCCCTGTGGGGCTTTCTGATGCAGGCTCAGTCCTGGGGGTGGTGGAGTGGTGTGGATGGAGAGGACAATGCAAAAAGGATGAGAACCCTAGAGTGTATTTTTATTTTGTTCTCAATAATATAAAACATCTCTGAAGGCTCAAAGTAAAACCTCCAGAGTGCAGTTCACTGTGCATTGCTTCTCTGCCCCCCACCTCAGATACCACCTTCTTTATTATTTTTAAATGTATCCTATTACCTTTGAAGAAACCCACCCATATCTCCCATTATTATAAAAGAGAGACCGCACTAAAATACTGTTCTTCACTTTACTTCCTTCCTTGTAACAGTGTCTCCTGAAGAAGTACAGAGAGATGTTTTTTTCTACATCCTATGCCACTGTGGCTATATTATAGTTTTTCCAACCACACCCTAGCTGGGGCCATTAGGGTTTTGCCAAACTTCAGACATTCTGCATAATGTTCGCAATAAATAAGTATCCTTGTGTTTGTGAGTTTTTTTTGTTTGTTTGTTTGTTTGTTTTTCCAGCAAGTCTTTGTGAAGCTTCTTTTCTGGAAGGAGTTGATTATTTCCTTATCAACTACCAGTGACCTTTTCTATGACTAGAGTTTAGGTAACTGCCCTTCTCTGCTTCAAATCTAGATTTTGAGCATTAGGCTGTGAATTTCCTATATTTCATGCATTTCCTGCTTCCCAACAGGAAGGGTCCTGGCAAGAGGCGCCTATGAGGAACAATGGTGAGTGTCTTTCTATGCTTTTTCTGAGTTGGATCATATGGCAGGAATAGATATATTTGATATCTACCAAACAATTTGACTCCAGAGAAAGTTTACAGATTAATTTATTTCTCCATTTAGTGCAATGGATTTAGTGCAGACTTTTCTCTGTGGGGATGGAGTGTACTGAATGGCTTCTACTCGGAAAGCCTCGCAGGGCAGCATCAGGGAATGCTGCAGCTCTTCTCCCTCACTCCTCAGAATCAGGTCTCCCTCAGTGGGGAGGGAAGGATGGTGGAGGGAAGGGTGGGGCTGTGATCCTCAGATCAGCAGAATTTTGAATCAGAGGAACTGGCTTCTGTAGTGTGGATTGGCTGCAGATGTTGCTCCTATTTTTAGAGGGAGAGAAGCTGAAGGGAGGGACTTGGCAATTGTGTGTCTAATGCCCAGAAAATATTTCAGAATCTGCAGCTGGGTTAAACTGCTTCTGAACAAACAAGTTTTACAGCATTCTTCCGTGCGGAGTAAAGTTTGTCAGAGTCCATTACTCATTTCTTTTGGAAATTTGCACTTCAGAGTCCAACACACCTTGTTTCTTAGGAATCTGCTTTCTGCCTAACCTGCCTAATCTGATTTCTGCTTTTTGGTGAGATTACCTTAATTGAGCCCTTGTCCTCTAGGCACAGGTCTAAGAGGTTGCTAAGTCTTATCTCATTTAATCCTCCAGGAACCTGGAGATAAACACCACTGTTATTTTCATTGACTAAGGAGGACAGCAACATGCAAGAAGTCTAGTACTTTGCTGAAAGCCACACAGCTAGAAAGTTGTGGAGGTGGGACGTGAACCCAGCAGTCTGACTCCAGAGCTCAGTCTGAAGACCTGATGCTACCACTAAACCTGCAGGGGCTCAGGCAACGGCGTCCCTTCCCTGAAAAATAGGGGATTTCCATTTTGCAAATCTGTGGCTGCAAAGTGTAGACATGGCTTCCACTGGAGAGTTGCCTTCTCCAAAGGCGAGGTGGAATTGATAGGTGCTCAGTATGGCTACAGCTTGGGTCCCCTTTGGCGAGTTCTCTGGTCTGGCAATGCTGGACTCGCTCAGCAGAGCTGAACTCCCAGGGCTGGCCTTTAAACCCAGTTAATAATTACCGTAGGCCTCCGAGATGAGAGCAGAGCCTGCTGGATTCTGTTAAAACTTGCTGAGGAGAAGAAAAGTTTCCAGACACATTTTCCTGTTACTGTTAGATGACAAAAAACAATTCGTCAGCTTCCTCTCCATATGTATAAGGAAGAGAAAGGGAATTTACAAGAATACTTCAAAGTAGCGCAATCCTTAGTCAGTGCCAGAATGCTGACTAAATTAATGCAGGCCTGTGTCCTCCCTGAGTGGCTCTTTTGACCTTTCCTTTTCCTTTTCCTTTTTTCTCTTTTTTCTTGGAATCTGTCTGGTCTCTCTATACCCAGTGACAGAGAAATGATGCCTCAACCCAACCCAGCTTTCTACCAGGAAGATTTGTACTGATTCATGTGATTTAAACTCCCAAAGCATCCTCTGTAGATACAAGAATATCTGAAATGTTTGGGAAAAGTTATCTGAACGGTCTGAATTCTTCACTTTTTAGGTGACAGAACCACTCTGGCCCCCGTGACGCTGCTGGGAGCATCTGCTAACACTTTAACTTCTGAAAATTGCCCAAAGGTTTGGATAGTTTCTTCAGATCCTCTCCAATTAGGGACCAGCCCTGTGACTTTGAGGGCTTAGAGCTATTTGTTTCTGTCTTGGTTCTTCTTCTCTCTGATTGTCTATTTTTCCTACTTTTTTTTTTTTTTTTTTTTTTTTTTTTTTTTTTTTTTTTTTTTTCTCTAATAATCAGGAATGTATCGACCTTTGGCTATGCAAGTAATGCTGTTTTTCTTTCAGTCACATATACATACCCTTTGCATGTTATCTTTTCTTTAAAGGTAAGGTGCAGGAAGTAATGAAGGCAAGTAGGCAAGAAGAGACGGGAGGAAGAAACTCTTATTTTAAAAAATTTTTATTTAGTTCTTCACAATGGTTACCTCCACATGGACCTGGGACTTGAACTCAGGGGTATGTGGCATGTGGTTATTTGGAGGTGATTGTTCTAATGGGTACACACTAGGGTTTCCTTTTCTTTCTCTCCCTCTCTCTCTTTTTTTAATTTTTGTAAGAGGAAGGAAGCAGGTAGAAAAGAAGACAAGCAATGCAGAGAGAGAGAGAGGAAGAATTTACTATTTATTTATGGAGTTGTTCATTTTGGTTGCTTCCCCTGGCCCCAGGTTATGAACCTAGGTCCTTGGTCTCTATGTGGACTCTGCCACTGCAGCCTCAGACTTAATGCCTAGGTCATCAGGGCATGCCGAGTGAGTTTCTTTTTAATCGACTGAAGTCACCTATTTTCTAAACAGATCAGAGATATTCCATGTTTTGGGACACCAGAGACCCCACTGAAGCCAATTCAGCTTAATTTGTTTACAATATTGTTTTTTACATATTTTATTTACATATTGCAAATATGTAAACAATATACATAAATAAATATACAAATGTATTTACATATTGTTTATAATAGCTTTCAAAAACAATAGCACATAAAAATTACAGTTATTTCCTATAAACATGTAATAATTTTATATTCAGAAATAGTTACGAGATTTCCCTGCTTACGGAAGAATCAGATACTCCAAAATACTACCATCTGAAACAAATTCCCATTAGATATTTTGTTGTCTTTTTAGCTTTATACCAATGCTGTCTTCACTTTACTAACTCCAAAAGGACAGTGGTTTTGTGTAAGCTCTGAGTTTGACAAAATCGGCATGCATATTCTGTTCTGTGTTACTAAGAATTAACCTTCTGCAATCAAACCAGACGAAGCCTAAATTTTAATCAGGACCCGGCACTCTGCTTCAGTGTTAAGCGACTGAGTCCAGACCGGGATGGGGAGCATGCTCTGCCCTTGGTACGAGAAGTGGGGCAGCTGGTTAGAACCAGTAAACGCTTGAAATGAGGATTTCTTAAAAAGTGAGTCTATCTCTTTTTTTAAGAAGGCAGCTGTGTATAAGATGGATCGGGAATACAGAGGCCACTGCGTTGTTGTCAACAACCATAGATTTGCCTCCCGTGCGGAGAGACCAGGGACCCACAAAGATGCTGGTAAGAAAGCTGCACTAGTGTCTCCAGTTCAGGTTGGGGATCTTAAAGTTGTTTTTGGTTTTTTCTTCTTTCTGTAATTTTTATCTTCCATTTGAATAGAAGAAGGATATAAATATTGCTAAGCCTCTTGAATATCTCTGGGGCCTTAGTCTATCCAGGCTGCTCTAACAAAATACCAGAAAGCAGTTGGCTTATAAACAACACGTTGCATTTCTCAGAGTCTGGAGGCTGTGAAGTCCAAGACCCAGGTTCTGGTATTTGGGTGTTTGGAGAAAGCCTGCTTCAGAAATAGCTGTCTTCTTGATGTATTCTCCCTTGGTGGATGAGGGAACACTCTCTGGGGTCACTTTCCTAAGGTTACTAATCCCATTCAAGAGGACTCCACCCTCATGACCTAAACACTTCCCCAAAGCTCTGCTTCCTAACTGTCTGCACCTTACCAGTTAGGGTTTCAACATATGACTTTGCTTGAATCTGCTTGAAGAGTGAGAAAAATCTTTGACCATTTCTGCCTCGTAGTTTGGGGGAGAGCATGCTGGGTCAGCCTGAGAAACTTGGGGTTTGAGCTCCGCTTTGCCACTAACCAGCCTTGTGAGTGTGGGAGAGTCAGAGGGTCTCCAGCTATGAAGCTTCCCCAACTGTGAAGTGGGATGAAACTCTGGCCTCTTCTCACTCTCAGGACGATTGTGTTAGCACTTTAGGTATGATAAGAAGGCAGATTACTTGTAAGATTTCATTTTTTAGGAAAGTAAACAAGCCCCAAAGTTTCAGTATATTTGCTATAATTGTGATAACTGTTAATGGTGTTTCAGCACTTTGTTTCATTTCATTGCTGTTTACCATTTCTCCATTCTCGCTTTCTCTCTCTCTTTCTTTTTTCACAGAGTGCCTGATACATGTATTTCAGTGGCTTGGATTCAAAGTACATCTATATAATGATGTGACTAAGGAACACCTGGAGCGGATTCTGAAGGAATATAAGACCCATCCAGGTCATGCTAAGGGAGACTGTTTTGTGTTCTGTATACTGAGTCATGGAGAATTAGGAGCTGTCTACTCTTCAGATGGGGTCCTAACTTCCATTCAGGAGATCATGTCTCACTTCACAGTCTTGCAGTGCCCTGGTCTGGCTAACAAACCCAAACTCTTTTTCATCCAGGCCTGTCAAGGCAAAGCAGTACAACCTATAGCATATATTGAAGCAGATGCTATAAATCCTGAGTATGTGCCCTCTCCCCTCAAAGACAGCCTTCCTGATGGGGCAGATTTCCTCCTTGGCCTGTCCACTGTCCCTGGTTATGTTTCCTTTCGGAATACAGAGGAAGGCAGTTGGTATATTCAGTCTCTGTGTTATCATCTGAAACACCTGGTCCCAAGGTGAGATTTTTTTTTTAATTGTTCCACCCACCTACTATCCCCCTACCTGCTATCCATCTATCGACTCACTTACTCATGCTTATATCCATATGTCAATTCACTCATCCACCTATCCATCCATCCATCCATCCATCCGTCTGTGCATCCATCCACTTATTCATCTATCACTTATCCAAACAGCTATCTATATATCCATTCATTCATCATCTGCCATCCATTCTTCCTTCCATCTATCCATTCATCCATTTATCTATCCCCAAATCTGTACTGAGCATCAGCATGTAGCTGGAAAGGAAGAAACAGAATAAGAAAAGACACAGTCTTTGCCCTCGAGTTGCTCACAGTCTGGAGTGATAGATGAGTAGGTGGCAAAGAGCATCTCTAGTCACAAATACACATTGTCGAGCATATGTGCTGTGGGAACACTTCGCTCAGATTTGGAAGACTGGGGAAAACTTCCAGCGATGACAAATAGGTGTGGGTAAATAATCAGGTTGAAAGACAAGACTAGGCAGAGGAAACACAAACAAATGCATACAGACTTTATATTTTCATTTATCAGGACTCATGTTTATTATCTATGTTCTATTCTTTGGCATTATTATGTCCACAGTCTCCTGCTATTGCTCTGATAACTTTCCTCTGTCTCTGCCATAAGTTGCTTACCTGGTCTCCTGGAGATGGGCCTTCACCAAGGTTCTGCCCTGGACACCGGTCTCTGCTCTCTCTAACACCTCTTTAGTGTATTAGCTAGACTTGAAAGCCATTAGCAGTTCCATGAAATTGTCCCCCAAGTGCCATTTCTGATACACTTATTTCTGAATTTCTGGAGGGAATTCAGGATTGGAACCTTAAGTCATGGTAGCTTTCCCCTCTTCTCTGGGAAAAACTCCTCCATCTACATCATAGTCATCAAAGACCAATGTCCTGTGGCTTCAGGGACAAGGCAATATTCATTGAAGGCCTACCATGTGCTTACTGTACTGGGTACTGAGCTAGAGGTTGGGGTACAGTTGTGAACAAGATAAAAATCTCTTCCCCATGGAGCTTACAGAACAGTGAGAAGGAGACAAGCAATAAAAATGTAGCTAAGTAACTATTTAATTTAATAAGATGATTTCAGGAAGTAATACCTACATGAAGCAAGCAAACAGGAAGATACAGAGAATGGGGCAGGGCCTTCTTGAAAAGACATCTTTATAGAAGTAATATTTTAGGTGAGACAGATTAAGGAGAAGGAGTCAGCCACAGTAACGTTTAGGTACAAAGAAAATAACTAATTTGAAGCAAGATTCAAGGATTAAAAACCAGGCAAAGCCTGAGTTCCCACTTGAAAAAATAATAAGAATAATTAGTAATAACAGTAATGCTAAAAATGATGGTCAGTGGAATATTGTAACAAGTGTTCTGAATGCGTCACATAAATTACATTATTCTCATGGAAATCCCTAAGATGGGTACTGTTTATGGTTCCCATTTCAGAGTTTAGAAAACGGAGGCACAGGAAAGCGAGCAGCTTGCCTAAGACCACATATTCAGCGAGCAGTGGAGCCACAAATCAAACTTGAGTTTTGTCTCTGGAGCCTATGCTTTGCTTCCAATGATATGTATTGCCTACTTTGGAACATTTTTGTAAATACTACAGAAGCCCAGGCTCAAAAGCTACTTCTTCTATGGAACCTTATTTGACTTTGACATACTTTTCATATGCTGTGTATCACAGTCTGCCTTGGACTATGAATTCTGCGTATATATCCTCCTTGACACATGTTTCATGTCTACATTCTAAGTGTTTAAGTTCAAGATTGTATCATATTTATCTTTTATCATTACCCAGACCCAGACTAGAGAGGGCATTGTTAATAATATTCTTTCTCTCACATTTTCTCTCTCTCTCTCTCTCTCTCTCTCTCTCTCTCTCTCTCTCTCTCTCTCTCTCTCTCTCCCCCTCCCCCTTCCCCGCATCTGTCTATATATCTGCTTACTTAACTATCATCTATCTACCAGCTAGAAGGAAGAACATAGAAAAATAATTATCTGAAAAATTCTTTTGTCTACTAAGAGCCTTATTAAGCAAGGTGAGACTATTATAATATTCTTAAATACTGAATGTAGAATAAACATTTAATATAATTAGGCATTTCTTTTTCAATGTCAGAAAAAAGTAATTCTTTATGTTTTGCAGGATTCTAGTTAGAATCTTTGCATATTAGACTAGCAAGAAGCCACATGTTTTAGGGTCTTCTTGCTAAGATCTGGTATGTAATTTCTTTCTCCTGAATGAAAATATGCTTGCTTACTTGCTTGCAGGCAGGAAGACATCTTATCCATCCTCACCGCTGTCAACTACGATGTGAGTCGACAAGTAGACAAATATGCAGAAAAGAAACAGATACCCCAGCCAGCTTTTACACTACGTAAAAAATTAATATTCCCTGTGCCACAGAAAGAGCTTTAACTACTGTAGCTCATCAATTCACCTCAGTTTTATGGATAACTTTGGTGCCATATCTGATTCACAAAATTTTCCAGGTCAGATATTTTCTGAGTGATCTAGTCAAGTTCTAAAACTGGAAATCTGTCCTTACATGTTTGTGGATTTCTTCTCAGGGTCTATGAATCCTCCACCTTCCCGTTTAAAATGTCATGGTTTCTTTTTGGTGTTAATTTATAAAAATTAATAGTTGTGCATCCTGGCTTTTGTATATGATCATTTCATATTGAATATTGCCGCATACTTCCAAGCCGACATCCTGGTGCCTATGGGAAATGGTGAACTTGACAACGAATATTTTAATGTAGCATGGATAAAAGTCCATGGCTAGAAGCCCTCTGATACAATATCAGGTGCCAGTGGTTAATCTACCTGAAACCTGCTCCAGTCCATCCTTTGATCCCAAGAGAGATTGCTATGTAGAAGGGAGGAAGCCTCACCCCAGTTTCTAGCTGCTGAGGACCAACAGCAGCCACCCAGCCACTAGGCACCTGAAAGTCTAGACTGGCTGGAAGCTACTGACTAGATAAAAGGGATCCCTTTCTGAGAACGAAAACTTATGTGCATTTTACAGTTATGTGAATCCTGTGTGTTACCCATGTGAGGAATTCACAAATGAATAACTGAATTCCGTTTGTAATTCCTGTTCTAATTCATACCTTCCCATCTCCCTCACCAATAAAAGTGTATCCCAAAAGTATTTTGGGGCTCAGATTCTACATCTGGCCCACACGTAATAAAGCTGTCTTCACTACTTCTAAAAGAGCACCATTGGATTTGTCGGTTAAGAGAGAGCTATCACACCTACTCCATCAGACCTCACCTTTGCTTAACTTTTCCAGTGGAAGTCACTCCGCATGCAGAGTCATGGATTTGGGAGCCTAAAAGGGTCTTAGTGACTCTACAGCCCATCCTTCAGAATATTGAATGAATTCCACATCTTGTAATGAAGGATTTGCAATCCTGCCACCTGGTTTCATTTTGAACAGCTTTGATGGTTCTTTTCTTGGTTGGCCTTTAACCAGCTACTTTAGAATGTACTTAAACTCACTGTTTCTCATTCTAAACTCTGGAGTCATACCAAACAAGAGTACTATCCTCTAGTGAGGCATGTATGTTAGTGAAATAATATGTTATTTAGCTTTTTTCTACTAGAGTTTGGACCTTACCCAAAGTCTGCACTTCATTGTTGAAGATGTGTTAAGAATTTGTATTTTTGAACAGGAACTAAATTTCTGAAAGCAGAATTGTTAACAATGACTAGGGGAAATTCCTTATTTAAAGAAAGTCATTTGACAATAGAAACAACCATCTCTTAATATAACTTTTGCCTGTATTGCTAGGTCACAAAGTTCCACCTCCTCCACCGCTGAGTTCTCAGTGTAGCTCTGAACCTGGATGTTTTCACCTACTCTTTGTTGTTGCAATTACTGCTGTGTCTTTATAGTCTCTCTGCCTGCTTTTCTTCAATGTTTATATCTGGAAAATAGGCGAATTCCCATTTGCTCTGTGGGGAGGATGTGAGTCTCACTCCTACCAGGTCGCCATCTTGACCAGAAGTTTCTGAAAAAAAAAAAAAAGAAAGAAAAAGATATTTCTTGTAACAAAGCATTTACTATGTGAAACATCTCTCATTTGGTCTCATTTTAATAATTCTGTTAGATGGAAAACAACTGGTACAATTCTAGAATGGAAATAACTTCATGAACTTTGTGAACTGATCAATATAAATGATAGTAAATGGCTTATCAACTAATAAAAGGATTTTTTATTTTGTGTAATATATCTGATTTTATTTTTTTCTGATTATTTCATAATGTATGCTTATTAATGAATATTTGGAAACTGTAAGAACACAAACACACAAAGTGAAAGAGTTAAATTATTTATGATTCAATTTTGACATCCATTTTGTGATTATTTCACTCTGTATTTATTCCTAATCATCTCTATCCCCTTAAAATGATAACAACCTTCTTGTCTCAAGCCTCCACCCAATCAGGCATCAAATAAAATTTCATCAATATCTGTACTTCCACCTAAGTCTCAATTTCAAGCATGCCCTTCTGTGACAACCATCTCTTTTCCTCTAAGATAATTTCTCCAATATTCTCAATATGGCTGGGACTTCTAGTTAGTTCCTTGATGCTTTTATGTAGTCTATGGCACTACTTCAAGAAATGTTAATCGACGCAATTGCTTTAGACAACAATTCAACATTATAAAGGTTGAAGATGTGCATAAAGTATGATCTAGCTATTCCACTTCTGGATCTATGCCCCAATGGAAACTCTTGAACATGCACTAGAAGACATCAAGAATTTTCAGACAGCACTGTTTGTAAGAAAGAGAGAGAAAAAGTAACAACAAAAGGCAGCAACCTAAACAACCTAAATATTCATCCAAATGTAATTTTATTTTGACATAATTACATAAAGGAATAAAGCCAAACAATGAAACAAAATGAGTAAGAGTTACTAGGTTGAACTTCCATTCTTCTAGATCAGAAAATATTAGATATTAGCAACTTCATACTCTTCAGTCAAATATATGTATCAGAACACAATGTTTTATAGAACTAGATTGTGACAGAAAGTATTGTGAATGTCCCAAATGTCACTGAGTTATCCACTTTAAAATGGTTAAAGAGGTAAATGAAATTAAAAGTCTTTAAAAATACACCATATCAATAAGAATAAGAAGAAAACTCACACAATCAAATCAATAGACCCAGAGAAAGCTTTTGACAGGAGTCAACACCCATTTGTGATAAAAAATCCTGCATAAAATGGGGATAGATTGTATATATCTCAACTCAACGAAGGCCATAGATGACAAACCCACATACAACATCATAGTCAATGGCAAAAAATCGAAAGCATTTCCTCTAAGGTCAGGAACAAGGCAAGGCTGTCCACTTTCACCACTGCTATTTAACATTGTACTGGAGGTTTTAGCCAGAGAAATTACACAAGAAAAAGAAATATAAGGAAGTAAAAGTCTCATTATTTGCAGACAACATGATCACATATATTGAATACCCTAAAAACTCTGTCAAAAATTGCTAGAACTAATCAACAAAAGCAGGAAAGTGGCGGGCTACAAAATCAATGAGCAAAAAATCCACAACTTTCTCATACACAACACGTTAGAAGAAAATAAAATCAAGAAAATCACACTGTTTAAAGCAGATGTAAAAATATTAAATATCTTGGAAACTAGTTAACAAAGGAAGTGAAAGTCCTGTGCAATGAAAGCTTCAAGTCTTTCTTAAAAGAAATAGAGGAGAACACAAAGAGATGGAAAGGCATTCCCGGCTCACATTTTGGAAGAATCAACATCATCAAAATGGTCATCTCACCGAAAGCAGTATACAGATTTAATGCAATCCCCATTAAAATCTCTCAGGGGTATTTCAGGAAATAGAACAAAACAATCTCAAAATTTGTATGAAACAACAAAATACCTTGAATAGCCAAAGCAATTTTAAGAAAAAAGAATGAATCTGGAGGGATTACACTTCCAGACATTGAGGTATATGCTACAAAGCAGCAGTGATTAAAACAGTATGGTGCTGGACTAATAACAGAGGCACAGGCCAATGGAATAGAATTGAATCACCAGAAACTTACCCACTCACATACTGTTAGTTAATCTAGGATAAAAGAGCCAAAAGCATATAATGGAGAAAGGAAAGTCTTTCAATAAATGGTGTTGGGATAACTGGACAACCACATGAAAAGAATGAAGCTAGACCACTCTCTAATACCATTCACAAAAATTAACTCAAAATGGACTAGAGACTTGGATGTGAGACTGAAAATATTAAATTCTTGGAAGACAACATAGGAAAGACATGAGCCTTAGAGAGGGTTTGAGGACTCAACTCCAGCATCATGGGAAACAAAAACAAAAATTCCAAAACAACTGGGACTATATCAAACTAAAAAGCTTCTTCATAACAAAAGAAAACATCACTAAAAACAAAAAGCAACCTACTAACTGGGAGAAGATACTTGCATTTCTGACAAGGGCTTAAAATCTAGAATATACAAAGAACTCATAAAACTCAGCAACAGAAAAATAGA
Organism: Solenodon paradoxus; assembly: GCA_004363575.1. Taxonomy (NCBI): domain Eukaryota; kingdom Metazoa; phylum Chordata; class Mammalia; order Eulipotyphla; family Solenodontidae; genus Solenodon; species Solenodon paradoxus. The sequence continues at coordinate 21,428 of RJWH01000888.1, forward strand.
CAATCCAATAGAAAAAATGAGAGGAGGAATTGGAGAGACATTTTTCAAAGAGGATATACAGATGGCCAACATACTCATGAAAGATATTCCTCCTCCCTAGCTATCAGGGAAATGCAAATTAAAACAACAATGAGATACCACCTTACACCTTAAAGACTATCTTTTATCCAAAAGCCTGGAAACAACAAATGCTGGCAAGGATGTGGAGAAAAAGGAACACTTTTACACTGTTGGTGGGAGTGCAAATTGGTGCAACCCCTTTGGAAAACAGCTTGGAGATTCCTCCAAAAGTTGAAGATGGAGGTCGAATATGATCCTGCCATCCTACTTCTGGATATTTATCCAAAAGATACAAGAACACTCATTTGTAGAGATTTATGCACCCCATGTTTACTGCAGCCCTATTCACAATAACTAAGAACTGGAAACTACCTAAGTGTCCAACATCAGATGAATGGATGAAGATGTGGTACATATATACAATACTACACAGTCCTTAGAAGAAATGGAATCCTGTCATTTGAATCAACATGTAGGGATCTAAAGGAGATTATGCTAAGTGAATTAAGTCAAAAGAAGAAAGTTAGATACCAGATGACCTTAATTATAGGTGGAATTGAATAGACAAAGCAAAGGAACACACGAAACAAAATCAACCCTTGGACACTTGCAACAAAATTGAGGTGACCAATAGGGAGTGGGATGGTGGTGGGGAGGGACGGAGAAATAATAGTGGAGCCCACTGGCAATGGTGAAGAACACTTGGTGATTTGGTGGAGGGCAGGGCGTGTTGCCATATAGATGAGAAATGGGGAACCTATACATGTGAGTTTATTTTAATGTGTAAAAATAAAATTAATTAAAAAAATGTTTCCAAAAAGAAACACAATGCTGAAAAAATAAAATAATATATATAATGACACAATTCATTCAACTTTAAAAACATACATGACAATCCTTTATGTTGTTTATGAGTTCATATGTATACTGTACATATATAGAGATGAGAAATGAGGAGCTGAGAACAGTGGTTACCTGTGGGTGGGGCTATGGTGTGTGGCGAGCAGGAGGAGAATGTAATGGGGAAGAATCACCCAGGGACCTCAACTACATTGATCATATTTTATTTCTTCAATTTGGTGCTGGATTTGTGGGTATTCTCTTTCTTCCAGATCTTTTTTGCATGTTGAAGTTGATTAATGTAGTTTGGCCATTTCTCAGCTGACTCACATAATGCCCTGAATTATCTTTGTATAACAACCATGCTGGTATTTAACCAGGGATGGGAGCAAACCTTGAATGAGAGACTTCCTTGTGGTGCCTCTGAACTCCACCTCTCCATCTATTCTGAAAAGTCAGTGTAAGTTAAGGAGTTCAAATGCAGACTCTGCTTTCTCCATCTGTGACCCCCCACTCCCACCCCCTTGACATGCTTCCTCAATGCAGAATCAGAACTTCATACTACATTTCTTTTTACGAATCCTTGCGCCTCCTCTCCACGTCTTCCTAAATCCCACTTCTGGTTACCTTGTAAGGAGACAATTGATTTTGGCGAGGGGCTTTCTTGCTGCTGCCAAACTAGTAACTCCAGCTTTTAGAACTAGCCACATGCTGATGCTGAAAATGACTCTAAGAGTGTGACAGAGAGGGGTTACTGTTCCCATTTTCTAGACCAGAAAATCAAGGCTCGGAGCAGCTAAGCAATAAAGAAGGTCATAGCTAGAAAGTGGGAAGGACCAGACTTGAACTCTCTTTGACTGACCTTCACATCAAAGGGATTCTCCTTCTACTCTGCACTAGGTGGCTCTTGTGAAATTATTTGCTGAAAGACAGAGGCTGGGGCCAGTGCAACTTGCACCCATCCCCAGACCCGGAGATGGAGCCTGGCCTCTCTGCCTGAGTTATCAACTTGCAGTGTCAAGTACTAGCCAATTTTATCAACAGCTCAGGTCTGTAAAAAATGGACTTGGATAAGTTAAAAGATTGTGAGCAAATATCAAAACAGAAATTTTACCTCACAAGAAAGGTGATTCACTCTACCAGTAGTTTGAAGTACACCTGATTGCAGAAGAGTTAGACTGGGCCAACCTTCTCAGGCATTTGCCTGTGACTCCTTAGGTCTGAAGTCCCTATGTGGGACACTCTCACGCAGCCAGGTTTCCCTTTTTTTTAGTCCTTTGTATTTGGTAAGAGGTTGTAGTTTCCAGGAAGGACAGTGAAATGAATTGAAGGAAGACAACATGGGCGGGACCACAGACTCTCAAGATATCAACCACTCCCTTCCCAAGTCCACCTTTTCTCAGAGTTCTCAACCCTTCTCCTCCCCATGTGAATGCACAGTTGGGGGCAATGTGTAATAGTCCTTTAATAGGCCTGTTCTTCTGTCTACTCCCCAATGGCCTTACTTGAGATTGGCAGTGGCCTGGAGCAGGATATGGCGCCTTTCCAGTACCACCAACCTATTTCGGAAAGACGGGGTTTAGAATTCAGTAAGAAAGTGACAAACAATTCAACTGCAAAATAAATAACGGATATAAGTGTTTCACAGAGAAAGATATCAACACGAGCAACGAGGTTCTGAAAAGATGTTAATCTTCTTAGTAATTGCACAAGACAAACCAAAATGAGATACTACTCCTTGGACTAATACAAGTTGAAAACAAATTGACAAAGGTGTGGGGGAAATAGGCAATCTTTATACTGCCACTGAGAATATCAATCGGTGTAGCCCTTTAGGGAAAGCAATTCTACAACGCCTCACAAATATGTATTTGCCCAGCCCTCTGACAGAGCAATTCATTCCTCACTGGGGAATTTTTCCTTTGTAAGCAATCACTCTCACAAAAACACGTGTTCAGTATTACACAGTGTGATAGCCCCAAATTGGAAATTCCCACATTTCCTTAAACTGAATACATTTTATAAGCTATAAAATAGTATACTAGGCATTAATTAAAATAATGAATTAGGATTATAGATACAGACCTGAAAAAATAACCATTATATCTTGATAAGTAAAAAGAAAGTTTTAAACTATGTGTTTATAACGTATATGTATGAATAGATTTATGTTTTATTGTTTATAGTTATCGTTGAATATATACACTTCCCGTATGGTCTAGTCAGAGATGGAAACCGCACCCATAATTTGAAAGGAGCATTTAATAGGACTAATTGCTAGCTAGTAAAACAGGTTAAGTACTCAAGATACAATACCTTAGGGGATGAGAGGGGAAGGAAGAAATTTGGGAGATTCCTTCCCTCCAAGGCTGGGAATTAGAACTGGGTGAATAAGATGTGGTTGCATGTAACGATGGCAGAAAATTCACTGAGGTGCCAGGGGTCAGCGTGTGTCTGCAGTGGGCCATGGAGGATGAGGAGCAGGATGCTACCCACTGGGTGCTGGCAAAATTCTCTGGTGGGTGAGCACCACCAGGGTTTCTGCAAACAGCTGGCAGCTGCGCCTTCAGAGCAGGTATAGAAACCCCTTAATCTGCTCTCCCTTGTGCTGTTTCTCCAGTACCCTCCTGCTAACAAGCTTAAGATTGTTCCAGCTGGCAGAGGAGACATTTTCACGGGTGTGGCTACAGTATCAGCAAGCAGGACAAAGAAGAGTGGATAGAGAGTGGAGCGGCAGTGTGTTGGTGGATACCGCCACAGTCTACTACTACTTCTGTCAGCCAAACTGTGCAGATTATGTGCATAGACGACTATAACATTATTTGTTTATACTTAGGTATTTACTCTGCATACCAGGAGCTGCTCTCAGTATTTTGCTTGTATTAATTCATTTGATTCAAGTAAGAGGTAGAGCAAGAATCACTATTGTCTTATAAGCATAGTAAAAAAGACTGAAAGAATAAAAATGATAATAGTGGTGAGTTCTCAAGGCAGTATGGAAAAAGCCATGAGAGATGCTCTTACTTTTCCATTTTTACTTATTAATAAAAAAAAAAAACTTTACAGGCTTTATTACAAAAGGGAAATTTTTCTTCAAAGTATCAAAAATCGAAACTACAAATACTAATACTAGAATGTGAATTTTTTTCTTTTTTGAGCTATATCTTTTTATAGCTATAATTCCTTTTATTCATTAAACAGTTGTCTTATTTTAGCCCAAAGGAATCAATATAAGTAAGATAATTTTGTTGCCCTAAAGCACCCTACATTAGTATGACCACCCAAAATCCAAATTTCCTTGAATCGAGAGTGGGCAAATAATTATTTTGAACACTGAACTACCTCACTGGTCAGATTTTGAGGAAAATATAGAACTCTTGGGAAAAAAAAAAGGTTTTTGCATACTACTCTCAAACTTGGTGTCAAGAAAATTTTAAACATGTGCAAACTCTCAAGCTGCCTAATTCTTTCTCACTAAATCAGTAATGATGTAGATAAAAGGCAGTAACTTTCATTAACAAAGATGGGGAAAACAAAAAAAAAAAGAAATCATTTTCTGTAAGTTTGGGTTTTTTAAAAAAGTATTTGATATCCTTCACGTGCCCTTTTTTGTTTCCAACACACAGATGAAACTTGTGAAAATCCAGTCTATCTCAACTCTGTTAAGGAAAGCAAATTCTAGGTTCTCTGTTGGTCTGAACAGCCTTGTAGCCAAAGAAAATTGGCAGTCAGCACACAATAGCATCAAAGAAACCTTAGAGAAGGGGAAATCTGGAGGAAATGGGAGGTGGAGGCTCCTTCGTTCTAAACCCTGGACGTTGAAAATGTATTTTACCAAAGATGGTAACATCTTAGAATACTGTGCTACTTGGAATAAGCTTCATTTTCCACACTAAAACAAAATTATTCTTGCATTAAAAACTTCAAAATGCATTATTTGCAAAAACTCAGAGAATGCATGCTATATAGTCTCTACAGTACAGAATAACACATTATTGAGTAAAGATGATCATATCCTGACTTCTATAAATAAGCTTTTGTTCCCTTCACAATATAAACAAAATCTGTTTTCCTCAGCATTTTTTAAAAAATGCAAAGAGTCTGCTTCCATCATGTAAAAATACATTGAAAAAAATATAAAAGGCTGCCAGGTAGTAGTTATTAGTTACTCTGGGTATATGTTTTTAATGAGAAAATATGTCTTATACATTGTGAAATAGCTTTTCTGTTATATGAACTGCTTTTAAAAAATACAAATAACAGATTACTTTAGAATTAATCAAACTACCTAGAAATTTCCTTAGTATTGTCCCAATAATGTGAAATATAGTAAAGCCTATAAAATTCAAACAAATCACATACTTACACTATATAGTTATGACTTTGATAGATATATATTACAGTTGATATAAATAATATGTTTAAAATATTTAGGTATCTATCCTTGAGTTATCTTATATATAAATTCATTGAATTTCACTGCGTGGCTCTTTAAATGTGAAAGCTAAAATACTCTATGGGAAGCAAGGGAATTGTGCTACAATTCTTAGATCAAATTTGCTGACATATCTTGGAATGTTTAATTTTTAAACCCACTGGTTTTAAGGTCAGACAAACTGAGTAAATCCAACAGACTAGTTTCTCATGTTTTCCTTAAAGATGACCTATAAAGATTTACCTTAAAACACTCATTTAAAAATATAATGCTGATAAGAAATTTGGGCTATTTTCCTTGGAATCTTGTGGGGTAGAATTCTCCCTTCCTGAGCAAGAAAATGTGTGAATTATTTTTTTAAACAAATTTCACTTAATATATCTATTTGAGAAATCAAATATTTTATATACATCATATGTCTACAAAATGAGATGCTTTTGTCAATTGAATATGCTCAAAAATTAAAAAACATTAACCTAAAAGTAAAAACAGGGAAATCTGATTATTCAGTCTTCTTCCTGATTGAATTTTATAAACAGAAATCTATTCTAGGAACTATATTTGGTATAAAAAAAATCATCTGATCCAAAAGTATTTAGACAATAATCTGAGATTTCAGAAAAGAGATGTATATAATTGATATGAGGGTTCGTAAAACTAACATTAAAACATCAGAAATACTAACCATTACAAAATGACATTTTCCACTGTTAACTGGTCTTCACCAAAGTATTAGAGAAGTGAAAATAGTGGGTAAGTAATATTTGGGACTAGAAAAAGGAGGTTGGAGTATAAATTTGTTACCATTGATAATTAAAAAACGACTGGCAGCCCTGGTGGAGTAGTGGTTGGGTTAATTGCCTCCAAAGGAGCACAGGCCACATAACTCTGCCTTGGAGGGTGTGGTGGGGTGGGGTAGACACACAACCAAATGTGAACAACTAAATAGAAATAAAATCAAGTGCTTCTTCCTCCTCTTTCTTCCTGCCTGTCTGCCTGCCTGCCTGCTAACTTGCCTTCATTCCTGCCTTGCACCTTTCCTTTAGAAACAAACGCAAATTAAAAAGCCCAACTGGGTCTATGGAAGAGTAAATCTTCCAAATGGAGCACATGACTAACTAATAGTGAGTCCACTATTTTACCCACAAGCTGGACACTGCATTTAAAGCGAAAACACATAATCATTCAGGGAGTCCTTCGCTTCTCATTGCTCTGGGGGCTTTCAAGGGCATCCACCAGGACTGGAAGGGAACTAAGAGCTGACTTCAATGTGCCCAGGCCACTCTGCTGTGAAAAGCACAGGAAGGTGGCCCGGAGAAAATTTGAGTCAGTGCAAGCTCTTCTGTGTATGGGAACGAGGCTGAAGTTGGTCTGTACATCCAATTTTCAAGGAAAGGTGCAGGCGAGCAGAAGCAGGCGGGCAGGCAGAGAGAGGAAGAAGAAGCGCTTTATTGTATTTAGTTCTTGATTGTCCCCGCCTACCCTTCAGCCCCCTGCGCCCCTCAAGGCCCGCCATCCCCACATCCCCAGCATGCCTCTCCGCACCCTCCGCCCGGGGTCCTTGTGGACTGCACCGGCCAAGGCGGCTGACCAAACCGCTACTCCAGCAGGGCGTGCCCAGCAGACCTGTATTCCAGAATTTTTGTTTTGGGTCCAGAAACACGTCTTCTACCCGGATATCCTCATACGCCCGCAGAAGGCTGAGGTGGCTATTGGCGCGCCGAGCGCTTGGTGGCGCAGCACCTAGGCCAGGACGACGCGGGGCGCGCGGCCGGCAGCGCGCGCTCCATCCGGCGCCGCCAAGCGTCGTTGGAATTCATGTGAAGGTCATGGTCATGGTGGCCGCGCGCCGCGACTGCCGCCAGTCGGCCGTCCGGCGGCCGCTCAGCGCCCGCTGCAGCGGTCACTCGCCGAGAGGAGCGCGGCGTGGTGCAGGGGCTTCCAGGGCCACTGGAGGCCCCGGAGCGCGCGACAGCGCCCCCAGCAGCTCGCCTTGTCCCCGCGCTGGGCCTCACCCGTCTGCCTAGCTTTCTTTTTCATCAGTGTTGTAAATGACTGCAGTAATCAAACCGTTATCTTTTCATTTGTTTTTCTATACGTGAGTGGGGGGTTGGAAGGTCCAAGTTTTGCAAGAATTTAAATCACTTCCCGCGCTGAGCACTAGGCAACTATGTATCTGACTAGAACGTGAGCGCTCTCAGCAGTTGGTGAGCAGAGGGGATTGCCACAGGGAGTGGCAGGGGCCCCAGCAAAGGTTTAGAAGACAGTGACTCACACCCCAGAGGTTAGTTTCCGTTGTGTTTGGTTTGTTGTTTCTGGTTCGCTGAACTTCTTGCCTCCCCTGCCACTGTCTGCTGTTTCAGGGAGAGAATGCTAGTGGCTGCCTGAGGAATGCCAGCGGGGCAGGGAATTGCTTACGGGCACCAGCTCTCTGTAAGGCAATACATATCAGCACCATAAATATTATTCAGTCCCCACGGCAACCTTATCAAGTAATCATTATTATATCTCTATTTCCCAGGTAGAAAGATTGAGTCCGGGTAAAGGAAAGCACCATATTCTCAGCAAGAGGTAGTCAGGATGGAATCCAGATCCGTCTGATCCCCAAATCCAAGCTTTGTCCCCCAAATCCAAGCTTTGTCCAGGACACCCAGTTGCTTTCCACATATTGAAAGGCTAAGTCCCTTTCTCCAACTGCCTCCTCGGGAAGGCTGACCATGGCGGCTGACAGCAACTTTAGATCCTTCCCCAGAGTCTGAGCCTGTAAGTCAAGGTGTCAGTAGCGTGAGAGGCAAGTCAGAGGTGGTTACCACAGTCATCAGTGCTTCCTTCTAGGTGTGGCCCCTGTGCTACCTCTGCTTTCAGGCTGTGCGGGACGGAGCCTGGGCAACCCTAGCAGAGTTGGGAATATTGAAGTGAGCCTGGAATTTCCAGAGTCGATTAGGAGAAAGGAAGTGCTGGGCACTCTGCCATGCCCAGTTCAGATACCAATGGGATCAGGTGCCAATTGGACCTCCCTCCCTTTCTTTGGTTCTTGCCCACTATTGTTGCCTGTAAAGTGGGTATGCACAGAGGGGGCTGGTATTTAGCCAAGTTTTTGATATCTAGGCAGAAGCCCACGATAGAAGGACCACTGGTGATATTGTGCATTGCATAACAATGCACCACATGGCGAAAAGTTATTATTTTCAATGAATTTTATTAACAATAACAATAATAATTATTTAGTTTTTCCTTTCCCCAGACCAGATCTCAAACCTCTTGGTCCTTGGGCTTTACGTGGCCTAAACCTTAGCCACTGAGCCACAGGGATGCACCACTGAGAAGTTATTCTCTTCATGATTCTTTCACATCAGGGGGGAAAATATACTGTCAGTACTCATGAATCTTTACTACATCTCACCACATGCTTTTTTTTTTTTTTTTTTTTTTTGACAAAGGCGAGAGTAGGCAATAGCATTCTAAATAGAAGTGAGTGATGATAACCTTTTCATTTTATTAATTTTTAAAGTTCCTCTTTGGTAGCAAATGTAATCTTCCATTTATAGTATTCATATACACTTTTTAAAAACATTGATTTATGTAAGTAATTAAAGAAAGTAGATCAGTTAAGAATTAGTTAATGAAATGAACAAGTAAATAGGGAATATGACAAAAATTATCAAAGTTGTTCAGCGATGACTGAAATGGGGCCATTCATGATGCTCAGACTGCTTTGAGAGAAAGCATGTAAATTGCCCAGCTGATGGTACAGCTGTGAAAGCCCAGACTCTTTCCTTCCACTTCTATTTTATAATTAATTGAGAAAATTATTTTATTTAGATACGGTTTATAACACTGTTTAAGTTTCAGGTGTACAGCTTCACGCCATACCTACCACCAAAGGTCCTGTTACCACCCACCACCATTCCCTCAAACCTTTCACCTGTTTCACTCACCACCACCAGCCTCACCCTCCTCCTCTCTGGTAACCAATTTTCTGCTGTCGGCATCTAAAGGTTTACCTGCTTCATTTCCTTATCTGCTACATATGAGTAAAATCACATGGTATTTGTCGTTCTCCTTCTGACTTATTTCACTGAACATAACCCTTTCAGGTTTCTTCCATGTTGTCGCAAATGGCAAAATTTAATCTTCTTTAAACATGTGATTACTGAGTAGTTTCTACTGAGTACATGTACCATGTTTTCTTTATCTTGTCATCTATCGATGGGCCCTTAGTTTTCATATATTTATGAATATACGTTTTCATATATTGGTTATTGGAATGGTGCTACAATGAACAGAGGTGCATATATCTTTTCAAATTAGTGTTTTCTTATTTAGGTAAGTGAGCACGAAGTATAGTTACTGTGTTGAATGGTAGTTCTACTTTCTAACTTGCTAAAGACCCTACATACTGTTTTCCATAGGGGCTGCACCAGTTTACATTCCCACCAAAGCACATGAGGTTTCCCTTTTTCTCTACATTCTTCCTAACGCTTACTGGCTTTTGTCTTTTTGATAATTAGCCAGTCTAGCAGGTGCAAGTGAAATTTCATTGTGACTTTGATTTGCTTTTTCCTAATGATAAGTATTGAAGAACATCTTTTTATGTGTCTGTTGACCATCTGTATGTCATCTTTGGTGGAATACCTGTTCAGATTCTCTGCCCTTTTAATTTTTTTAAAGGAAAGGTGCAGGCAGGAATGAGGGTGAGTAGTCAGGAAGAGAGAGGAGAAAGAAGCATTTTATTTTATTTTTATTTAGTTGTTCACACTGATTATTTTTCTCTTAGGCCTGGGACTCAGACCCAGGAGTATGTGGTTTAATCCTTCAGAGCTGACTGACCCAACCGCCGCTCCACTGGGGTGATGCTCCCTTTTTGTTGTTGTTGAGTGGAATGAGTTGTTTATGTTTTGGATATTAGCCCCTTGTTTGGAAACATGTGTTCATATATTGTCTGATACTTGGAAATGTCTTCTCCCAATCAGTAGGTTGTCTTTTTTCACTGTGCAAAAGCTCGTTAGCTTCATGTAGTCTCATTGGTTTATTTTTGCGTGTCTCCCTTGCTGTTGGAGACAAATCCATAAAGATATAAGGCCAATATAGAAGACCTTATCACTTATGTTTCTCACTGCATGTTTTATCGTTTCAGGTCTTACATTTAAGTCTTTAATCCATTTTGAATTAACTTTTGTGTCTAGTATTAGACAGTGGTTTACTTTCATTATTTTGCAAGTTGCTGTCCAATTCTCCCAAAGCCTTTAATTAAAGAGACTTTCCGTGTTCATTCTGTGATGTCAGTTATTAGTTGTTCATATATGTGTCCATTTATTTCTGGATTTTCAATTCTATTCTAATGATTTGTGTGTCTTTTTTTAATTTCAACAGCATACTCTTATTGCTATAGCATTATGAAGTCAGGAAGTATTTTGTCTCCACTTTTGTTCTTTATTTTCAGGATTCTTTTTGGCTAGCTGAGGTCTTTTATAGTTCATACATATTTCAGCAGCTGTTGTTTTATGTCTGTGAAGAATGCCATTGGAATTTTGATAGCGATTGCACTGGATCTGTATATCGTTTTAGGTAAAATGGCCATTTTAACCATGTTTATCTTCCCGTACATGAACACAGGATATATTTTTATTTCTTTGTGACTTCTTTAATTTCTTTCAACAATATCTTTATAGTTTTCAGTGTACATGTTTTCACTTCCTCTGTTAAATTTATTCCTAGCTATTTTATTATTTTAAAAATACTTTAAGAATTTGTTTAAGAAGAAGTCAAAACAGGCAGCACTAAGTCAGAGGTGGTTGGTAGTGCTCCCTACAAGCACCACAGGAAAGGTGCAGAATTTAAAAAAAAAGATTTATTAGATTGACTATATTTAGAATATTGTATTATTTTTAGTATGAATGCAAATGATACTTAAAAAAAAACTTCTCTTTCTCGTATAGAAACAACATATTTTTGTATCCTGATTTATGGCCTGCAACAAGACATATATAATGATAAATATTCATTTATTATTTGAGTGTTTTTATCAAAAATGGTTGCTGAATTATCAGATGCGTTTCTGCATTTGCTGAGATGATCATATAATTTTTATCCTTCATATTATTGATGTGGTATATCATGTTGATTGATTTACATATCATGAACTATCCTTGCATCTCTGGAATATATCCCACTTGATCGTGGTGTATGATCTTTCAAATTTATTGTTGAATGCAGTTTGCTGATATTTGGTTGAGGGTTTTTATCTGTGTTCATCAGAGATAGTGACCTGTAATTTTCTGTGATGTCCTTTTCTGGTTTTTGTAGCAGGATAATACTGACCACATAAAAGGAATTGGGGAAGTGTTCTTTGCTCTTCATTTTGTTTTTGAAGAATTTGAGAAAGCTGTGTATCTGTGTATTGTATCTTCTTTGAATGTTTGGTAGAAGTCACCAGTGAAGTCAGGTCATACTGAACTCTTGTTTTGGGGGATAGTTTTGCTTACTCTTTTAATTTCTTTATTTGTGATGAGTCTGTTCCAGATTTTCTATTTCTTCATGATTCAGTCTTGGGAGGTTATATAATTTTATCCATTTCTTCTAGGTTGTCCAATTTGTTGGCATAAAGATGTTCATAGTAATCGCATGATCATTTTTATCTCTGTGATATCTGTTGTAACATCTCTTTATTTTGATTTTATTTATTTGAGTCCTCTCTCTTTTTTTAAAATGAGGTATGTCAATTTCATTGACTTGAAAAAGTCAGTGCTGAGGTTCTTTGATCTTTTTTTTGTATTACAGTAGTTTTCTATTTTATTTCTGCTCTGATTTTTATTATTTCCTTTCTTCTGTGGGATCTGGGCGTTACTTGTTCTTCCTTTCCTGGTTTAGTTATTTATATCTTTTTCTGTTTTACATTTTCAGTGTTTCATTTGTCCTTACACTTGAAATATATCTGTTGTAAGCAGTGTATTATCAGTTTTTTATTTTTGTGTTTATTTTCACATAATCCAGTCTGGGTAAATCCTTTTTAAAACGTAGAATATTTAGTCTACTTTTGTTTACTGTAGTTACGGACATACTTTGAGTTTGCTTTCTTCATAGTTGTTGTCTATTTGTGGCACCAATTCACTGATTCACTTTTTCTACCTTCTTGACTTCCTTTAGATAAGTTAAGTAATTTTTAAACATCCACTTTACACCTTTACAAGCTTGTTAATTATGTATTTTTAGTGGTTGCTTTAGATTGAACTATCAAATAGTGTAACCGTAAGCCTCGTGTCTGTTTAACATAGCTTTATTGAGATATAATGGCACATACTAACAATGTGTGTTATTTAATGATTGCATGCGCACACACACACAAGCATGCACACAAATCTGTTAGCCCATCATCACAGTCAAAATGATGAACATACTCATTACCTCCAAAATAGTCCTTATATTCCTTTCGATCTGTCCTCCTGCTCCTTCTCAGGCCTACTTCATTTAGCTATTTAGTGCTATAAAATTTTCCCTAGTAACTACTTTAGTGGAATACCACAGATGTTCCTTTGTTTTCATTTCATTTCAATTCAAACTGTTATCTAATTTTCTTTTGATTTCTTAAAACTGTACTATTTAGTTTCCAAGTATTTGGAGATTTTCCCGACATTTTTCTGTTGTCCAGGCTGATAATAAATTCTTGGCCCTACAAAGTCAGCTATCCTCTTCCCCAGAGAGAGATTTATACCCAAGAAACACAGGCATTTTATGTTAGCGGTTATTGCCAGAGTGAATTCTCCAGTATTTGTAATACATTCACCAGAGGGCAGCAAGGAAACATGAAAATTCTACTTAAACATCCTCTCTGGCCCAGGCAGGTGTGAAGAGAAGGGAGAAGCTGGCAGAATGGACCTGCTCAGGGTTAGTCTGTAAAGGAGGGTGATGGGAAAGAGGCGGAGGTCAAATTCAGGGAAAAAGTTGACAAAAATTCTATGCTAATTATGATCCATTCATTTTAACATACACACAAAGATGATACCTGTAGGCAAAGAAAGTACTGATAAATTTAACATTTTATTATTCTTTTTTAACGTCTAAAAATATGTCTGCAGTGAGTATGCAATGTTTTTATAATCAGAAAATATTGTAATGCTCAAAATTTCAATACTCAACAATTAAACCTTTAAGATTTAATTTTCTGTCGTGAGTGGGAGAGGGATGGGACTGTGGTGAGGTTTGTCAGGAGCTGTCTGATTCGGCTGGAGTGACCCACATGTGGGCTAGGCAGATGGATGGGGAACTGAGGTACAGGGAAAGCATGGAGACCCTTTGGTTTAAGGCCCAGAGAAGAAAAATGTGCTGCAGTCAAAAGGCCTCAGACTAAAGGACAGATTACTTTTTTTTCTGAATTAACTGAGGCCATTTTGAAAGAGATATCGAACTTGCATATTTGGCTAATAAATGCAAGAAATTTGGAGCAGAATAAAACACTCATTGAGACCCACTTAGAGTTTTAATCACTTGACAACAAAGGAATTTAATGAGCCCCTGGGTTGGAAAATACCTTTTTGCAACTAACCTAAATTATACTGTTGGGCCTTGGATTTTCAGAGAACCTCTAAGAACCTCTATCTCTCTCCTTCCCTCCCTCCTTCCTTCCTTCTCTTGCTCTCTCTCTCTCTCTCTCTCTCTCTCTCTCTCTCTCTCTCTCTCTCTCTCTCTCTCTCCCTCTCTCTCTCTCATTTCCACAGCACTAAATTTTATTAAGGATTTCATTAAGGTGCACCTCTGGGGATGAGGGGGTTAGTGGGAGACAAAGCCCACAAAACCTTCTCAGATCTCACAGTGAACTGCTGGCTCCGGCTCTTTATGGCATCACCACCTCATTCCAGGTACAGATTATAAGAAGTTTATTATTATATACTTTGGCTTCATGGGTTGGAATGTGGGGTAATTCTTCCTCACCCAAAACATGAACAGCATGAAGACCAAGGAGATGGAGAGGTGTTTACACACGAAATTCCAAGAAAGAGGTATGGGGACGGTCCACATGGTTCGTGATACACGTCTAGGCCCAGTGCCTTGGCTCGCTCCAGTTCACCCTCAGGTCTGGGTAGTCCCAGTCATTGTACGGATACCGCTCATGCTGTGAGCAGATAGGGAGCTTGGAGCAGTCGCCGCATCCCGTGCCATCATCCGACTCATAGTCTTCCACCCACATATTATATTTCTTGACAGTGGTGACCCATTCTTCTAAGGCCTTGAGGTAGGGCCCTAGTAACATGTCCTTGGCGATGCTGTCACTGGAGCACAGTTGCAATAGTTACACTATTGCTGGGAGTGTAAATTGGTGCAAGCTTTATGGCAAGTAACAGAGAACTCTCAAAACTTGAAATTGGAAATCCCAAAAGATTCTGCCATTCCACTTCTGTGTAGTTACCTAAAACTATCCCCCCCCCCATAAAAAATCCCAATAATACAGAGAAATATATGCACCTCCATGTTTATTGCAGCACTATTTACAATACCAAGAATTGGAAACTACCTAAGTGCCTATTATCAGATGAATGGTTAAAGAAGATATGGTATATATAGACATGATGGAATACTACACAGTCCTAAAAAGATGAAATTCTATCATTTTCAATAACATGAATGGAACTAGAGGGGGTTATGCTAAGTGAAATAACTGAGAAGGTGAAGGACAAATACCGAATGGTCTGACTCATATGTGAATATGAAGAAACACAGAACAAAAACCAGCCTTTGGACATTAGTAATAGAACAAATGTTACCAAGTGGGGAAGGAAATTGGGAGCTGGAGCAAAAGGTGATGGGGTCCAATATACAGTGGTGGAGGACTTCGGTAATTTGATGGTGGTCAGGGTGTGTTGTTATATACCTGGCGAATGATAAACCTGCACATATGGACTTGTATTATTTGGTAAATCCAAGTTACCTCAATACATTAAAAGAAAAAAAAAAAGTGAACAGAGGAAAGGACTGAAACTTTTATCTCTATTAACATACACTTCTTGAATGTTAACTAGACTTATTATGATAATCATTGTCTAATATATACAAATATTGAATCATTATGTTGTGCACCTGAAACTAATATAATGTGACATGTCAGTTATATCTTGATAAATTTTAAAAAAAGAAGGCAAAACATGGGAAGTAGAGGTCAGGGAATGAAGAAGATAAATTAATCCTGAATGCTCACCTAGATGTCTTTTATTCTTTCCCCAGAATTAAAATATAAGGACAATTCAAACAAAACAAACAAACAAGGAAAGTGGTATATGACATGATTTTTTAATGAAAGAATAAATTTAGCTATAAACAGCATTAGAGTTATTTTTATTGCTCACTCATATCTTCAGTCTTTGACTTTTCATCACATTCTTAATCAAAAAGGTTAAAAAACACCTGACTCTTTTCAATACATCTAAGTTTCTTTTCCCATTAGGATCCTTTCCTCTGACTTCACGAAAACATTCACCAAGGTATAGGAGGGAACACAGACACTAAAGAGACTGT
Organism: Solenodon paradoxus; assembly: GCA_004363575.1. Lineage (NCBI taxonomy): Eukaryota > Metazoa > Chordata > Mammalia > Eulipotyphla > Solenodontidae > Solenodon > Solenodon paradoxus. The sequence goes on from RJWH01000888.1 coordinate 37,269, forward strand.
AAATGAGTCATGCTGGCATTTGCATAGATCTTGACTAACTGCAGGCAACTGAGGCAGTTATCTAACACGCCTCAGGCCAAGGGAGCTGCAGCTGATCTCTTGTGCCTCCCAACTGAAGTAGTGCCATTAACGACCTCAGTGAGGACCAGGGCAGGTGTATACACTTTTTCTTACTGAAGGACCCTGAGAGTGAAAATAGTTCCCTGGAGTTGGTCATCTTCCCTAGCAATTTTCCTGAGTAACGGGGTCCTCCTGGTTTTGGTGTTCCCATCTTACTTGGTGTTCTGAAATACACTCAATGAGAAAAACTTATTTTGAATATTTAGTGATCTCATTAATTTCTTATGTATGCATGCTATACTGCTAGAAAGAAAGCAGGTGAAATCCTCGAGTTTATAAAACATTCCAAAGGGATGCACACAATGCTGACAGGATGAGAGTCACTGACTACATATGAGTCTCTGGGCTAGAAGTCACTGACTGTGGGCAGAGGGCTTTGGTGGAACAGAGACTTTGTATAAAGCAGAGCAAGCAGAGGAGAGGAGGACCTTCCTATCGAGGTCAAAATCGCCCTGATGGTGGAACCCAAGTGCCTGTCCCCAGGTGTTCCAGTTGCCCCCATCTCCAATAGGAGCAGGTTGATATCTAAGGAGGCAATTTGCTTCCGCTGAGTCAGAGTCAGTTTATGGCAACACACTAGGTCCGCAGTAATAAGGTTGGGGTACCTGAAGTATCAGAAAGCTCCCTGTTTAGAGAAATGTCTATTTGTACTGTTCAGTATCTCAGCAATTAGATACTTATTTGTAGAGTCAGTTGGTGGTTGACACACCCAGCAGTTTGTCAAATACAGGGCAGGGAGAGGTGTATCAGTGAATTTGGTGATGAGGAAGTTCTAACAGCTACTCTGTGGAAAAGACAGGTGAGAAGTTAGATCCTTCCCACTCCCTTCCAACAACAAAGCTCATGGGCCCAATGATACTCACACCTTATCAGTTGGAGGGACTTTTCCCCATAGGCTGTGAGGTGGGTCGACTGCTCTGAACCTTGAGCAAGGATAGCATCGTTCATCTATCTCCAGGGTGGAGAACCCGAATCTTCTTTCTTGGATGCTTTTGTAGCTCAATGAAAGCTCCTGTTCTGTATCCATCCCATGGGCTTCTGAGAGCAAAGCAGCAAGGTCAACTTTAGAAAAATGTTGAACTGGAAAATTTCAGTTGATGGTGATTCTCTTTGAAGCACTTGTAGAGAAGGCAAATAAAGAAAGGGGTTGCTGCTTTCCTTTCACGGATATTCTGATCTTCCATCTGTCTGATCTTTCAGATAGGGGTCAACAGGAATGGAAGAACCCTGCAGGTTTCCTCATGGAGACTCAAGTTGTGAAACTGAATGAAATGGGCAAATACCCTGATGAAATGTAGGGTGTAAATAAGAGTTTCTGCCACAGGGAGCTGCAGCATTGAGACCCCAGATTGCTCACCTGATATCTGATAGTTCAGTTCAGAGTTATCTTGCTCCCTCATATCAGCTACTTAGGCCTCTCCTTTAATTGTCTGTTAAAATGTTCAATCATCCCTGCCACGTGAGGGTGATCTGGGGCATGGAGGGTCCATCAGATGCTCTTGGCCTTTAGCATGGTAGACAGGTACCATCAAGATCCCATGTATGGAATGTCAGCATACCATTAGCGTAAGAGTCCTATGAGTACTAGGTTTCCTTTTTAATTTGTTGGGGGCGACTAGGACTGAAAACTTGATCATTTTACAGAATGAAAGATCATGCCCCTTTCTAGATTATACCCAAGAGTTTCAGTTGGCTCTGAGGACTTTGTACCTTGTCTGTACTAACAGTCGAGTCATGTTGCTGCATGTAGATCAATAGGGCATCCAGTCCTTGCTAGGTGGTGCCCTTCTCTGAGCCCACCGGGAGAGCTATTAAAAAAATCTCTAGGAGCAGGGTTTGCCTGAGTCATAGCTTAATTACTGATGGCAAATAACTGAAGAATTGAGATATCCTTGTGGGAGGACATTAAAGGTGTATTATAATCCATTTCACATGAAGGAAAACTGATCCTGATGATCAGGCGAGAACAATGTTGATAAAACCATTAGTGTCAAACATTGCATACAAAGGTCCCTCAGGCTTGCGAAGAGCCTCTATGAGTCACATTTCAGCATCACAGCATTGAGTCAGCTCACCTGTAATCAATGGTGAGTTTCAAGATAGTGAAGTTTGCACACAAGCCAGACAGGACTGTGGAATGGAGAGTCTTGTCTTCCTTAAGCACAACAGTAAAGAACAGTTACTGCTTTGTTTTCCGTGGGCAGTTGATACAGTTTTGGGGAGACAAAAGCAGTAAGTAAGCGCTGGTAGCTCATAATCATCCACATGCCTGAAGTAAGTAAGATGGCCCAACTGCAGCAATTCCCATCAGGGGTTGAGAGTGGAGGTGACCAGAATACACACAGATAATACATCAATACTATTACTACATTTAGCTAGGGAGAAGTAACAATGAAGGTTTATAGAGTCCCAAGGGGACCCACTCATAATTGGACTTCGGCAAAGATCCCAGTACTCTTAGCCTTGACCCTCAAACCAGAGTTCGGCTCATCTTGGTGCCAGGGCCTGGGACGCCATAGTCACCAGTGCATGGGTATCTAAAAGACCCAGAAGTGCAAGTCTTCTTTCACATCCCCATCAAACTCTAACCTTGGCAGGTGGCCTCCGATGCTCCTTGGAGACAGGGAAACCGCAGTGTAGCTCTTGTTTGCTTTTGAAAGTTGAGAGGTGTGGGTAAGACTTTCCAGGGTTCTCTGATTCCTCTCTATGTTTATCAGGAGGGGTGGAGAGAAAAGACCCTGCATTAGTTGTAGATCGGTTGTTATGTGAAGCTGGCACTAATCAATGGAATTACTAACTTCACTTAATTACTTTTATTTTTTATTGTTGTTTTTACTTTGAACCTTAATTGTAGCCGAAGATTACTAATTTGTTTTAACCTAGCATTCTAAACTTGAACTCCACCTTCTCATAGGTAAGAAACCGGTGCAGACCACTTCTATTTTTCTACCCTAATCTGTTTGACAAATATATTCCTGGAGGAATGTCAAGTTTTCTTTCAGATATGGCAGCTGCAGGTATCCTAACCGGAGTACACACCACCCCAAACCTCTCCTAATTATTTTCAAGATTCTGGGAATAAAAATCACTGCTTAGGACCCAAAGATTTAAGGAAATAAACTGACCAGAGCATATCCAATTGCAAGAGGTCCCTTAAAGATGAGGATCCGGTGCTAATGAAAACCTTATCTTCAGGGACAATCAGCTTTGGCCCAATAGGAATTTGTTTGTTTTTCTTTTGCCCTTTAAATTACTATTCTGACATTTAATCAGAGAGACAGATTTGAGAACAAGCCTCCTGCCTTCTTGCTTGTCACATATAAATTTTTTTTTTTTTTTTTTTTTATTGAAGTAACATTGATTTACCACACAGTATAAGTTTAGGTGTTTGGGTTCACTCCTCATGAAATATATCACAACACACTTATCGCCAAGGTTAAGTTTTGGTTTGTTTTATCTGTTTGCTTGCTTTGTTTCTTTGTGTTCCACATATGAGTAACATCACTGGTGTTTGTCTCCCTCTTTCTGATTTATTTTACTTAGCATAATCCACTCTAGTTCCATCCATGTCCTTGCAAATGGCAATATTTTATCTATTTTTTAATAGTTGAGCAGTACTCTATTGAGTATAATTTATTTTTGTTCTACTTCATTGAAAAAACTTGAATAGAATTTTGATAGACATTGCATTAAGTTTGTATATTACTTTAGGTAAGCTGGCCATTTTAACAATGTTAATTCTTCCCACCCATGCAGCAAGGGACATCTTTCCATATCTTTGTATTGTTTATACATTTTAACAACGCCTTATAGCTTTCATTGTACAGGTCTTTCATCTTCTTTGTTAAGTTTATTCCAAGGTATTTAATTCTTTTTGCTATGGTTGTAAATGCAATGTTCTCTTAGTTTCAATAAAGTTTTTCTTTCATCAAAAACTTGGTATTATCTATATAGGTGGTTATAAGCATTGGGCAATGAGCCCATTGATGGTAACATGTAGACTGTAGGAAGCTGACTGTCAAGCCTACTGTCCCCCGTGGTTTAGTACCCGTCATGTGTTCCTGTCATGGGTGGGGAGCCCATCAATATCCTCCTTTGAGATATAATAATTGACTGTTAGGCCACCAGGATATGTCCATTCTGTGTCTTTTCAAGAGCAGAAACATTTAATTTTAATAAAATTGAACTTCTCAGTTTTTTTCTTTCATGAGCTATGCTTTTGTTTTGTTTCTAAAAATCATTGTCAGACCCAAAGTCATATAGGTTTTCTCCTATGTTACCTTTTATAAGTTTTAGATGCTGTGTTTTTACATTTATATCTAAGATTCATTTGGGGTTAATTTTTATGAAAGTTATAAGGTCAGTGTCTATATTACTATTATTTATTTTGCATTTGGATATCCATTTGTGCCTGATGATGTAGGCTCCACCGTTAGATTACCTTTGCTCTTTTCGAAGGTCAGTTGTTCATGTTTGTATGGGTCTATTTCTAGGCTCTTTATTTGGTACCATTTGTCAGTTCTTTCACTAATACTTTGATGTATACTGGAGCTTTATAGTAAGTCTTAAAGGTGAGTAATCTCACTCTTGTAACTTGTTCTTTTTCAGTTTTGTGTTGACTAGTCTGTGTCTGTTGCTTATTCATATAAACTTTGGAATCATTTTGTCAATATCCATAAATATCTTGCTGGGATTTTGATTTTGATCATACTGAATCTATAGAACAAGTTGGAAGGAACCAACATTTTAACATATTAGCCTTCCTATTCATGTGCATGGGCTATTGCTCCAATTACTTAGAACTTTGATTTCTTTTATTTCTTTTTTAAAGGAAAGGTACAGGCAGGAATGAAGGTAAGCAGACAGGCAGGCAGAAAAAGGAAACAGGGAGAAGCATTTTATTTTTCAATTTTTATTTAGTTGTTCACACTGCTTCCTCCTGGACCCGGGACTCGGGCCCGGGGGTATATGACTTGCACTCGCCTGTACTCCTTTGGAGGTGATTGAACTCACTGCCACTCCAACAGGGCACACCAATTCTTTAATTCCTTTCATCAGTTTTGTCATTTCCTCATGTAGGGTTTTGTACATATTTTGTCAGATAGCTCAGTTTTGGGTGTTAATGTGATTCAAATTCCAATGGTTCCTTCCTAGTAAACTATGACTTGCAAAGTTGATGTAATCACTAATTAATTCCAGGAGTTTCTTAAGAGCTTTCTATATAAACAATAATGCCATCTGTGAACAAAGACAGTTTTATTCCTTCTTTCTAAATTTGTTTGCCTTTTAAATATTTATCTTATTGCTTTAACTAGAGTTTGACTTAAGACTGCAAAAGGAGTGATCAGAAGAAACATCTTTGCCTGTTCTATATCTTAGGGAAAAATCATTTAGTTTCTAGTATAATGTCAGTTGTAGGCTTTTTGTAAAGTTTTCAAAATCTCTATTCCTATTATGTTAAGAATCGTTTATCATGAGTGGGTATTGAATTTTGTGAAAAACTTTTTCTACATTTATTGATTTTTATTCTTTATCTTATCTTATCTTACAGATATGATGCATCAATTGATATTCAAATGAATGTTGAACCAGCTTTACATACCTGGAATGCATCTCAGTCTCAATGTAATTCTTTTATACATTCTGTTGATATTTTGGATACAATTTGATAATTTTTGTTCAGGATTTTTGCATCTCTGCTTCTTGTCTTAATTTTAATTTCTTATAATGTTTTTGTCTAGTTTAATTTCTTGTGATATTTTTGTCTGATTTTCTAGTAGAGTAATGCTAACTTATAGACTGAATTAGGAAGTATTCTCTTTGCTTCTATATCTAGAAGAAATTATAGAGAATTGGTGTAATTTATTTCCTAAATATTTGGTAAAATTTACCAGCGAACCTGTCTGGGTTGGATGCTTTCTTGTTAAACAGATTATAAATTATTGATTGTATTTCTTTGATAGGAGACCAAGGTAGTAGACAAACTGGTGCTTAAACAATACTGCTAAACTTTAAAAAAACTAGTGTTTATTTTATTTATTGGGTTGAATGTACTGACTTATCAATAAGAAGTGCTTTTATTTTTCTCTCATTATTACTTTCAATAATTTCTATGATGGCCTAGCTAATCACATCTAATTACTGTGGGCAGACCACACAGCTTTCAGCTCTCTTTTGATTAGAAGAAGGATATTTTTTAGTAATTATGGTTCATTTTCAGCTATTAAAAGTTTTGCTCAGATATTTTTAAACTTTCATCTCAACTAATGTCAAAGGGGCCCCATTACCCTCAGTTAGATAAACTTTATTTGAGAAGGGAACTCTTATCTTCTTTGTCATTTTACTCTCCACCCATTTCATAGCTTTTGGGTTCCTCAGAGTAGCACAGGTGTTGACAGTAAAGAGACAAGTGTCTTGCATTTCATCTGTAGATCTTTTTTCATAGTCAATGTCTACTTTCATGGCAGGCATCCAATTCTTGCTCTTGCAAATTATGACACATCACATAGATGTGTGGGGTATTCTCCCTTTCCATAGCACAGCTACAATGGAGTTTTCCATAGTCAGTGCAGAGTCCTGCCTGTCACAATCAAGCTGCTAGTCTTGGGGGTGAACACCATAATGCCAATTCCCTGGCAAGCTGCTCTTTTGGGCAGGATACCACTGAGAGGTTTTAAGCCAGGCAAAGAGCTTTCTTAGATCTCCACTTTGTCCTATCAGAAAATCCTGAATTGTTCCATATTTCTATCCTGACGTCCTTCTACTGAGCAGTTTTCTTATCCTATTCATATTCCAAATGGGATGCAGATACCAGCTTCATGTTCATATTGCCTCCAGTTTCCAGGGATGGAAGAAAGGTCCTCCCATAAACTTTCTCAAAAACTTTACTTTGAGGAACTCACCATGATGTTCCTCTGAGCTTCTGTAGCTCATCAAGTCTCTAGCTAGGGAGCGTGATGCAAATATTATATTCTTTCAGGTAGCCCAGTCACTTTAGGTGTGTATCAAAGATTTCAACTTTTCCCAAAGAGAGGTCTGGGCTTTGCCCTTGGCCTCTGGGAAGCCATATCTGTGACCTTGGAATGTACTGCCTGGTAAGAGAATCTTTGTTTAACTGAGAGCCTTGGACTATGCCAGAAAGTTAAAAAAGTAAGACTTATGGTGGGGTGCTGAATTATAGGGGCATTGGGTATTGAGGTCAACCATGCAGGCAGATGACCAAAGAACCCCAGACCCTGGACACCAACGATTTGGGTAAGCCTTCCTTATTGGCAATACTCTGTGTATTGTAACATCTGATTGTTGAGAGGAACTAATGCTCTTCATGACTCCAAGGGGGAAAGATTACTCGAAGCTAAGCATTTGAAATTCTTCTGTACTTTGCCCCATCTGTCTCTCCCATTTACTAATTTTAATCTATCTTTTCCCTACTAAACCATAACCCAAGTATAACATCTTTTAGTCATCAAATCTCAATTAGAGTCAGACCTGAGGACGGTCTGTGGCCTGTTCTCTAACTCCATTGTGTTATTTTCCCTACAATAACAAATGGGGGGATTGGAATTGGAGACTTTTTTTTGTCATTTGGTTACTTTCAATCACTTCTCAAGGTCCATGCATGTGCGCTCATGCATGTGTAGTGTGTGTGCGTGTGTATAGACTCTTGCTTATCTAGTTTTCCCTGGCTTCCTGGAAAACAATATGGAAGAATGCAATTAATTATTGCTGAGTAGTTAGTTCAACTACTTCTGACTCCCACACAGTGAACTTGGTTCTTTCTGGTTGTTGCCTGTATTTTTCTGTCTTTCTGACCCACTACATTATCCACCTGGAGATAATGTCAAATTCTACAAGCGGTTCCACGAGACTGCCCAGGCTTCAGATGCCCCTTTCAAGTCCAGGTTGCTGCGGATCCTTCTGACTATAAGTCGGAGGTTCTCACAGCCTCTCCTTCCAGTTTGATCGACTTGCTAGAGCAACTCACAGAACTCAGAGACACTGAGCACTGGCTCAAAAATGAACAAGACTACCAGTTTATTACAGGGGAATGTAAAGGAAAACAATAAATAGCTAGATAAAGAGATACATAGGGCAAGGTCTAGAAGTATCCCAAATACATTGGCATGTGGATGCACTCTGGTTCATCAACCAGAGAGTTCTCTAAGCCCTGTCCTTTTTGGTTTTTATGAAGTCTCCATTACATAGACATGACTGATTAAATTATTGGCCATTGGGCATAGACACAACCTCCAACACTTCTCCCCTTCCTGGAGGTCAAGGTATAGGACTGCAAACTCAACCCTTCTTTTTGTGGTTGACTTTTTTCCTTTGGTAACCAACCATGCCCATCTTTAAGGGATTTCCAGAAGTCACTTCATTAACATAAACTCAATTATGGGTAAAAGGGGCTTGCTATGAATGAGGCACTCATTTCAACTGTATGTCTTTGAAATAATTTCAAAAACTGAGGACAAAATACCAAATATTATAGCAAAAGATGATCCCACTGTTCTTATTAGAAATTCCAAGGATTTTGGGTGCTGTGAAGGAAGATCAAGATATATATTTATTATAAATCACAAATACCACTAATTTTGCAATAGCTGTTTCTTCTCTTTTCCCTTCCCCCTAATACACTGTGGAAAAGTGTAAGTTCTTTCCTCTCCAACTGGATCCAGCCTCACCTAAACTTCAATTCTTCTTCTTCCATGAGACTGAAGGGACTCTAACTTCTGCTCCTCTAGACTATACAGGGTGGTGTGAAAATTGTCAAACACAAAAAAACAGTTTGGCTGTCTGTTTTAATGGTGCTTGGGATTTGTTTCAATCAGATGTGGTAAGACACACAGACATAGAAATGGCTGTCTTGAAGAGGTTTTCGCTCAGATCTCAATGTAGGGGAAAAAGGCCTGCTCGCTGCTTCCAGCAGCCATGAAGACAGCCATAAAAACCGCCAAGCTAGAAAAGCCATAAAAACATTCTATGACCTGAGCTTGCTGGAATGTTGTCAGCAGACAAAGAACTTCCCAGTGCTTGAAGCCCCATCCACTAATTTACATCCCTCTCTTCCTGCACTTGCTCTAAGCTGTATAACCTGTGCTCAGCCTTTGTGGGAAGAAATCCTGCTGAGCCCGCGTGTAATAAATCTGCCTAAAATACTTCCAAAAGAGTGCCTGCTTGGTTTACCCCAGAGAGCTGTAACACCAAGAGGAGGGGCACATCATGAAGGATCACTTGAGAGAGCACCAGGTTGGTCAGGAAGCAGAGGAAATGAGGGTGAAATGTGGCCAAGAGATTCTGTGGCTTCTGTGGAAGGAAACTGCAGACAAAGTAAGTTGGTGTAGGAATGGTTAGTTTACATAATTTCAGAGGGCTCTCATTGAAGGACTATCCTTACTTGTTTGGTACCTGTCCCTAGAGTGATTAGGAAGGGGAATAGTGGTATGGTGTATAAAATCTTGATAAAGGAGGTGATGGAGGTTTGGGCTTTGTATTGGTTTATTTGCATATGAAAGGCATTCATAATACTAAGGTGTTTGCTCTCTATAGGAATTAGCTAGTCCTGGGAAGGGGATGTCTCTTCAGATTCAGCAAGTCCTCAAGATATCAAAGCATCAAAATTACAAAATAAAAGACAAGACTGATACACTGTCTTTCACTAGTCTCTACAGTATGTCTTTTCTTTAGTAGTTGGGGATGTAATTGCTTCCAGCTGTGGAGATTTAGCTGAAATTTCGAGCCACCAGGAAAATTTCATTCAACATCTTTTATACAAAAGGTAGAGACAAGATGGAGTCCACAAGCCTAGCAATGCTTCGTCTCTTTTTTTGCTGAGTCACTGGGATGATTCTTGACAGTATAGAAGAGGAAAACCTTTCTCCCTCAACAGTCTCTCTGACTGGAGTCCTGCCAATAAGATGGATAAAAGACAAACAAGAGAACAACTGTTTATTAAGCATGCAGAGCACATGAGGTGGGAGGAAACTTGGCAATTAGTAACTCAAAGGGAGTGGTTAGAACATATAGCTTCTTAGCAAAGAACAATAAATATGTGGAGAAGTGACAAGACTCAGGTAAGGAGTTTTAGGCTTCCAAGAGCAGCAAACTATGGGAAGATAGTGGGAACTAAAACTCATTAGTGCAGGTCCCTCTCAAAACAAACTTTCTCCTTTTCATGACCATAAACTCTTCTGGGAAAGGGTTCATGGCAGTCTTCATTTCTCTGAAGTTTCCACTTTTTGTTAGACTGACCATACATACTGTTTTAGACAGGACAGTATCATTGTTTTCCATATTTCCCAACCGTCTTGTCATTTTAATATGAATGTAAATTTTGTCCCCTTTTTAATAAACCAGGACCTACTTTAATGCAGGTCAAAAGGAGCAGGTCAAAAGAGTTGCCCCAGGCCCAATCTGTCAAGGGCCCCCCAAAGCAGCTGCTCCTTTGCCCACCGTTAAAGATGGCCCTTGCCTGTGCTGACTGCAGAGGACCATGATGGCCACTGCTGTTCCACACCCTGTGAAGAAGAGGATTTCCCCGGCCTCACCTGTTTCTGTTTTTTTGAAGGGAGCAGAACACCTCATTGTAGTGGAGTCACAGGTAAGTGCCAAGGGAGTTATTTCTGTCACTGTGGGTGATCTTTGGCACTTTGGAGATTGTCTCTGACACTGTGGAGGTTATTGGGTATTTCTGGTACTGGGATGGTTAAAGTGGCATGTGTTTCAGGCAGGATATTTGGAGGGGCTTACAGGGGCTCCAAATTTATTTTTTTGTTTAAGGTGCCAGAATTCCTTGACCAACCATGGCAGTTTGTATGAAGTCCCACTACTACATGATTGCAGATGGGTATCACATCGTACCTGCTTGTTGCTGACCTGCTCTGCTCCTACCTGAATTGCTCTGCCTCCTCCCTTCCCTTAGTCGCCAGTTTTTGCTGTTTCAATATCCCATTTTTTGTCTCAAGGAAATATTGCCAGCCTACTTTTAGCCCAACAAGAGAAGTTCCAGGAAGCCTTCTTTCTGTATCTGTTGATCTCATTTTCCAACAGCTCAAAATAATCCTAATGCCAAAGTGTACATGTGCCAGATGAGGGATGCCTTATTTTCTCCGAATCTGGACGTTTGTGTCATAATCTTGTAAATCACAAAAAAATGTTAATTTTATAGCCTAGCTCCTTTTTGTTTCATGAAACAATACATGATCACCAGGCATTTAATGTCTATTTGATTATGAGTGAATATGAGATTTATCAGCGCTTTCGAGATGCTATTTGGAATGACTATTATTAGGATTCTTTGGCTTAATCCACATCTGGATATCTTTAAAGGAGGGAAAAATGCCTTGTTGGAGTACTCATCACATGCATGCCAAAGTGGTGGGAGATACTGGTCTGAAGGAATCAAATGACCCACTCCCCTGGGCCAGTCTCAGGATCACCGTAGCATTTTCACTCGTTAAGATTGTGGTTCTCAGGAACCTCACTAGCTTTGAAGAGAGTCAGGTGAAATGTATTTTGTTCCAAGTAATTTTACACTCCAGCCCGAAGCACTGCGCTGTAATAGAGGATGGAAGTGGTTCATGGCACCGATGTGAAAACAGTTAGAGCCTCATCTTGCAAGGCTGTTTGAAGCTTGAATATCTAGCAAACATAGCATGAGGAAGAGTACCCGGTGCATGATGTTCATCCAATAAGTAATCATAACCGTGCATTATTACTGGTTGCTGATAATCATTTTCATGATTTTTATCAAAGCCTGGAGCTAGAGGGTTTGAGCTGTGTTTAAAACAGTACAAAGCTCAGAGTCCAGCAGCCTCAGAGTACTTGGTAGGAGTAATTTGGCTGTTGATTCTGAGTCCAGCTGACAGGAATGGCAGCTCCTCCTGGAAGCATAGACATTATTGCAGTTGAACAAACTCACCTCGCTGGTGTCTGGTGCATTATGTCTGTTAGCCGTTAAGTTGGTTTAAGTTGTTAGTCCAACAGTAAGCCTGAATAGTTGGCCCCAGGGAAAATTTTTGACCTGTAGGAGGTGGATCCTGAATTCCATCCTCTAGGCAAATGAACTACTTACTCAACCATCCTGCAGCTTTTCATGCTGATTCTGATGTGTCAGGTGGAAATTCTGCTTCCAATTCCTCAGTACTTCTGGGGGAGCTGGAAGGCCAATCAAATTTAGGTGTTCTGCTCAGTGTGGCATGTCATGTGAGGTCACTGGACAAACATCACAAAGAGACTGAGATCATGATTCATCGAAAGAACTACCTTTTGGGAATAACTTGTTCATATTTCCTGAGTTGCTGGGAATTGTCATGATTATTTTAGACTTCTTTAAGTCTCGAGTTAAAAATTAATGGTCAGGAAGATGTTGATACTGATAATGATAATAATAAAAATGGTGAAAATTTTTTAAAAGAGAGATAGCATAGTTAGATGAAAAAGCTGTTGAATGTGCATGCACACACATTTACACAGCTATGCAAATCATTTGCACAAAAATTAAAGTTAATGCAAATATACGTTTGCTTTCAGTTTGGGATAGGATAGCCCAAGAAAGTTAAATAGGAAACTGCTTTAATCCTCCTGGGATAGTAGGAGTGGGTCATCTTATGTTTCTCTGTTTAAGGAATCAAGTTCATGCTCTATTCTATTGTGAATTTTTTTTTTCTCTTGCTGAAGACTAGATGCTGCCCTTCTGCTGGGTTCAGTGTTTTCACCGTTTCTCCTTCTGTGATTTCTTGAAACTCTGCTGAATTTGCTAGTAAATTCTGCATGCAGAGAACAGAAACAGGAAGTGAGTCAGCTGAGGAAGGCAAAAGAGTTTGTCGGACTTATAGAAAGTGAAAGAAAACTTCTCTCAGGAGACGTTTCCACGCCCTGGTGCCCTCCTCCCTACCCTGTCCAAATGAACTTTTTCTTCCTGGTTGTGTGCAGAAGCCTTAGGCATTTGAGCATGTGGAGTAAGGCAGCTTAGGGGTCTTGGAATTGGGGACTTAATGACTGATGTTTTGGGGCAGATTGGAGCAGGTGAGTGCGGGGGGCAGGGGCGGCTGCTGGAGATCACATTTCCAGACTGACTCAGGGGACACTTCTGCCTGGACCCCAGGTCCTGTGGGGTTCCTCTCTGAATCACAGTCATTGGCTTTTCTACTTTTTAACTCAGAGACTTCCATTTTCTCCGCTGTTTTTCTGTCAGTCTTCCTGGCTGCCTCAAACACAGGCACAGTGTCTTTCTTGCTGAATTGTTTTGGGGACTTAAGGAAACTTTATTTTGACCTACCTTGGTTGTTTTCTTTTCCATTGGTGCCTGGGACAGAGGGTCCAGGGAATCATTCTGTCAGATCCTGAAGCCCAGCTGTTCTTGGTCTCTAAAGCCCAGAGGCCCTTTCCTTTCCTGCCCAGTTCTAGGTACTTCCTTCCATTTCTCCCCCTTTCCCAATTTCTGTCCCCCTCGCTGCTCCCAAATGTCAATTCTCCAAATCTTTTGATCCGTATCCTTAAACTGATCTGCATCTTTGTAAATGCATTGTTGTTTCATGTGTCTACACTGTTTTTAACTCTGTGACACGGAGCAAGTTATTTCTCTGTGCCTATTTTCTCATTGTTAAATGGGATGAATACTACCTCATGAGGCAGCTTTGAGGATCTGAGTAGATAATATGCATTAGTGTTAACCACTTAGAACTGTGATTGGCACTTTTAAGTACCCAGTATGTATTACCAATTCTTACTCACCAGTATTGTTTGTATTGTATTTTGGCAATTCTGTTTCTTGCTTGTTTTTATAGTAGCCATCAGTAGACACTGTAAGTGATAGATGTATTTTGCTAGATCTTACATTCTAACCACTACCCAGTATTACATGCTGGACAGTCTCCACAATCTTTTACAAGGACTCTTAAGAACTTACCTGGCAGGAAGACTCAGGAAAATTGCTGGCATATGCAACACTTGATCAGAACAAGTTATGTCTGCTTATTCTCACAGGGTTTCTATTTCTCCTCCTGCTCACCAATCTGTGGCCTGATCCAACTTGCAACTTTATTTTGCATTTCCCGGCCAGTAGTGAGTTTGAACATATCTTCATATATGTTAAGTCTTTGAGTGTCCCCATCAGTGAACTCCATGTTCCTGTTCAATTTATAGGGTTTTGTTTTCATATTGGTTTGCAGATAAACTTTGCATTTTCTAAATGATTACTGTCCCCATGGCCAGTCCTGGGAATATGGCCATGAAAGAGTAATCCCTTTCCTTGTGAAGTGCACAGCCTAGGACGGGGCCTAGTGGGACAGATGCTAGGGTGGAGGTAGCTCAAGATGCATCAGGAGTGAAGGAACACCTTATGGGACTGCGATTCAGCCATGAACAGGATTTCATTCTGTTGCTGTGTTCTCAGCCTTCGTGAGGCAGAATCAGATGATAGTGAAGGGTATCAGTATAACCACGGGGCATTTTCCTGGCCCTCCCTCTTAGGCGGAAGGAGCACGTTCAGACATCTTATTTTGTCTTCTCTGCTATAAGATGGGTCTCTGCCCTCTGAAAGCTGAATTCCATTTGAAAGAAAATAGAAAATGGCGGTTTCAAAGAGGAGAGGTGTTTGCTTTTTTTCATCTGATTTTGAATATCAGATAACATTTCATTCTTAGTCACAGCAAAAAGGCAGAGCTAAGTGTATTTTATTCACTATTATATTTCCAGGGCCCAGACCACAGTGAGGATCGTAGAATTTGCCTCTTTGGTAAGGTGGGCTGAACCTTCTGGGAGGAAGACTTTTGATTCTAAAAAGCTTTCTAAGCCGCTGAGGGCAGGATCTGGTGGCCTCGGGCCTATGACGTATCTTTATATTTGAGTGTGGATGAGAAAGTCATGAGATTAGCTGTGTGACTCAGCAGCCCCTCTGAGAGCTGTGGGGAGGGTCTTATAGTTTCTTGATCTCAAGATCTCTCAGAAGTGCTCAAATAATATCTATTGAATGAAAACATAAAGTCTTAATAAAGAACCCAGGACGATCTGTAAAATTTTGAAATATGAGAACAAAGTGTTCTTTGTTATCATCTAATCCACCTTATTTTAAATGTGGAAATGAAGCCCCAAAGCTAAAATGGCCACAGAATCGTATCACCAGAGTTAAAGTTCAGATGGCACAGGTCCCTACCCAGCCTACGTCACTTCACCTCTGTGACTCAGATGTTTGGAAAACAGGAAGTAGACTGAGCTGCGCTCTTAGTTCTTCCTTCTTCCACACTTCAGCAGAAACAGTCCTGTGAAGAAGCTACTGCCACTGTGCTGGTCTCAGGCTTTGCCTCTTCAGTAAGGTTTGTTGGGCCTTTGGGGAGGAAGGCCTTTGATTACAGATTTTACTAGGTGGCTTAGGGCATGATCTGGTGGTCTTGAAACCATGTAGGCGAATCTTGTAATTGAGCATAGATGGGGAAACCATGACATTGCCTAGTCCTTCTGAAAGCCAAGGTGAAGCCCCCTCCCTTCGTCCCCCTTCCCTCTGGCCAGTCTCTAGATCTCAAGGCCTCTTCAGCTAAGGTTGATGCATTCCTGAGGGATTTTTCTGGAATGCTTAAAGTATAGCTATCTGTCCAGAAGTCTCATCCTTATCATGGCCAAATTTGTCAAAGAATGAAGACTAAAATTTAAAGTCTTAACTGATTTTTCTGCTAGAGCCACCTACTGGTCAACACACATACCCACCAACATGCATATCCACCAACATAAACACATTCAGACATGTCTACACATAATATAGTTATTTATTTGAGAAATTAAAAAGTACAGAACAGTACAGAAAATAATCTAGTGGTAAGCATGTATTTACAAAATCAGACACCTGTATTGGTGGAATTAAACTTTTATAGGTAGAGTTATAAATTTCGTTCAGTTTGAAAATTATTATTGTTGGTTCTGAATTTCGTTGAAGTTTGAACATCTTGACGTGGCTGTGTGAAAGGCCTGGCTGTAAGGCTCTGTTCTGGACCACGTTTGTGTGGAAGGAAACCATTTATCAGATTTGGAGGCGTCTCTAATCCGCGTGGGCTTCCTGGACTGAGAGAGCTCTCTTCTTACTAAGGTTTGGGCGACGAGCAACTTGTAAGTACTCTCGAGCAATGAACAAGGTATAGATCTTTGTCTCAGAAGAGTAATACTGGTTGGAGTTTATTTTACCCAGTTAAAGTGGCCTTCCTTATCACTGAAGGAGCAAGGCTGCTGCTAGAACATTGCTAGAAGGATTGTTGATGATTAGATGGCATTCATTTGCAATTACTTCATGACATATAAGGCAGCAGTAGAGTTGGAACCCTGGAATGAGATGCCGAGATCTAAATCCAGGCACTAGTTTATATTTGCTTGATGTCTGCATGGCTTTGAGTCTCTCTTTGCTATTATGGATTTGTTAAGAATTCCTGGTTTTGTGTTTTGCAAGGTTTTTGGTGACTGAAATATTCTTATAAAAATTTAATCTTTAATAATATTATTATATGTCTTTTTTGGTTGAATTCCTTCACCAGCTTTCAGCTGCAATTAGAATCAAATCTAAATCTTTGCAAAGTTTGTTATTTAAGCCTTCGAGTGAGTTGCTGAAGTCAAGCCTGATTTCTTTCTTACTTATTTCTAAACTGATTTTTCACAATATAAAATGAGGATGCTAACACAATTTCCTCAGAGCTCGCAGGAAAATTAGATGATTAGAATATTTTTAAACTAAGAAAACATTAATAAAAATAAAAAGAAAAGAAACATATTTTATGGATATATCTATAAACATTTATATATTATAATCTAAGTATTTATTTAGGTCAAATACTTTTAGGCATCAATTTATTATTTAAAATGTTAAACAAACCTATGTATTATTTAAAACCAATATGTTTATACAGATTTATTATTTGATAGGTATTATATAATCAAAAGTAAAAGAAAACTTCCCTGAGGCATTTTCATCCCACTCATCTTCTGCCTTGAAATTTGAAGAAAATCATCATTCTTGTGGTCAAAAAACCAAAGGTATGCATGGAGATTTGTATTTTAAGATCTTCCTGAATGTCATCAGAGACTGGTTAGATAAATTATGGTCCACTCTTTTATGTGTTTTCTAAGTGAATACAATAATTATGGTCATCAGAAAATATAACTGTAGAGGAAATAAAGGAAGCTTTGCTTTTATTTGGTTCTTTGGTTGATTTTATTTATGAGATTTTAGCAGTAGTTAGAACTGGTTTAAAATTTTAAGGACACTGGACCTAATAATATTAAGAGGGTTGAACCTAGTTTAGATCCTTTGCAGAGTATGAATGAAATGGTTCTTTAAACAGAGATTTGAATTTAAGTATATGTGCATTTAGGTAAGGAATACATACACATGGTAAAAACTCAAGCTGTGGGAATGGTATAGAGTGTAAAGCAAATTTCTTTCCTGTCCAACCCCAGGCCTCTGTTTCCTCTCTGTGGAGGCCACCACTGAAGCAGCTTCCTGTGTGCTTTGTTCAAAGTTCTTCTGTGAATATATAAATCTTGGCACCACTTAGTAGCACATTTTACAAATCACACACATCCACCATGCTTATCTTCCCATTTAGAAGAAAATAGCTAGAGTTCCAGTGAATATGGTTTGTAGTTTATTTAACTCCTCTGACACTGATAAACACTGTTTCTGCTCTTATTTCAGTCAATGTTGCCGTGAATAACCTTGTACATGTGTTTTAGTACACGAGTATTTAAGCTGATGTAGGAAAAACTTATAAGTTAAATTGTGGGTTCACAGGGTGTGTTCATTTTGTATCTGACTGACATGGTAAAATTACCTACCAACCTGTTTTTATTTCCACCATCTCACAAGACTGTTGAAAGTTTTATGCTTCAGTGATTTGGTAGTTGAAAAAAGGTCTTTCAGAATTTCATTTTTTTAAACTGTGAATGAGGTTGAACATCTTTCAAATATTTAAAAACCACTGGTTTAAAAAAGTAAAAAATGGAGCCATTGATATTTACTTTTCTATGAACTATCAGCTTATGATCTTTACCTCTTCATTCACTGAAGTGCTGATCTCTCTCTTTAAAATTTGATTTCTAGAAACCTTGCTTTATGAAAAGCAGTCCCTTTTCTATCATATATCACATCTCTACCCTTTTATTCCCCAATGCAAGATTTAAAAAATTTTGTTTGGGTTATCTTTGCCAAATATTTTAGTTATAATTTAAGTTATCGCTATTTCTTAAATGAATTTTAGGTTTTCTGTTATTCTTAGAAAGATTTTTACTACTGCAAGATTTAAATAAAACTTTTGTTTGTTTTCTTAGTATTTTAATTTTGAGGTTTAAATCTTTGATCCTTCTGTAGCTTATTTCGATGTAAGGAGTTGAGTTGAGATCCATTTCACTTTGCTCTAGAAGTCTGCCCAATATTCTAACACCATGTGTGGAAAAGACATCTGTACCTGAATAGCCCTTCACGCAGTGTTTGATTTGGTCACTGTTCATTGTTAGCTTCTATTTCATTGTTAACTCCTAATCAGCCTATAATTTATAACTTCATAGTTAACTTCTAAGAATCAGAATATGGATTGTCTAGAGATGATCTTTGGAAATCCGTTAGAATTTCTTTGTGAACAATTTCTGTGAATATTTTGTATGTGGATGTGTATTTCTCCTAATAGAAAATGCTTATGAGATAGTGTTTATCAGTTGTGCTGCTCAGATTTAGTCTATCAAATTTTTTATTTTCTTATAGAAATGTGTGAAAGTTTCCTACTGCCTTTGGTTGAATTCTCTTACTTCTTTTAAAAAGTTTTTTCTAATACATTGATTTTCTTTCAAGAACATAAATGTGATTGTGGCTTATCTGCTTTCCAAAGTACTTCCTGCCCCTCCCTTTCTTGACACATTATGCAACCTTACACACAAGAACACACCCAAGCAGTTTTTAGGAAATTAAATGCATTTTCACAGATAACATCTGCATATATTCTCCTTAGTGTCTTAGAGGAAAAGGTCAATGACTTGCCTCACTCCACCCACTAAGATCTGCTTTTCTCCTCCACTCCCCAGGGGAAGCAATTTTATGAGCTTGGTGTATCTCTTTCCAGAATCATGATAATTGATTTTTTGCAGTGAAAGATCTAGACTTTGTAGTCTTTGTGAAACTTGTGTAACAATGATGTAAGCTCTAGATTAAAATGGAGAGAGAGGTTTTGTCCCATAATTCCAATTCTAAGGAACTAGTCAGAGATATACATGAAATATAGGAGAACACCTCTGAATGCAATAGTTGATTTTTTAACAACCAAGGAATAGAAAGCCACTTAAAGCAAAATATAATATATTCACATGCTAGAAATCAAGAAACATTAAAAATATGCCAAGTAAAATTATTTAATGGTAGGGGTAAATGTTTTTCATAAAAATTAAGTAGGAAAACTCCCTAAATATGCATACCTGGGTATGCTGCCTGATTCCAGTTTTTGTATATCTTGATGTGTGTGGAGTGAGGAGGGGGTGGATGACAATGACCATGTTGTAATTTACTGTATTTTAATTGTCACGCACAAAATAAAAAATACATTGTTTCTATAATTAGGGGAGGGGACGAAAGGTATTTTTAAAAAAATAAAACTAAGTTTCAAAATCTTTGGGGCCACTTTAAAAACATTAAAATTTACTTTAATGTACATATCAATGTATTTGTATTTTCACATTGGATGTAGCAAACTCCTGAGTCCTGGAGTGCTTGATCAGAACCTCTGAGTGATGGAGTTAGGATTTTGGTTTTCATCCAAGAATGTAAGGGAGTTGGGAAAGCCTAAAGATCTAAGAACCTCTGGTCTTCTTCTTTCGTTTAGATTAGTTGTTGCTTAGTTTCAGGGAAGAAACAGGTCCAAACAGGTGAAAGTCTGTTAAGGTGAAGAAACATGCCGAATGGCAGAGTGTGTGGGATCAAAGACAGGGAACTGGAAGGTTCTCAGTTGATGGTTCTCCAGGACCCCGTCTGACAGAAAGGGAGCATCTGCATAAGTCTTCAACAAATTGTTGTTCAGCTTGGCAGAGTTTGAAAACCTCTGCTTCCAACTGAATTTTCACATTTTTTAAATGAGGAAATGAGAAAATGGGGAGGGTGAGATGTGCTCACCACAGTCACATGCCTGTTTGCATCAGGGACCCAGGGTCATTTTCCTTTTTTAGGTTAGTTGCTGGCTATTCTAAATGCACCCACAACACTCTAGGAGATGATGTTCTTCTGACCCCCATTTTGTAGGAGGAATCTAGTACTGAGAGGCCATGGGCTTCTCCAAGCCAGAGCCAGTGCCCTAGTTGGATTCTGATATAAATTTGGTGTGACTCCCAAACTCCACACTCTGTCCCATGCACTTCCCACCACTTCTGACAGTCAACTGTTGATGAGCTTCCTGGCTTTGAACCCTGAATCTGCTTTACAGAGTCACAGGCCCCGTCTTTCTCTGATGAAGAATCCAATACAAATACTTTCAGGGCTCCTTTCACCACGAATACCAGACTGTCAGAGCAGGGAGGGTGAGGAGAAAACAATCAAGGTGACTCAAGGGGCTCAAGGAAGGAGCAACTCCAGATTCCAGACTGCTCGTGGTTGTCTGAGGTTTTCTGAAACACTGACCTCTCTCTCTCTCTCTTTTTTTCACCTACTGAAACATCTAAATATGTGAAGATAGCACATGATCTGATTCCGAGACCTAGTTGAGAGACTGACAGGGTTCTTGGTCCCACTCTTAGTTGTAGGTTCTCGACTAGCTGTGAGTGCTTGTCCTAAGACCCTTGGGGGCTGGTGCTGCACCCAGTCCTCCCACCAGGACAGCTGCAGTCAGACCCCATCACTTCTGCCCTGTTACTTCCTACTATGCCTCCCACCGCCAGCCCTGCCACTCTATCTTCTATGCTTCAAATGTGAATCCCAAATCAGATGACATTGTTTGCATATTTACATATACTCCATCTCCAGGACAAAGCCTGAACCCCTTGTTTCACAGTCTGAGGCACTTTCTAATCTTCCTGGTCACAGTTGCATTCCTACCTCTCCGCACTTAGACCCTTCATGGTTACTTGAGTTCTTTGTGCCTGCCAGAATTGACTTGAGCATTCTTGCCTTCATCTTTTGCAAAACTATTCCTTGCAAGAATTGTCCTTTCCCATCTCTTTTCCAAAGGTGCCTTCCCACCAGAAAACCCTTCTCCCAGATTAGGCTTCTTTCTCCATATTCCTACAGTCATAACTCTCTGACCATTGGTCGTTTATCTACCTTCCTAAATAGTAAACTACTTGAGAGCCGGAACTTTTCGCATGCAAGTGTGTGCGTGCATGCACGTGTGTGTGTGCGCGTTCCCTGTGTCCACAGCAAAATGCCTAGTATATAGTACAGAAAATAGTGGTTGACAAAGGAGCAAACCAGCAAATGGTACTTGTTTTCTTCATCTGAACATGATGTTGTTTTTTTGACTTAGGTAATTACATTCTCCTAACATTTCACAAGATGGATTTCAACAACTGCCTCTATAATATTGGAGAACAGCTGGGCAGTGATGAGCTGGCCTCACTCAAGTTTCTGAGTCTGGACTACATCCCACAAGGGAAGCAGGAATCCATCAAGGATGCTTTGATGTTATTCCAGAAACTCCAGGAAAAGAAGATGTTGGAGGAGAGCAATCTATCCTTCTTGAAGGAACTGCTTTTCCGAATTAATAGACTGGATATACTGATCCGTTACCTGAACACCAGCAAGGAAGAGATGGAGCAGGAGCTTCTGATACCGTGCAGGGCCCAGATCTCTGCCTATAGGTGGGGAGAGGCTTTACAGTGGACACGCCTTGCTGTCAGGCTGGTTGTGGCTATGGGTTGTAGATGTAACTTCGATAGATCTGGGAAGATGTCCCACCAGGGCCAGATTAAGAGATTTAGAGATCTTGTGCATGATTCAGTAAAAAATGCTAACACTCTAAATTTAAAAAAATTACCAAAGTGAAACATTACCTATGAGTATGCTGAAATTAAAAAAAGACACTTTCTACATGTTCTCTTTTTCTAAATGTGTCTGTTAGCTTGCTCCCTCTGCTTTGCTGATTCTCTGTCATTTTCTGCATTGCCTGTTACTGGGATAAAAACCTCATTCTGTCCCACTGTGAAATCCTTCCCTCCTCTTGCATGTGGGTGACTATGGAAATTATCAGTGGGGTCTTTGGCTCTTATTCTACACTTAAAGACTTGTTTTACAAAGTTCTGCAAGGAGATGTATGCTGCCAATCATCCTGGGTTGGTCAGGCTGGCTGTCATGTGTAATTCTTAGGCTGTGTGTTCAGCTGCTGTTAGGAGAGCAGTCAGTGGTGGCTTGGGTCATCTGATGTGGCAAAGGTCTTGCAGTTCAGCCTCTTCCCTCCTGTGGGAGAGTGGGTAAACTTGAAGTGATTACAAGTCACATTCAGCTACATCATTGTGATTCTGTGACAAATCTTTAAAAATAGAAATACATTGCCAATTTTTCTTTCAATGGCCCCGGTTATCAGACACTCCTTAAAATTATTTTTAGCTTTCCTTTCAGAACATTTATACTAAGGTCTTAGCTACGGTCCTTTGCTGTCTTTTCTGCTTGTCAGTAACTGTCATGTGTGACATTAAATCCTCACAGTCAGAGTGGGAAGCCACTGTTTTTTACCAGCCTGGCCTACTGATGGTCCTCCTTCTCATATATCTTTCTACTTAGATTTGACCATTTTGATTCTAAATGATAAAAGAGACATTTTAGGGGTATTAACTTCCTAGGGCTGCTATAACGAAGCCCCATAAACTGGGTGGCTTAACCACCCAGTGGGAAAAGTTTATTTTCTCATAATTCTGGAGGCTAGACAGCTGAAATCAAGGTGTCAGCAGGGTTAGTTTATTTCTGGTAACTCTGAGGAAAGATCTGTTTCACACTCCTCTCCTTGTTTCTGGTAATTGTAGTCAAGTCCTTGGTGTTCCTTTCTTATAGATACACCACTCCAATCTCTGTCTTCATTCATCTTTCTGTGTTTGTCTGAATTTCCTTTTGTTTATAAAGACAATAAGCATTGGATTAGGGTCCATTCTAATCTACTATGACCTCACCTTAATGAGATTACGTTAGCAAAGATCCTTTTTCCAAATGAAGTCATATTTACCTGTTCTAGGTAGATCTGAGTTTGGTAAGGAAATGAGGGAAGACACCTTTGATTTTATTCAGTGCTGGATAACTGGTTTAACAGAATTTAACAGAAGAATTTAATGGAGGTAATTATAAGGAGTTTTTTCATTAAGGCACCAATTAGTTCTAAAAAGACAATAACCCCAGGGCTAGGAGAGCTGGAATGCTTCATCTTGTGGCCACCATCTTGGTCATCTGAAGATTGCATTCCCTATGTCATGTCCGCAAGGTCCAGGCAGTGACCTCTCTGTTGGAGGGTTAGCAGTTCCTCACAAGGGCAGGAGTTCTTCAACAGGAGTCCTGTTGAAGTCTTCAACCTGTTACCTTGAGAACAAAAGAGTCAGCACAGGTACAGTCTATAGCTCCTTCATCATTGTTGACCGTTAGCCAGGAAATATGATCGTGTGTCTGTTTCCATTTATAAGAAAACACTAGACATTTTATTCTTTAAATTATAATTGCTCTCTATTAAACATCTTATAAACTATACAAATTTATTTTTAGACAGTGATAATGCAAGAAAGCTAGTATGTTTCGGTAATGAGGAAAGCAGAAGGGCAAAATACTTTGTAATAAAACTAAAAGGGCAAGGAACTTTTGATTGGACCCAATCTTGGCCAGACCGAGAAAGCTTTAGAAAAATATTTCTGAGGCAGAGATCCTATGAGAAAAAAGATGAAGCAGCTGATAATACAGAGTTATTTATGTTTCTATACTATTTTTAATTTCAGAATTTTAGTTTTCTAATTTAATTTTTCAGTTAAAATATTTTATATTAATATTTTCCTTTAAACCACAGTAGTAAAAGACTTGATGATTTATTAAATATATTTCTTTATTCATTCAGCAAACATATCCCAAGAGCTTATCACGGATTAGGAAATAATAAAACCTATTGCATATTGAACACTTAGTGTGTTGCCCAAGATTGATTTAAGCAGTTCAGATAAACTTAATCACATAATCTCCAACTTGTCCTAATGGCATATACACAGTGTTATCAACAAATCAGAAGGTAAAAGAACAAATGTGTGACATATCTAAGGTTCCACATCTCATAGTGGGTAGAGTCAAAGTTCTAACACCTGCAGTCTGTGTCCTCCGCACTTTGCATTTCATGACTCTTCCAGTTTATGGAAACAAAAGTGAATGAGCTCTGCTTCCAGGGAATTTGGAGCTTACTTATGCTTTTTATTTCTTGAGGTAACTTTGATTTATAAAATATAAGCCTTTATATGCAGGTTCCCATTCATCAAATATATGTCAACACACCCTGCACACAACCAAATTGCCAAAAGTCCTTCACTGTTGTCCGTTGGACCCCACCACCACCTGATCCCTCAGTCTACCCTTTTCCCCACTGGAAACTACTGTCAATGTCCAAAGGTCGGTTTTTGTTTTGTCTGTTCCTTTGATTTGTTTCTTTATGTTCCACATCTAAGTGAGATCTTCTGGTATTAGTCATTTTCCTTCTGATTTATTTCACTGAGCATAATCCCCTCTAGTCCCATCCATGCTGTCAAAAATGACAGGATTTTATCTTTTATTGGGTGTGTGTGTGTGTAACTGTTTGTCATTCTGTTCAATATTTTCTGGGTATTGTTGCAGACAATACTTTTGTTCTTTTCTTTAGGTACTTTGAAAGCATTTATGTTGCGTTTGGTTTCCATTTTCATTTTCTTGGAGAGCTTCTTAAATACAGTTACATGGGTTACCCTTCACTGATACAGTGGCACAGTGGGTGAATGCAGCTTTGAGGGCATTTAAGGCAGTGTTTGAGCTGTTAATGGGTGAATCACCTACAGATAGACAAGGGAATGGGGATATGAGGTCCCAGCATAAAGGGGTAGAGAGTGGGACAGCTGGGTGTATTCAAAGAGGAGAGGATGGTGGGTGGTGAGAGCGATCAGAGAAGATGAGGAAGTAGGCTGGACTCAGTTTCCAAAGGTCTATATTTCAGAAACAAGTATTTGGTTTTCCTATTGAAGGTAAGGGCTAGGAGAACACTGATAAGTTTTAATTAAAGTTGTGATCATTCGATTTGCATTTTGAAAAGCATAATTTCAAAATTCAAAATTTTCTCATATTGCAACAGATCTAGATTTTATAATGAAGAACAAAGGAATACATGAATCATTTAACTGAAATGACCTGAATGACAAAATTTGTGGAAATTTAAGTTCTGCTACAGGTGGGATTGCTGGGCATGAGTTAATAGTCTTCTATGTCTCAACACCAACTGCTTTACAAGGATTCAATTAATAAATTATGTCATGAGCTGTTTATTTTTTGTAAGGAAACCATTGGGATCAAGTCTGTTGTGATTTCATATACCAAATGGGAAATTATTTAATAAAGCATTTCTAAAATGTCTCCATTTCCCACCGCAGGGTCATGCTTTTTCGGATTTCAGAAGATGTAAGCAAATCAGAATTGAGGTCCTTTAAGTTTTTTTTGAGCCAGGAGATCTCCAAATGTAAACTGGATGATAACATGGTAAGACCTGGGGTCTCGCCAAGATTTAGTCTTGAGGATGAGTCAGCCAGTGGGATTTCTGACTAGTCTGGGAAAAGCGACCAGCATTCTCACTTTTTAACAGGGGAAGAAGAACAAAGTTGAAAGGCATCGGTTTTTTACAGGGGAAGAAGAACAAAGTTGAAAGGCATCGGTGTTATAGATATCATCAGTCTTTTGTATGCTATAAGTGCTGCTCACATTAATTACCAGGAGCAAGGGAAGAAAGCTAGTTGTAGAGGCTTAGCCCATTGTAGGACCATGAAGAGCCAGGAAGGACAGCAGTGGCCCTGAGACATCTTCCTCATCTCTGCAGTCTCTGTAATAACCTGGGGCCTAGAACTTCGTGTATGTGTCTATGAGTGAGTACATGTGTGTGCAGCTGTGTATGTGCATGTGGCATGCTTGTATGTATGTGCAGGTGGCGGGAGCGGGAAACTCAGATCTGGTGGTGAATCTGGTGCCAGAGGTAATGCTGAGTGTGAAGCAGTCCCCAGGGCTGTCACCTTGAGACCAGGCCACTGTGTCTCAGTTTACACCTTGGGTTGGGTTGTTTAAGTCATCATGTAACGGTGTCCACAGATGGTTTCAAACCAGGTTCCAGGCCCTGGGGACCACATGAGGGCTTATGTGGCTTCTTTTCTGTCATTTTACTTCTCTTTTTCTGGGCCAGAAAATGTAAAATTGCCTCCTTGGTAGGCTATGAGCTTTATAAGACCAGAATGTTCTCTCAGGAGGATTGACTTGGGAAGTTTGGATATGCTATTTGGTTTGGAGAAAAAAAGGCAATAAGACTCAATCCAATCTTCCAAATGTATTTTTTCTTCCTCTAGAGCTTACTTGATATTTTCATAGAGATGGAGAAGAGAATCATCCTAGGGGAAAGAAAGTTGGACATCTTAAAAAAAATCTGCAACAATGTCAACAAGAGCCTGCTACAGAAAATCAATGCTTATGAAGAAATAAGTGGAGGTAGAAATAACCGGGCAGCCGTGACTCAGCAAAATGAATTTTTAAATTGACATCCTTCTATGTCACAGTTGTGTCTAATCAAGTATGTGTTTTGTTTTGTTTTTTAATTCAGATGGCAGTATGAACCTTGAAAGAAGCTCAGATGACTTTTCAAATGGTAATACTTGGAGAGGCTTTCAAGATTTATTTAGTTAAGAGTAACTGATATCCTCCTATCGTCACTTTTTCTATGCATTGAAAGATGTCAAAGAGTTGTTAAAAGGTACAGAGCCTGCAGTCTCAGGCTGGCAAGTTTGAAATAGAGGTTAGAGTTCATCAGTAATAAGGCTTTTATATTTTTCTTTCTTTCTTTTTTTTTTTTTTCTCGTTATATGCTGCTCATGTTTACAAAGAAAAGATAAATTCAAAACATATTTCAGAACTTCCTCATTTAAGTCATTTGCTCCTTCAGCCAGAATGATTGTACTCTTTTGTTCAGGTCAGAGTTACTTTGACCAAGTGTGAACAAGGCCTCTCCATCCTGTGCCAAGTGTCAGGTATCGGTGTCTCCTCAGCACCCCCAGCACTGGCCTCCCTCAGGCATTCAGGGAGTGTCTGAGCTATTAGTGGATGAATCATCTACAGATAGATGAGGGAATGGGGATATGAGGTCTCAGCAAAGAGGGGTGAAGAGCAGGCCAGCTTCCCTTGGGAAGCTCCAGCTAAATCACACTTCTTACCTCAAAGAAGGAACTCTGTCTAATCTCCTGTCCCCCTGTTTTACCAGGTAGATAGGATGAACAAGGAAAAGGGATTTCCAAGGATCTCCTTCCAATTTTTGATTAATGGGATTTGTTTTTTGAAATTTTTTTGAGACCCAGTAAACCCATTGCCACATAAGTAATAATATAGCTAATATTTTTGTTGTACTTTCACCCTAACTTTGTGGTGTATGTGTATAAAATCCATCTTGGTGGTGGGCATGGTGTGTTATCATACATTTGATGAAGAGCGAATCTGTATATCTAAACATACTATTTTGTGAATCAAAGTTACTTCAATTAAACAAAACAAAAATCCATCTTGGACTCTATGTTAAAGATGAACTCTTGAGTAATGTCCCTGTCGCCATTCCTCCCCTCTACACTCAGGCTTGCATTGGGAAATTGGAGGGAAGTACTATTAAATCAATACTTCATCCTGAGCTAGTGCTCTCTAGTGATTTTATTGATAAATATCTCACAAATACCACACAATTCAGTGAAGCCATGTGGAAAAATATAAAATCATGACAATTCCTGGCCATATTCTCCTTCTGGTGATGAAACTAAAAAACTTTGATCATGTGTGTCCCAAATATGCTTATCACCCAGTCTGCAGCATCCCTGTGGACGGTAAGGATTTTATGTTTAAGGCAGTCTGTGAATTTTCATTTAAAAAAGGACTTTATATTACCCTAGTGCTAGATGTTTCTTTACCAAAGAATAGTAGGGGAAGAGAACAGTCGCTTCTTCCTGTCTAGGTTCTTTGCATGGTCTAATAAGTAAATTGATGTAAGACAGATAAACAGGAGAAACAAACATTTACTTTTCTATGTATGAGAGTTCCATAAAAATATGAAACTTAAAGAAGTGACCAAAGCAGGAAGCTTTTATACCTTTTAGACAAATAATAAATATATGAAGAATTGACAAGGCAAAGGGGATTGGGATTGGGTGGTAAATTGATGAAGAAGCAACAAGATTTGTGTATGTAGCTGATTCAGCCCTAAATTCTCTGTCTCTGGTGATTAGGATGTCTTCTAATCTGTTGTAGGAGGGTTCCTTTCTCATGGGAGATTTCCCTTCTGCTTTCAGGGGACAAAGGTCAAAAGTCTTCTTGCATGGGCTGATTGTCAAGTATCTTTAGTCCAAAGTGGCATGTTTTGGGGTGACATATTCTGAACCTCTATGTGCTATATGATTTTTTACCAAGATATCTTCTCTTACTACAGAAATGTCTCAATTGTCCATGGCGAAGGGAACGTTTAGAGTGATGGCCATGCCAGACTCACCAGGAGATCAGGATCATGAGTCACAGGTATGTGGGAAATCTGTGACTTTTTTCTCTTTGCATTATGGTGTCCAGTTAATGCATTCCTTTTAAAAATATTTTGGCTTTCAGATTAATTAATAAGGGCAGAAACTTATTGAAATGTTGGGAATTGCAGAAAAAAAATCACAAAGGACACATTTAAAGTGTACATTTTAATTTCTATTGTATTTATACCTCCCACCCCCTGCCGAGGGTTTCAAACCTGGGTCCACAGCTTTCCTAGTCTATGCCTTAGATGCCTGAGCCATGGCTGGCAGGGGGGAGGTAAGTGTGAAATTTTCATTTAAAAAAATGATCTCTTAGGTTTCTAGGTGTGAACTTTTTATAAATCAAAGACCAAAGCACTGGAATAGTCAGAGGGCAGAGCAGGGAGAAGTCACATACCTAACCCTTTCAGCAACTACATTAACTTAATGGGAGAGGGTTTCTGGGGAAGCATCTAGCAGAACTGAAAAAGCAGAGTCTTTTCTCTGACTGACATTTCCAAATGGTTTCTCCTTTGTGATTAGATTTAATAATTCACCAAACATCCTGATTCATTAGCTCATTCACTCCTCCCTGTGGCAGGAAGCAAAGGAAACTGAACTCTAGTAGCTCTGTAAATTTGAAATTTGAAATTTGAAAAAGTTCATCTACTTAACTCCTGAGCAAATTAGCAGACTGCTCTCAGTTTGAAAATCAAAGATTAATCCAAGTCGTGGTACTTTATAAACAGTAAATACTCCATTAGTGTCATCCGAACTGAGCAGCTAACAACACTGAGTAGAAGAGAGATAAGGTAACTTGCCCAAAGTCTTCAGGGTATTTAATAGTAGAGACAAAATTTGGCCTTTTCTCTATCACAAATTGCTCCAGAGATTTCCCAACAAATGCTGATGAAATTTTCAGCACTTAGCCAGTACAGGGAGAATCAGGAGGACAGGGGGCCACCTCTGACTGATGTTGTCAGACACTGGAATCTGAAGACTGTAACCTAAAGCATGGCCAAGACCTGCCTGCTCAGTGCATCACTTTCTTCCAGTCTCTGTGGTTTCAATAGCTAATTAAGCTATCAAATTAAAAAGAAAATCTTGAGACCACACTATGTCATGTGTGATGGGCAGGCTCTTGGCTGTTAACCCCAAAACATGAATGAGTTGAGAAGATAGCCAAGGGAAACATAAGGGATCACCGGAGGGCAACCCCAAAGACAGCATTAAGACATTCATTCTTTCATCTGCTGTTGATTGAACTCTTAAAGTGAATAAATCTTCGTCCCTGAGATAGTTATTCTCTGCCTTGAGGAGAAACAATGACAAATAGTGACAGTACAATATGATGACAATAGTATTAATATAAATGCAAAGTGTTCAAGCGGTGAAAGTTTGAGACACTAACTTTGCCTGTCTGTGGGACAGAAAGTTGGAGATTCTTGTGACAATAGAGGAAATAGTTTGTCGGCAAACAGTGTCAGTTTGCCTCAGGGAACCAGTTAGCTTCTTACTAGGGAGTTGCTTGTTCACGTCTCCAGTGCATGACCTACAGAGTCAGCTCCTGGGTTGGATTTCTGTTTTTCAGCCATCAAACAAAGTTTATCGAATGACAAGCAAACCTCGGGGATACTGTTTGATCTTTAACAATTACGATTTTAGTGAAGCACGGAAAAAGGTGGCCACACTTCAGAACTTGAAGGATAGGAAAGGAACAGACTTCGATGAAGGTACAATGGGATCTAAAGAGGAAAGTGTGATGTTTTGAGGACCTATGTTTTTATCAGAAGGGGAGGACAAAAGCTATGCCAAGAGAGACATGTTTTCCCCATCCCCCCACATGAATATAATTGTGCTTTCCTGTGGAGGTGAAGATTGTTATGTACTTGGTAGTTTTTTGCCTTTTTAAAATTGTTTTAATCAAAGTAATGTAAAGATAACATTTCAATTGTTATTAAAAGGCTTATAATACAAAGCAACAATAAGGTTTGCTTTTAATTCAACTGAAAGAATAGTGTTTCTGTAGGATGGTGAAAACATTGCCTTGGTGTCAAGATCACTTTTGAAAAGCAGCATTTACACAAGTTGGACTGAGTGTAGAAATTGTGAGTCATTAACAGGAATAGCATTTTCAAATGTGAAACTAGCTAGAAATTCATTGGCTTAGCCTGTTTAGGCTATGATTGAGAGCCTACAAATTAAATGAAAAGTAACTTGCAGCATATGACACAGTTATAACTAAAATAATAGAAATAATCCAACCCAGCCATGGCGATAGTAAGAATTTTTAATTAAAGAATTTTTGAAAATGGTGCTTATGAATTATATCAGGTTAGGATTTATTTTTTAAATTGAGTAAATTTAAAAAAAAATAATGTGAGTTGATTTTAATCATCAGGACTCAGCCAATGGTCTTTGTTAACCTTTGTTTATTCAAAAAATTAAGATTTAAAAAATTCAGAGTTTAAAGTCCATTGACGACGTCATTCCTCATCAAACATCTTGGTATTGAAGAAAAAGTTTCAGATCTTTGATGTCCATTCATTTACTATAAAATATTACAAAAAATAATTGATTATATTTCTGGTCTTTCGGTCAAAGGGTACAATTTTGAAGATATGCAAGATAGCTAAGCCCAGCATGCTAATGTACCCAGCATGACTATAGTCAGTAATAATACTATATTGAATACCTGAAATATGCTGAACGCAGATGTCAAGTGATCTTGTCAAGCACCCTCCCCAAAAGGTAGCTATGTGAGGAGATACGTTAATTAGCTAGACTGTAGTACTCACTTCACTATGAATATCATCATGTTATATACTTAAAATACATACACTTTTTATTCAAAATATTAATCAGGCAGGCAGCCTAAAAATGCTGAAAGACTAGATCTATTAGAGAATTTGGAGAAAAATAATGCTAAACATACAGAAACAAGCAAATGAAAAAAATGCAATGATGAATTCTAAGAAAGAAGAAATTTAGTAAGAAAGGAAGAATATTAAAGACTATTATTTCTCCATAGTATTGATAATACTAATATTATGATTGTTCCACAGCTATCTTTTTATTTTAAAAGAATTCTTGAGCAGTAATAAGATTGTGCATTGATATTTTAAAATTATATTAAAATTGTATCAAAGACAGTATGAAAAAGCATTTGGACATGGTTTTTACACAGTATTCAGAAAGTATTGTTGAGACACTTCTTTCTAATAACATTAATGGTGTTAAAGACAGCAAAGTTATATTCAACTAAAAATTGCAAATAATCATTTAAGAGCAGCAAGTGTTGATCTCCCATAAGAAGAAGTCATTGCAAAAATCTAAAATAATATTTATAAATAAGTGGCAATACATCCAAATACATTTTAAAATAAATGAGGCTAACATTTTTTAAAAGTTGTTAAAATTTGAATTTGGTTTTCTTTATGGAACATAATTGAGTGACAGGAAGGGGTAGAGAGGGATAGCTTTTTGTAACAGAATTTTTAGTTCTACTTGACTTTTTAAACATTTTTATCTTGTATTTTGATAAAAATAAACACTTTTGAGGGAGTTCAAGATAAAATCAGTATGAACCTTTTATTCAAATTCTTTTTGTTCTTTTGTAGATTACATAAGTGATACAATTATCTTTTAGATTGGTTTGGTAGCAAGCCTAAATAATAGTTCACCCATCATCTAGACTAGTTGGACAAGACAACAGACCAACATTAGCACTCTTCTTTTTTCTCATTTGCCTCTGGATTAGGGAATGTTTTCAGCTGGTGGTAGTAAATACTAGAAACCTACAGAATCTAGCTACAATCTATTTCTTAAGTTCCGGTTCAAAATCTTACCTAATCAATGTTAAACCCACTATTCTCACCAGCTTTGGGCTATGGGTGGGGAATTTTTAGAGTGTAACATAATTTTTTCTTATTTTATTTTTCAGAGGCTTTGAAAAAGACTTTTCTTGATCTTCATTTTGAGATAAAGATTTACAAAGACTCCACAGCAAAAGAAATCCGAGAAGCTCTGAAATTCTACCAAACCATGGACCACATTGACAGAGATTGCTTCATTTGCTGTATCCTCTCCCATGGAAACAAAGGCATCATCTACGGCTCTGACGGGCAGGAAGTCGCCATCTCTA
The DNA here is from genome assembly GCA_004363575.1 of Solenodon paradoxus. Classification (NCBI taxonomy): domain Eukaryota; kingdom Metazoa; phylum Chordata; class Mammalia; order Eulipotyphla; family Solenodontidae; genus Solenodon; species Solenodon paradoxus. The sequence continues at coordinate 70,243 of RJWH01000888.1, forward strand.
AGTTGACCTCTTACTTCACTAGTTCAAACTGCCCTTCCCTTGCAGGCAAGCCCAAAATCTTTTTTATTCAGGCTTGTCAAGGGAGTAACTATCAGAAAGGTATAATTGTGGAGACTGACTCTGAATTTAAAAACTCCTATTCAGAAATGGATTCATCATTTCAGAAGACATGTATCCCAGATGAGGCTGACTTTCTGCTTGGCATGGCTACTGTGAACAACTATGTATCTTACCGAGACACCAATGAAGGGTGCTGGTATATCCAGTTACTTTGCCAGAGCCTGAGAGAAAGATGTCCTAGGTAATTTTTGCCTCCTCAACCTTTCATTTATCTTTACATGTTTAGCTGTGGATCACATAGCTGCACTTCCCAGGTCAGTTGCAAAATGGGGTAGATGACCAGTGCTAATATCTTTAGTTCACTGATTGAAAAAAATAAGATATTTTATGAGTTTATTTTATTCAATACTTCAAAGGAAAATCAGAATCACAGATTTGGGAAAGATGATATAATTTTCATAGTCCAGCTCTGCCTTGAGGCAGAAGAAACATGACTGAGGCAACTAAACCAACTTGGGAAGTCGTCCAAGAAGACAATAATCCATTTCAATGTTTGACATCCCCCAACTCTGTCAAAAGTTCTATAATAGCTAGCCAAACTTAAGACCTTGTGGGGTACTAGGGGAGATAAATACCAAAGAGAAGAAACGCTTCATTTTTACACTAATTTGATCTGATATGAAGTCATAAAAAATGGGGAAATAGCCTTCCCACATTTATTATATCCTGTTTTCTCTTTAGTTAAATTATGTTTTCATATGTCACAGTTCACCCAAAGGCACATGTAACTCATAGATGAATACAAGGAATCTCCTGCAGGTGCCTTCTAATCCTGTGCCTCATCCTGTTTTAAATGTATGAAGAGAGAGAATTTCCCACAGCTGATAAAGGAGTGAGCCATAACATTGACACTGGTCATTTTGTATCTCAGACCACGGATCCTGCAAGCGTCTGAGGGCTAACTACAGAGGTAGAGGAACAGGCTGCCTAAATAAACTGATAAGAGAGGTCAATGAGAAAACTGTGGTGTGTTTGCTGGAGGCATTAGATTTTCACTTGTTTCAAGTTGAAGTGCATCCAAGATGCATCCACAGAAGCAATGCCAATTTGAGGCAGAAGATATTGTAGGGGCCATCAAGGAGAAGATGGGAGCCTGTGACATTGTACACGGAACACAGTGTGGGCCAAACAGGTCAGCAGGGTAGGAACTCAGATCTGATGTCAACACTGAGTTTCTGATGGTCGGTGAGAAATGTTGAGTCATCAGAAGATAAGTTATCAGGCTCTGAGACAACTCCTTTGCTTGGGAAGACATACTGGAGGCAGGTCTTGGTTTAGCAACTTTCGTTTCTCATGCCTGATGTTTTGAGGGGAAGAACAATCACTGAGCACAACACATAGAAGGATCAAACCTCCTGTTTCCCCTCACAGTGGGTCACAATGTTCTGTTGTTTTTGGGTTTTTTTTAGGGGTGAAGATATTCTTTCCATCCTCACCAATGTGAACTTCGAAGTGAGCAATAAAGATGACCCAAAAAACAAGGGAAAACAAATGCCACAACCTATATTCACACTGAGGAAAAGACTCTTCTTCCCTCTTAATTGATGGTATTATTGAGTTGCCGAACACTACCCTTAATTTATTTGTTATAAGTCATTGTTATCTTGCTTCTGTGATTTTTTTCTGTGTGTGATATAAGGAAAGAGAACAGGAGTTAGGGTTGTCTTGTTTTTATACAAGTTCCAGGCTTTGGTAGACATTTCTTAGCCATAACCACTATTTTAACTGTATGTTTAACTTGGTGGAAAAATCTTTTAAAAGATATGAAAAAGAAATGGTGACATTGAAAGAAATGTAAAACAGAAAGTTCAAAAACAGTGCCAGAATGTTCTTCACACATTTCTCATCTACTTTCCACCTAGAATCATTTCATTCCCTTCAAGTTGCTAAGTGGTTTTTTTTTTAAGTTAAGGACGTCATTCCAAAACTTTAACCTTAAACCAGTCAAAAAGAGAGGGAAGACGGGGAAGAACTTTCCGACTTGAGGCCTTAGAATAAATGATGTTAGAATAAATAAATGTTGAATATTGTAGACAGCAAAGGACCATAAAATGATAATTTCTCTCTCCTCTGTGAGAGGGTTGATTCCTCCCTCCTGGAACCTGTAAGAACTAGACATACTTGCATTCCTGCTAATGAGCTATAATTCTGCAGGACAGAATTTCAGGAGCAACTAGTATGCAGGCGATGATAGTAACTCTTTCTCAAAGGTCACCAAGGGAGATTTTTGTAACGTGAGCCTAAAAAATGCCTCATATTTTGAGGATTAGTGTGTAACATGCCTATGACAAGCGATCTCAGGGACAAGGGACTCTCCTCTTCTGAGCTGTGAGAAGACCCTGACTTTCAATGGCAAAAGACATCAGGAGTTTGTTCAGATTTAGATTTCACAGAAATGAGGGATGATTTTTCTTGTTTTTATTATTCATAAGTATACCATAAAGCATACTTTTGAAAGGACTGATGTTAAGAGAAAATTAACTTTATTTTTTTTATTTTTCACTGCCAGGCCAGGTTATGAAGCCAAATCTGTAAGCTTTACATGGCCTGCACTTTAGCCATCTCAGTCATGGGGGTGGACTAAACTTTACTTTGCTGAACTTTCAGTACCTCCTCTTTCATGCCACCCTTGACACTAATTTACAAATTTTCTAAAAGAGTTTTAAACATTTCCTTACAATTTAAAAACAGTTTATTTTAAAAATTTATTTATTTATTTTTATTTTATTTTTACACATTAAAATAAACACATGTATAGGTTCCCCATTCCTCATGTGTATGTCAACACTCCCTGCCCTCTACCACATCACCAAGTGTTCTTTACCACTGTTCAGTGGGCTCTGCCACCATTTTTGTTCTGCTTCCCCATCACTGCACCCCCGCCCCCACCTCCCATCTCTGTCCCACTCCCTGCTGATCACCTCAGTTTTGTTGCAAGTATCCAAAGGTTGGTTTTGTTTCATCTGTTCCTTGTTTTGTCTATTCGTGTTCCACTTATGAGTGAGGCCATCTGGTATCTAATTTTCTTCTTTGGCCCATTTCACTTAGCATAATTCCCGGTAGATCCCTCCATGTTTATTCAGGTGAAAGAATTTCATCTGTTCTAAGGGCTGTGTAGTATTTCGTTGTATATATGTACCATATCTTCTTTATTCATTCATCTGACCTTGGACATCTAGGTAGCTTCCAGTTCTTAGCTATTATGAATAGGGCTGCAGTAAATAAAGGGGTGCATAAATCTCTGAGAATGAGTGTTTTCATATCTTTTAGATGGCCAGAACTATAAACTACTTTCCATAGAGGTTTAAGTAAAGTAGAACTTCCTAGGTTAAAACTTAAAAAAAAAAAGTTCAATGTTTTACAAGTTATTTAGAATATATCTTTTTAGGCTTGCCTTTGATTATTTTTTTAATCTTTGCATGTCAATATAAAATGCTTTTTTGCTAACAGTGCTATGCTATCTTTATGCATTTATATTTGTTCCTTCTTTAGGATTTAGTTAAATCTTCAGCAATTAGTTGTTTTTTTTTAAGAATAGTTCATCAAAAGTATTTTTATGGAATAAAATAATTTTCTTTCTGTACCTTGAGGTCATTTATTTGTTTTGTTTATTTGTATGCCTTTTTTTTTTGGCCAGTGGCGTCTCACAGGTGAAAAACATTTGCATCACATGTTTTAATTGAGCCTCCCAATATTGGCTTGCATAGCTGTATTTTTAAAAAATGTGTTGCCAATCTTTAATAATTGAGAGATATCATAAAAACAAGAACCTTCTTTTGAAAAATCAGAATATGCGACTACAATGACCCTATGCCCCAGTCATCACCCCCACTTCTTCCATCACCCACTCTACCCTAGTCATCTCCATTGAGACTGCTGCCAATGATGATTTAACACTCTGTGGGATTGTTTTTCCTTATTTCCAGTTCACTTCATGTATTGCTATTGCTTGCTCTGTGGTGTTTTGAATTCTGGTGATGATTTAGAAAGGGTGGCAAGAATTATCAGAAATTCTTCTTGATTCATAGGTTAGGGAACATATTTGAGAGATGGGGGAATAGGCATAATGAAAGAGAGTAAAGATATTTGGAATCAAGTTATGTATCTTTCTTGCTAGCTAAATGCCCCAAAGGAAAAAAGGTTACCTCCTAAAATACAGTCAACATTCAATAAGAAGTTCTTCACATTGAAATATTCATAATGACATGTAAAAGTGGAAGAGAAAAATAGCATAGAGCCCAGAGGAAGTGCGCCCCCAGATAGAGATTGCTTTCCAGGAGGGAAGATCTATGTAAATGAAAATCTACATAAATGAGATGAGAATTCAGAGAAAGAAAATGTGAAAAGACAAAAGTAGAATCAGGACAATCCCCAAACTAAACTCATTATATATATTTCTTAAAAAAAGCTCATTGGCATTCCTTATGTCTACAGAGATAGTGTTTCTACCATCTTCAGCAAAGGAGCACAGCTTTTCGACTCATGATTCTTGTTTTGTGTGGTTACAGTCTTCTAAAGTGTCAGTGTTATTCTTATAAATAGCAGAGGCTGATCTCCCAGCTCGTTCTTCATATATTTCTTCATTTTTGGCAGTTATTTTTTGCCTATAAAAAAAGGAAAGATCTATCACCATAGACTCAAAGGCAAAAACTGGATGTGGGAAATCAGGGGAAGAGAAACGTGGTTTCATTCCTTCATTGCGGGGGTGGGCAGTCTTACACATGACTTGCAGTGGTTTTGAATTTAGTAAGGTGTGATATTTGGGTGATCAAATTCCTCTATGAGGAAATTTTTATTAAATTAACACTATGACTAAATTCCCTTTATCAAAGAATAAGTCACATTTTATTGCAGTGATTTAAGATGTATTTTTAGGTAATAATATTTCCAACCTGAAGGGGATTTCTACAGGAACAAAAAGCAGCTGCATCTCAGGGTAAACCACTAGCATCTAAACCCCCAGTGGATTTAAATATAATCCCCATCCAGAGCACTAATAAACTCAGAGACTCACAAATAAATCTTGGGTCATTTTATACAAAAGCTAAGACAGGTAACGGAGAAGCGTCTAGACACGTCCCCAGCATCACTTTAGATGAACTGTCTGACCTCTGGAGATATCTTCTGTGGCCAGACTCAGAAGGAACACCTCTCTCCCAAAAGTGCTGTGTTTTTGTCTTCAATAGGGAACCCTTGGGTTTATCTTCACCTAGACTCTTTCCTACTTCCTACAGATATGTCTTTTTGAGCAGCAGATCCACACCTTAAATGATTGTTGTCTTCTGTCAGGAGCTGTATGGTATATTTAAACTTTTCTTCAGCTTCGGCAAGCTTGGCTTCGAGTGTTTTCTCCAGATTTCCCACCACGATTTTCTGAAAGATATGTACATTGTAATAGCTATCTTTCCCAAACAGGAGTCATCCGGTGCAGTCAAATGGCAGAGCTGTGCGGAGGCCTGAGTTCCTTCCCCAGCTCCTATCCGCACTCCAGCCAGGACTCACCTCTCTCTGTAGTTCCATCTGGGTTTGGTAGAGGGTGGTGTTAAGCGACTCTAGGATGAGAGTTTGTGCATGCATTTCCTCTTCTATGATCTGTGTGAGAAGAAATTGTTTCAGGGCACCATGAGGGTGTCTGCCTATTTATTCTCTTTTCCAGGGTACCTGGCCTAGAATGCGAAGCATCACTTTCAGCTACTCCTCCTCCTGTGCCGCTCAGTAACTGCACCCTGTGAAGTCTATCTTCTCCATGTCTTATCCACTGATACTCTCCTCTGGAGCCCCACGGTGACTGCCCCAGAGCTAGCTGTCACATGAGTGGTCACAGTGGCTACCAGTTGGTTCATTAAACAAGTTCTTATGAAATATCTACTACAGTTTCCAGCTATAGGACATTCTGGAAAAGGCAAAACTGTAGAGACAGTAAAGAGCATTAGTTGTAAGGGTTTGTGAGGGGAAGCAAGGAACGAATATATCATGGACAAAGAATGTTTAGAGGACTGAAACTGCTTGGCAACAGTAAATATACAGCATGATGCATTTGACAAAGAATGTGTAACATACAGAGTAAACCCTAATGTGAACTATGGGCCCAGTTAAAAATAATGTGTCAATGTTAGTTCATTAACTATAATAAATGTACACTATGGAAGATGTTTATCATAGAGGAAATTGCCTGTAGGGGACTCAGGGGAAAGGGGGAAGCATACTGGAAATCTCTGTTATTTTCTGCTAATTTTTTCTGTAAACCTGATACTGCTCTAAAAAATACCTAGTATTCTATTAGACACCAGGAATATTATGAGGAACAAGTCAGATATAATTTCTGCTCTTACAGGGATACGCTCTAATGAGGAAGAAGTAACAAAATACATTAAAATAATTATAATAATATAATGACAATAAATCAAAGGTGCGGATAGAGGGTACAGTCTAAGTACAGGGAAGGGGCAAGTGTGGAATCTATTTTAGATCAATGTTAAAAATAATATAAAAGTTAACCAGATCGGTCTCTGCTTTTAGATGACAGTTCCATTAAATTCCTACATGTTCTCAGAGCTCTTTCCATGTAATGAGCATCCTCCCAAGATATATAAACTGGAGAGGTAACATCAACTTACTGAAATAACGTTGTACAAAGTATTGGATCATTCACTCATTTATTCAAAAAACAATTGCTGTTTACTGAATGTTTGTGATACAGCAGACACCACTCTAGAAATGGGGAATTAACAGTGAAGAAAACAGACAAAAATCCCTGCCTTCATTTTCTTTATCAGGTTAAATCATAATAAGTCTTGGTAGAAAAATAGAATAGGGCAGGTTGTTAAGTCTTTAAATAGAATGATACCGAGAAGGCAGCATTTGAGTAAAGATAGAAGTTGGTAAGGAAGTTAGGTTGCGTGGATATCTGGAAAAGAATACTCCAGGAAGACAGAATATCAAATGTAAAGACCCCCAATATGGGAGCATCCTGGCTGGTTAAAAAAACAGCAAAGAGCCTAATGCCAGTAGAATGGTATGATGGAGGGGAAGAAACAGAAAACGAGACCAGAAGAAAGAACTACTAGCATGGAGAAGATGGAACAATCCCCAAGGTCCACATGGGACTGGGAATAGTTCATGATCTCACCAGTCAGAGTAGAAAAACCTTCCAAATACACAGACTACTGGGTAGACTTGCAGATGGGTATCATTTTGGTAGTGGAGAAAAATTAGCCCTACGTTAAAGAATGTTTTAATTCTGCCTAACAGTTTAAAAGCAAGGCTTGACAAGATCAAAGTGTTTCTAAGTAACTTAACTACCTCCCAGAAAACTCCACAATATTTAAAGGAATAGGAAAATATTCAGCACTGAACAGAGTAAACTTGCTAAAGGCTGGCATCCAATAAAAATTCTACTAGGCATACAAACAAGCAAGAAAATATGACTACATATGAGAATCAAAAATAGTTAATGGAAAGAGACTCAGAAATGACACGTGATAGCATTAGTAGACAATTTCATTAAAGTCGTTATACATACTAACTCCGCCTTGTCCCGAAACCCACTCTTTTATCAGGTAGGACACGTGGGCTGCTTGCCCAACAAAGATGAAGCTCTGCCTGGGGTCTAAGATACCATTCTATGCTTTCACAATGGTTAGTCTTTTCCCTAAACATGCCCACTCTTGATCCAAATTAAAATCTCAGTGGAAGAGGCACAAGGCATTTTGTGGGTTTGAACAGTTTCCCTTCAAATGTTTCCCACATTGAAGTTCCATAATTTGTCCCAGAAGAGCAGGGTTCCTTGAGGAGACTGTTGGGATGAGGTACACTCAGTGTTTTAAGGTGAAGCTTGGAGTCAGAGTTCCCAGAGGGCAGTATTGTAGTTTTCAGAACTTGAGGGGAAGCCCTGCATTTTACAATTCAAGACCTCTTGTAGTTTGAGACTTACTAGGATGGAAGGCATTTAACATTGAAGATAACACAATATAGTGCTCATATATCTGTTCAAATATGGCTCTAAAAAGACACCAGTGGTTTTGTTTTACAGTTCTAAAATCCTTTAAACTTGTTGAATCCAGCAAGCTCAGCATTAGACCTTCATTTATTTCATTGATTTTGGGAAAATTGTAATGGATTCCATTTTGTTGAGTATGTATGATTTTACTGATACAAGATGCTAATTCCACAGGAAAAATGAAAATACTTACCTTATTGGTCTTTTTTAGTTCCTCTATTTGTACAGTATCCCTTTCATGCTGCTTCAAAAGCTCCTAAAATAATTTCATTTGGAAATGGTCAGCACTGAGGTTTCTGGTACTTTTCTTTCAGACAATTAGGAAGGCCAAAATAGGATTCTAGCATATAATCATCACTAGAGTTTAGACACTGGTATAATGAAGCACACTTTATAAATTGATGACACGATATGTTGAAATGAAATATTGAAAATCTTATGTTCAACCTTACCACATTGACAAATATTAAGAAATTATATTTTCTGCACAGACTTTTCTTGTTAGCGTAAAGATTTAATACTGTTAAATATTAACTTCTCCACAGAATTATCTTTATATGCAATACAATTCCAGTCAAAATATCAACTGGCTTTATAGACAAGTTAATTCTAAAATTTTGATTAAAATGCAAAGGGTAATGTAGAAGAGGTAAAATAATCTTAAAAAGCAAGAGCAGAGTTAGACAAATTTTACTCCCTGATGTGCTATTGTTGGCCTAAATATAAACAAATAGTTTAAAATGGAAAAGAATGGAGAGTTCAATCCCTGTACCTCCGCTCCCTGCAATAAAACAAATACCCAGGCAACTGAAGGGAGAAAGGAAAGTTTTTCAACCAGCCTTGCTGAAACAACTGGGTGTATATATATATATATATATATATATATATATGTATATATGTATATATATATACATATATATATATGGGTAAAAATGACCTCTGCCTTCCTCCATACACAAAAATTATTCAAAATTCATTATAGAATCATAAAACAAAAATTACAAAGCTTAAAAAATAAACAACATCTTTATGTCCTTGGAATGAGTCGCTATTTCATAGAGAGGACACAGAAAGCCATAATCATACCATTTGGTTTCTGTAATTGGGTTTTCATAAAAAATAAAGACTTCTGCACACAAAAAGACACTGAAAAGACGAGCCATAGACATAGCCATAATCATAGAGCATATTCGTGGCACATATATCTGACAAAGAACTTGTAGCTTCAATGTGTAAAGTACCCTACATATCTATCATAAAAAGATAAATAGCCTGGGTTCTGCAAAATGGCAAAAGACTTCAACTGATATTTCACAAAAGAAGACATGTTAGTGTTCTAATAACCTGTGGAAACTTGCCCAACATAATCAGTCACCAGGGAAACTAAAACCCTGATGAAATACCACTTCATACCCATTGGAATGGCCAAAATTAAAAGACTGGCAATACTAATTGTTTTCAATGATGTGAAGCAACTGAAATTCTCATATGTTGAAGATTCAAGAGTCAAATGATACAACTACTGTGGAAAGCAGCTTGCCAGTTTCTTAAAATTTAAACCTACACCTTCCCAAGTAATAACATTCCTAGTTATAGAGCTAAAGAACCAAAGTGAAATGAGAGCAGATACTTACAAAAATACTTGTGCAAGGGAGTTTACAGAAGTTTTATTTGTAAAAGTTCAAAAATGGAAACAACCCTAAACTCTGCAAAGAGGAAAACTGTAAGCACATTGTGTGATATTCCTGCATAAGAATACTACAGAAAGATAAAAAGGATGACATTACTGATATGAACAACTGGATAAATTTCGGACATTGTACCGAGGGAAAAGAAGCTATATACAAAAGAATATAATGTAGGAATCTATTTATATGAAATTTAAAAACAGGTAAAAGTAATCTAAGGTGGTAGGAATCAAAAGAGTAGCTGTCCTGGGGCAGGTTTTTAGAGAGACAGGGCTTAACTGGAAAGGAACACTAAAGTGATTTTTGGATTGATGGAATAATCTAGATCTTGGTATGGGTGTTAGTTATACGGATGTACGTGATACATTGGGCAAAACTCATTCAACTGTACAGTTAGGATCTGTGCTACATGTGAATTATATGAGAGAGAGAGAGAGAGAGAGAGAGAGAGAGAGAGAGAGAGAGAGAGGGGCGGGGAGAGAGTTATGTACAGATTTATAGTCTGTATCACTAGAGGGAAAAATAGGAGGAAGGGATGATGCAGAGAAATCTTTTACCACTAGAGGAATTTCTCCTTCTATTCAGATGTACAAGTTGTCCAGACCCCAGAAGCAGTGGATACACCGCACAGCATCCCCACTCTGTCATACCATTTCAGATACCTCCAATGAACTTTTTAAACTTTATCTCATATATCTGATTGTGTCATTTTCCAGAATACAACAGCCAAGGAAACAGTAAAGAAATGAAAGGCATTTAATAAATAAAAATAAAACAGGGCAAAGTTCATCCATCCACCTTATTTATGAGAAAGTTTTTGGCTCCTCTTTTTTATAATCCATTTAATCTGATATTTGTTTGTTTGTTAAAGGAAAGATGCAGGCAGAAATGAAGGCAAGTAGGCAGGCAGGCAGGCAGGAAGAGAGAGGAGGAAACATCTCTAATCCATTTTATTCTAGCTGTTCACACTGGTTGCTTCCCCCGCAGGCTTGGGACTTGAACCAAGGAGTATTGCTTCCCTTGAGGCAATTGACCTAACTGCTGGCTCCACCAGGGTGCACCTACTCTGATTTTTATATACCGTCCAACAAGCATGGTTACCCTAGAAGAAAAGTTCCAATGACTCTTTCACCTAAGAGTTCAGAGAGCTGGTGGTATAAATGCTTATGGTCTGCTTACTAATACATGTCTGTTTAGTTCATATGTTTGGTAGAATTTGGTCTTGTAGAAGGAAGGAAGCTGCACCCCCAGTTTCCAGCCGCTGTGTGCCAACAGTGGCCACCAAGCCATCAGGCGCCTGGCAGTCTGGACTGGCTGGAAGCTACTGACTAGATAATAGGACTTTTTCTTTTCACCTGAAAATGGAACCCTATGTGCATTTTGCAATCCTGTGTGTTGCCCATGTGAGGAATTCACAAATAGATAACTGAATTCTGTTTGTAATTCCTATTCTAAGTTACACCTCCCCCTCTCCCTCACCAATAAAAGTGTGCCCCCCAAATATTTTGGGGCTCAGAATCTATATCTGGCCTGCACATAATAAAGCTGTCTTCACTACTTCTAAAAGAGCACCTTTTGGATTTTGTCGGGTGAGAGAGAGCTATAACAGTATGAGCTCTGCTTTCTTTATAATTTGATTGTGGGGGGATGACTAATGGGAGACGCTAACCACTCCCCAGCTCTACCTTTTAGGTTGCTAAACTTACTGGAGTTCTGCATTACTAAACTTGCTTGGTTTCCTTGGTAACAGTGCCCTTTCTCTTGAGCGACAGTCAAGGATGAAGGAGACATTGAAAGACTGGGATTTTGGCAAAACAGGAGATTTCAGGTTTTGCATATGTTTAGTATCCTATCATTTTCCACTAATATCAATTTTCATTCCAATAACACTGGGTTAATTCCGTCTAGATAAAGGACAAGACTGTCAGTCTATTGCATGTATTCCCAGGGCAGCTGGGAAAAGAGGAATAAACCCATAAAGACGAAAAGCTTGCCTAGTTCCAGAGGCATGTCTGAGAACTGATGTCCCACCAGACCATACATTCAGCCACCAGTGTGGTTGGGGCTGAGTTACCTCCTTCTCTCGGTTGACGGTCTCAAAGACAGAACTGTAGGAGTCACTTAGTCTCTTCTTTGCTTCTTCTGACTCTATCTCAAACACTTTCGTCATCCTATGTTCTGTGGAGGCCAGAAGAAAACACATATATGTGTAAATGAGGGAAAAGCAGGTGCAGAGACTCAGACTATCTTAAGGTGAAAGAAATTCCAGATGAGGTCAGACTCAAAGAACTTCCAGCTTGGTCTTGGCCTTTGATGCTCACAGGGACATGCCTGAGAGTGAGGTGAACTTGGTGGTGGTTCTCAGTCACATAAGCCATATGAGATTTTCTCCTAACATCTTTGGTTCTTTTCTGTTGAAGTAACTACTATGCTTTCTTAGCTGCCCCTATCTTAAAATACAGCTCTTGGCTAGCATGACATTTTCAGCAATAAAATTCATTCTATACTTAAGCCCTGGGATAAAGGTTGGCTTAAACTGTGTTTTGAAAGGAAGGGGATCCTGCCAACAGAGCCCCAATACTAAACAGGAGGAAGGAGGAGGAGTCAAAAACGAATAAATTTCTTCTTCAGCTTCATGGAGCAGAGACTAGACAGGGAGGCGAGTTCTGGGATCGCAGGCTAAGTCTGAACTAACTATACGATGAACAGCTAAAATCTATTCTTTTAAAGCTGATGATAATATCTTAACTTTGACAACATGGGATGAGGGTAGTATGTGTGGCTAGCAGTGTGGGGAATGATTTGGGTCGTGCTAATCCTGAGACAGGTACAGCCCCACATTCCTTTCCCAGTCTTAGCTCCAGGGCTCCATGAACCTTCTGGAAGTCCAGAATCTGCACTGGGGTGGAAATGTCTTTGAGATGACCTTTCCTATGGAGCATCTACATTGTAATGAGTAATTTGTTAAAAGCAAATAAATCTGATTTGAATTGGTTTGGGGTAGGATATGGAATAGGCTTGCAGAGACCTCACTCCTACCTCAACTAGTCCTCTAAGTCAGGGAACAGAGTTTTCACACATTTCTCTCTCCTTTTTCCATTTATGAAGAAACTCAGTGGGGATAGGAGGCTCTATAATAGCACTTTATATGATCTGTGCTAAGTCTTGGAAACATTAAAAATATATAGCAATGCTTATATCTAATCAACATGCTGTATACTTTAAGCTTGTACAATGTATATGATAATTATATCTTCAAAATATGCATCAATCATGGCTTCTGTGGGGGAGATGTGGGGATACTGAGGTGGTCAGTGTGATCTGTTGTGCTGTTCCTCCCTACAGCAACTGAATATTTGAAACTCTAATTTGAGAACTTTCTTTCTGGAACTTTGGGGTCACTAGTATCCAGAGGACAAGTCTACACTCCTTTAGATGTCCCAAAGCTTGTTCCAGTCCATGGTGGCCAAACTGGGAATAACTGAGCGTTGGAAGGTATAAGCATAACTTCTTAGGTGGCTGAACTTTGTGAAAGACTTCACTCTTGTGGTCACTTTCGGAAGAGCTCCAGGCAGTTTTCATTCAGGAGTCTATCCTTGAAATCCATCACTCCAAGACTGTCTTCCTCAAGTTGAGACCAAGTTTAATGGCAGTTTTTTTGTGTGCATTTGTCATCAAAAAGATGGAACTTTCTGCAGTGCAGGGAGTGAACTGCTTTCTGCCTGCTTCTGCAAGATATCCTGACAGAATTTCTCACAAATCTGCAGAGCAAGCAGCAGGTCACAGAAAGCTCCAGCTGAGCTCTGACCTTCAAATGTTGCTCTACCTTCAAATGCTGCTGATAGCAGAGGTAGAGTGAAATGCCTGCATTCTTTCTTTCTTTTATTCTTATTATCTCATTGTAACCCAACTCTATAAAAATAAATCAAGGAGCCAGTAATGGGGTCACTGCTTCTCAAACAGAGAGCGGTGTCCCACCTGGCCCCCGCTTTTCTAGAAGTATGTCGTCTGTCTTTCTTTAGGGCTCCTGTAGCCTCCACTAGGGGAGCCTTGCGACCAGCTGAGGGGGTCGCGGCACTGTACTCACTTTGCTGTAGCAGGATCCTTTCGCGCTCCAGCTTCTCATCCTTCTCCCATTCTGCTTTCTTTTGTGACCACTTATCTTCCATTTCATCATAAATGCTGTCCTGTGGAGGCACAAAGGCACCATGAAGAAACAGATGCTGAATTGTGCACTTGGAGAGGCTGTCAGCTCACGGGGGAGAGCCAAAATGAGTGGTTGACACAAACTCAAAACTGAAACTGTGGGGGAGCAAAAGAATTTCAGAGATGGCGCTGGTAGTTTCCTCCTTTGAGACAGTGACCAGCTGTTCTTGTTTGCCTGGGACTGGGACTCCTGACTTTAGAGGTAAAAACTGGGAAGTCCCAGACACTAGCTGGTCACCACAGGAGGGGACTCGATGCCTCAGTTCTTCTCCTGTCTACTCCCCATCTCTATCATCCTCCTAGGAAGAAATCATTCCCTAACTCTGTATCCTTACGCCCCCATCAAATGAGCTGATTCATTGAATTGTTTATGGACTAAGATGTCTAGTTATGGACTAAGATGTCAGGTTTTACTGGTGGGAGTGCAGAGTGAAGTATGGCAATGGATGGCAATTTGGTCAAATGTATCAAAGGTCTTTGAAATGTTTATTATATTTTGGTGGCAGAAGTCACTGGAAACTGGTGAAGAACACTTGGTAGAGGGAAGGGTGTGTTGACATGTATATGAGGGATAGGTAACCTTTACATGTAAGTTTGTTCTAATGTATAAAAATAAAAATAATGAAAAAGTGTTCCATTATTTTTGATCCAGTGCTGCACTAAAATCAAAGATGTTACAAAGAACAAATATAAACAGTGATTGTCTTGGGTGGTGATCTTTCTTTTTGTTGTGGCTATTTTCAGTACATGTATTTTCATTTAAAAAACAAACAGTGTGCAGACATTACTTTTGCAATCACAAGCTTATTTTCCATTGAGTTTCCTTAGGGACAGGGGAATGTATGGAATGTAGGGAGCCATCCCCACCTCCCCCCAGGGTTTATTCCCCTCTCTGGTGCATTTAGTGTCACCTAGGTTCAAGGAAAATTACAGGAACCTTTCTGGGCAAGCACTCTAGATTCATCCCAATGTCATTTGAGGGAGTAAACCTTCCTCCTCATAATCCACCAAGGGGTTTGAATCTCACCTGATATATATGAAACATATTCTTCAAATACTTATATTCCTTTTCCATCTCCTCTGGACAAAAGGAAAACAAAAGGGTCACCATTACTCCTCTGAAATGCACATTTCCAAATTCAAATGTAAGCTCTCCACACCTTCACCAACTCACAACCCTCACCTTGGTGTGAGACAGGGATGTGCCTCAGAAATCATTCTAGAAGTTTGACGTCTCAGAGGAGGGGCCCATATCTGTTGGTAACATGCTTCTTAGGTGATTCTGATGGACCCCAAATCTAAGAATTAAGCCCCGGGGTATGCCTACATCTTTGGGAAAGAGAGGAATAAAATCTTGTCACAGGCCTCTGCTCCTTTTTTTTTTTAGTAACTTTCCCTAGTAGATGTTAATTTTGAAAACAATACATGTTTTTAAGCCCTGGTGGTTCAGGTACTAAGCTGGTGGTTGGGGTTTAGATCCTGGAAAATGCAGGGACCTGAGGAAAACCCAGGCTAGCGGGCAAGGGATTTCCTCCCCTCCCTCCCTCTTTTCCTTCCTTCCTTCTTTCCTTCCTTCAAATGCTTCTAAAAAATACACATTCTCTTTAGAAAACTGGAACATTGGCAAGGTATAAATATTATTTTTTTAATGTAAAGCAAAATAAAAGATCACAGAATTTCTCCTTCTTCCAGTGGTGACTTTGTCTACAATGCCGAATTTTTAAGATTACACATTTTGCCCTTTCCAAGGGCAACATAGCAATGGGGTAATGTCCCACACTTGTCACTTGGTTGCTGGCATCTTCTGGGCATTGGAAGGAAGTAGTAGCCATTTGTCTCTGAGCTTTAGGAGAAAACATTGAAAGCTTCTAGCCCCAACCTATCTCTGGCCCTGGGAGTTAACCCTACAGGGTTAGCTTTTCAATGCTTCGCCCAGGGGTGTTCTCCCAGGTCCCATCTGCACCTAGTTTTTCTTGGGTAGCCAACTTCTCTGCTTTCAAGGCTTCTTTGTAGATCTCCTCCAACTCGTGGATCTCTGCTGCATGAGCCTCTCTGAGCTCCCTGTGGACCCCAGATCACAGTCACCAGTGAAAAGAAGTTCAGAGCTGAATGACTACATTCACCTGATCCTACCTCTCCTTCTTCACAAGGGAAGCAGCTGGCCAGCTGCAGGGGCCGTCACTTCATGACACATTGTCATGCATTCTTCCAGAGAAGGGTGAGAAGACCCCTGTTTTCACCAACCACTAACTGGAATGGAACCAGTGGAGGCCAGAGACTCCCCACTGACAAAACAGTATTTGCTTACAGCTCTTCTTGGGAACCATGGGCAGCATTAGCACCCGGGATAATTTTAGAGCCTCAGGCCCCTCCAGCCTCCATTCTGGTGTTCAAGATGAGTGTTACGTGAACAGCTATATGAGCAGCCAAGCCAAGAACAAACTTGGAAGAAACATCTATGGATACTGGTAAACGAAAGCAGTTAATCTGAAAAGGTTACGTGCTGCGTGATCTAATCAGTGGTTTGCAGGGATGAAAGGGGGAGAGAATGAACAGGTAGCGCACAGAAGATTTTTAGGGCAATGAAGTTATTCTGTACGATACTTTAGTGGTGGGTACATGTCATCATACATTTATCAAAACCTGTAGAACATACACCACCACGAGTGAGCCCTAACGTAAACCGTGGACTTTGGGTGAAAATGATGTATCCTTCAGCTTCATGGATTTTAACAACTGCTCCACGGTGGGGGTGGGGGGGCAGATGCCAATAACAGCCCAGGTTGTGGGGTGTGGGCTCACCCACATATATGGGAACTCTCTGTATCTTGTATCCTATTTTATACAAACCTAAAACTGCTCTAAAAAGAGTCTATCATAAAATACATAAGTAAATCATTTAAGAAAGTTCTTTTTAAAAAAGCAAGTCTATGGGTCAACTAGGAGTACTGCGAATTCACTGGAACTTCTGAGGTTACTCCAGCCCCTCACGTAGAGTGGAATGGGACTTTGAGGTTTATCTTCATCTACACAGACAACAGACCTCCCTTTGTCTCCTTGTTTTGTCTTTGCAGCTCTGGTTTCTGATCTTTCTAGAACTTCTTCTCATGTTGCCCAGGCCCTGAACCAACAACCAGGGAGAGTGGAAGTGACAGGAGGAGACGAGGAAGCGTTATGCTCTCAGTCTAGACTTTTCCTCCTCCTCCTCCTCCCTGGTCTAACAGTTCTGAGAACAATAGCTAACAGAAATTTTATAAAGAACAATAAATTGTTCTTCTCAGCAATTAACCAAAAGGGAGATTGTAATCGAAAGGATGTAGTTGGATGAGAAAGTAGACAACCAGGAATAACCTTCTCTGTGTTACGCTGAATGACCTCAAATCAAGCCATCCTGCTCTTCAAAGCCCTGAATTTCATCTTCCCCACCCCTCAACACCCAACTCCCTTTACACTGTCTGAAATCTCCGTGAAATGAAATCCTTCCACATACAAGACTTGGTGTCAGAAACCATACCTGTTTTTGTTTTCAAAGTTTTTCTGCAGCTCAGCACAGCGGAGATCCATTTCGTTGACGAGCTGCAAACAAGGCACATTAGCAACACAAGACTGAGACCCCTTTCCCACTCCAATCTACAATTTAGGGGAAGTCTTCTTTACTTCCGAGGTCTCTCCCATTGTTTTCTGCAGCACAGGAGAGCACATCATTACCAAGGGAATGAAACAACTCTTACCTTGCTCTATATTGTCGTGTTTGTCACCAGTTTGTAATGGTGCCTGGAGAACCAATCTCTTTCACTCACTGGTTTTTATGAGAGGATCTGGTCTCTGCTAGAATCTCTTGATAAAAACATGAACTTTGGATTCCTGGTTGTGTAATTCGAATGAACAATCACTAATTGACCTATCAAAGTTTAAGACTGCCTGCCTTCAGTGTCAACAAATCCTTATCGTTTTTCTGATAGGTGCCCCTCCATTCTACCACCTCAGATCCTCTGGCCAGTGTCTTAGGAGGAAAGGACATTTCTAAGCCAGTCAGGGCCCACTGGCTGCTGAAACAAGGGTCAGGGCTTGTCCTTGTTTCTGACTACACACTGTCAGCCAACTGGCCTTCCTTCTGAAGGGTCATTCTACAATTTGGGGTGTTCACAGGTAGAAGAATTTTAAGGATCATAACCTAAGATATCGCCAGGGAAATAATTTCTAAATATATCTTCAGTGAGTAAAATGTACCCTTGGTCCAATAACCCACCATTGATAAGGTGACATTATACAAATTATTTAACTATCCAAGCCTCAATTTTCTTTCTGTACAAAGGAGTAAACCTGGCAGGGTTTTCAAGATAAATAAGATAAATGAATTAGCAGTGTGTCCTGTGGTATCTCAACCTGAGTCATAAGCTGGATCACTGCAGATTCAGGAGCATCTGGAGCATCTCAGGGGGTGGTGGGGGTGGCCTGCTAGGAAGTCAACCTTCACAATTTTCAGCAACAGGCAAGTGTGTGGAGGGGTAGGTGGGGGGTGGTGTTCTGAGTATCACTCTTGTTTGTCATTACATCCAAGGTCAATAGGCACACCTGCTTGAGACGGGGTAGAACATGGTAAAATCTAAAGGCAGTGTCACCAAAATTCCCAGGAAATTCAGAGAGCTCAAAATGTCCCAGGTTTGGAAGCGTGAGACTTGACAGCTTAACAGCAACAGGAAGTGAGCACTGGAATCTTCAGGGCAGCTCTGGAACAATACTGGAAGCCAGGACTGTGCTGGTGCCTTGCCAAGAACCTCAGTAACCTCTGCATTTAGCTGGACAAGAAGGCCCCAGCAGACCTGACAGGAAGTGGCTGGCGCCCCCTAGTGGGCAGAGGACAGTGGCAATGAACACATGGGAGGTAGCGGGAGAACTCCCAGAAATTGAGATAGGCCTTGAGCGGGAACTCAGAGTTCTTAGAATTATGGATGAGGATGGAGCCAGAGAAACACTACTGAGTGACCACAGTCCTGTGTTCAGAGTTGCCGCTTGGACGATATGACCCCCAAGACTCAAGAGCTTGGCCTCTTGCCTGGCACATATCAGGTGGTCAGAAAACAGTGGTAATTCCCCCACGCATAGACATGTTGGCTAACTTGAGGATCACTCACCAATTTTTGGGAAGACTGGTGGTCTCTGTTCATCTGCTCTATTATCACTGTCAGTTCTGAGACCTGCTCTTCTAGGTCAGCAATGATGTCACTCCTACAGGATAAGGAATCCTATATGCAAAGCTTACCGCTCCATGCCAACTAGGCCCCTCCCTGAGCATGACAGGCCCTGGCCTGGTGAGAGCCAGGTCATGTTCTGTACCTGCTCCATCATTAAAGGGGTAGGGTGGCGGGGCAGGACAGCAGTCTGGGAGGAGGAATTTGGCAGTAGGGTGGTTGAGTCTCAGACCTCACTGTTTGGGGTATGTTATCCAGAAGTGAGTATGGGTAGTTTGGTGTCTTTTTGAAGACAAAGGAAAAAGAAATATGTCAGAAATCTCTTAGGGTTTGACCTTGATTCTATAATGAGAGTCGAAATAGAGGAGATAGAAGTTCAGAGGATTAGAAAATGAGAAGGTGGGAGCACAGGAATGATGGTAACAGTGAATTAAAGACCAAGTATGGGCCAGAAATGGGAAGAAGAGGGGAGTTAAGAGAGTGATTTTTGGAATAGATAAGGGTTTTCTGCATGTTTGGGTCTGGCGCCTCCATGATGTCTGTAAGATTTTCAGCTCTATTCGGTCGAGCTGGAGGAGACGGGGTGACGGAGCAGCAGAGAAGTGGGCCTCAATTTCTGAGGATGAGTAAAGGAGACGCTGAGGAGGAAAGGGCCTCAAAATGAGAAAAAAGGAAGTGAACAGGGGACTCCTGTGTTTGGAAAATGATCACCAATATCATGGTGAGCAATGATCTCTCAGTTTAACCAGAAAACAAAACAAGCATGGGCATCTTGTTTTATTAGCCACACCTGGAGGCAACTTTCTCCTGAGGCCAAGGGGTGGTTGGCTGTGACTGCAAAGCCCATTCTCTTCCCACGGAGGGTCATGGGTAAGTAGGGCAAGCCCAGACCCAGAACCCCCAAGAAAACAGAACAGCAAACAAACAAGAAGTGTTGACTTTTCCTCGGGGGGGTGTAGGGGGTGGGGTGGGGGCGGTGGGCAGCGCGACAGGGGTTGAAATCTAATTGTTCTGGGCCAGGACAAATCAAGGCGACACCACGACATGGCCACATTCAACAGTGGCCTTGTGCCTGCGCTAGCCTCATCTCTCGGATAAATCCTTTCCCAAAGGAAACCAGTGCTAACAGTTTGGTTGTATCCTTTCTGCACTAACAAACAGAGAGGTGAGAGTGTGTGTGTGGTTTTTAATGTTGTTGTCAGTCTTCTAGATTTCTGACTTCAAAAACTAATTGTCATCACAGGTAGAGCCCGAGGAAGAGACACTGTGGACTGGGCATGGGAGTTAGGGGCTTCTCCTGGATCCAGGCCTAGCCTGGTGGGGACAGCTCCACGGAGCTGAATGTTAGTCCTAAAACTTTACCTGTTCATCTTGACTCTGTTTATGAGCTCTGATTCCAGCTGCTTTTTCCCATTAAACATCTTATCTCCCAAGGTAACAGAAATTTGTTCCCTAGTCCGAATGAGCTGATAGCCAGGTGACACATTTATCACTTCATGGGCCTGAGGGTGGAAGGTAAGATGAAATTTCAGAATGAGGGTCCTCCACATCTTCTGTTCGTGCCCAACTCACATTGAAACATGTGAGACGTGGGATGGGATTCTAGGGTTCACGTCCCACCTACGTCCTCCCAATGACCGCTCAAACTCTCCACTTAGGGCTCACCCTCCCCAGTGACCGCTCACCCCGCTGCAGCCAGGTTTCTCTGCTGGGACCCAACTGTCAGATTCAACTGTCTCCTCATGTCCCTGCAGGCCTTCGAGCTCAGCATGTACAATACCCAACCACTGACGGCCTGCGCCATGCTGGCTTCCACCCTGCTTCTCCTCTGCAGTCTCCATCTCAACTAGAGGCCTGGAAGCAGGGGAGCAGCATGGAAACCACTCAGACTTTGGGATGAGACAGGTCTGAGACTCAGTTCTGGCTCTGTCACCAAGTGGAGCTATTCAATATCTTTGTGCCTCAGCTTCCTCATCAGAAAATGAGGAGAGTAACTTTTTCCTGAAAAGGCTTTTGAGAAAAACAAACATGAGCAAATGCCAAGACAGTAGCAAAAGTAAACCTCAAAATAAAAAAAATGATTTTAGTCAGTTCCTCTTCTGTCCCCACACTAGAAGTCACCACAGAGATCAGGGCCAGGCCAGCAGCTGGCATAGACCAGGATGAGACTGAACTTTTAGAGTTGTGCAGACACTCCACAGCGTCAGGAACCCAGTCATTGTTTTTTTCCTAAATGTATCGCAACAGCATCCTCCGCTCTCCACACCCTTGCCGCCAACTTAGCCTGAGGCCGCCGCCATCTCTCTGACTATGGTGATATCCTCCTAGCCTTCAGCCTGTCTGCTTAACTCCCCTAAACTCACCCTCTCTAACTGGAGGACTCATATATTTTTGTTCGTTTATTATATATTTTTTCCTGACCATTAAGAAACAACTAATCCTTATTTAAGGGGCAGGGAGGGGGAGAGAAAAGACATAAAAGCAGAAAGTAGTTAAAAGCCCCAAGAGTATCCCACCACCAGGGGGTGTTTTTTCCTAACACACACTGGTCCTCTGCCTACCTCAGAATCATAAAGGCTCCTAGACACCAGAGATAAGGCTCAAGTTCCTAGACAGGGGTCAAGACCCTTCTGGTTTTGCCCCCGTCTCTTTTCCCAGCACACTCCTACCTCTGCTCCCTTCAGATTTCTCAACTGTCCTTTCCACACAAGTTGCGGGCTTCCTGCCTCCGGGTATAAGCGGCACCCTGTTTTGGACTGATTGTCACTGCCCGATTTCCTCAGGACAATCCCCTTGCCATATGCAAGGTGGTGGAGTATGGTAATTAAATGCCCTCTGTGGGCTCTGGCTGAGCCAAGTTCAAGACCAGGTTTTGCCACTTACCGGCCACATATTATATGAAACAATACTGGCACCTCCCACTGTGAAGATTCAATGTGTCAAAGGCCCATGCCTGCACATAGTAGGTGCTCAATGAATGTTAGTCCCACCATCCTTCTCCTATTTTTACTCACGTAAGGACATTTATTGCTCTCCTCTTGTTTCCCAAAATGGCTTTTCTCTCTGGAAGAGAAAGGTGAACTCAGAAATCAACCAGGGAGCAAAGAGAGTTCAAGGCTTAGGTGCTATGCCCAATGCCATCACTTATGTGTAAAAAGTGACATTCCCAGTATGATCTTTGAAGTTCCTTTCGGCACGCAAACTAGTCTACTTCAGGAATAGGGAGTGTTTAATGGGTCAGGAATCAAGATACACAGGCTGTGATAAAATGGCAGGTAATAAAACAGTCTATGAGTAGAACCATTCCTAAAATTAAGGCCAAGAGACTTGGAGTGAAGTGGAGAACCCGAAAGTTTTCCTGTGATCATAGTGCATAATCTTAAATGCACACATTTTTAGCGATATGCTGTCTGCACCAGAAATTGGTGTTTGGGGACCCTGAAATTACCAATGAAGTGACTTCAGGATAAATAGTGTTACTATTCTGAGATCTATTGTAAGCCCTGATGATAATTACTTTTGATTTCATGTATAGTAACATGTGCATATCAGAGACCCAAATATCAAAAAGAGAGCTCACCTGGAAGGTTGAAAGATTAGAATATGAGTAAGCTAGCTTTGATGTGCTGACAAGAATAGTTAAGCCGAGGTGTATGATAGCAGGGCCTCTCCCTTCTGCTCCAGCACTGACTCGCACACATTCACATGCCATCAGGCTCCTGCCATGAAGACAGATAACCTGCAGTAGAAGCTTCATTTTCCCCGCAACCAAAATAACTGCACTATCATTCAGAGTTGTGGCATTGGTCACTAGGGTGGGTCTGTTCTGTGTCTGTGGGTAACCCTGGGTGTAGGGAGCAGGGTCAGGAGGATTGTCCCTGGTGGAAGCAGTTTCTCGTTAGTGAATTAACCAGCAGTCTGGTTGGGATCCCACATCCCCACTGTGGAAGGGCCTCCAGAGAGGCACTGAGAATTCTTGAGAAAACCTGTCCAAGGATTTGGTTATTACTTAGATGCAATGATTTGGTTTTAAATTTTAACTGACAATTATTCTGTATGTTATAAAGTGGACATGAATGCACAATATACACTGATAACACAAAGGGCCCCATAGGCAATTTTAAAAAGGACATTCAACCATTTAAAACTGGACTCACCTCTTATCAAACATACGGTCCCATTCATATACCTGAAACTCTCTATAATGAGGCGTCTATTTGCTTTCTCTGAATTTCGGAAAGCCGTGGGGGTGGGGTGGGCAAATGAAGGGGCTGGGGCAAGAAGACTAGGTGGCCTGGTTCTCTTTAAAAAGCTGACAGTGAATTTGAATTTGTATCTCTGATTGATCTTAGGTTCCTTGAACAAAAACCATCCACAGCATTGTATCCCAGTCAGAAAGAACAGAGTGGAGCTTTGTGGAGACTCTTTTTATTGGATAATCGTTTTTCTCTAATCAAAAAGTAAAAAATAAGGTTGATCAGAATGACTTTCCTTTACTCTTTTTGTCCTTGTCAGCTGTTAGCTTGCTCTGCTAACACCGACCAGACTTCAAAACTGTGTTTTCATCAAGGAAAGTGCTTCATTTTCTCATTTCATAAATCCAATGATTGATTAATAGCTGCAAATCACAGGACTACATACCAAATGAAGTTGAATGAGATGAAAGGGTTTTTATTTAAGAAGAGAAACATAGAGCACAAACTGATAATAGAAGAAAAAGAGACGCTCTATAAGAAACCACAGATAAAGCTATTGTCAAATGTGTCTCTTGGGTTGAGGGCATCCAGCCTCCGGCCATTTGTCAAGGTTCTTGATATACAAACAAAATAAAACAAAAGCAAGAACTTGCCAAAAGTGAGTTATACCAATTGCATTAGTTTGTATTTAAGAACTGAAAACTTTTAACTCAAAAACCACATTTTATGTTTGCAAGAAAAGTCTAGGACTCACAAAAAGAACATAATTCAGAGTTGAGTTAAAGTTGATTGGTGAGGTAAACCCTGGTGGCCTAGCTGTTTAAACATAGCCCACATTCATAGCAAGGTCTCGGTTCCAGACTTGGGGCCTGAAATAACCAGTGATCAAACTGAATAAAATAAAGTGCTTTTTCCTCCTCTTGCTTCCTGCCTTCCTGTCTGCACACTTTCATTCCTGCCTGTATCTTTTCTATAAAAAAATGGACTGGTGAACAGATTCTTGCGCCTCCCCACTTGGAGGTCATGCCAATGTCTACCTGAGTTTCTTCTCAGGGGAAGCAACTGGTCCTTGGTTTGGAGGTAAGCTTTCCTGGAACACCTGGAACTTCAGGAAAGCCTTCAGTGACCAAGTGTGTCCTTTTTGAATTGGTTTTAGAAGACGGCATGTTTGAAGGAATGATTTGCCTTATCAGATCTGATTGTAAAGTTTTACAATTAGAAAGTCTTTGACAGACAATTTAAAAAGTACTACAACGTGTCCCTCACCATACTGCAAAGCAGGAAAAGGACAGTGTTATCAGGGAACAACGTTGGTGGTTAGACTAGAGCTGTGTCTGTTAGTGAGGTCACTCTCAACAAAAGGCACAAGGTGACTGAAGCCTTGAGTTGCTATTAATATGGGTGTGGGTAAGATCCACAGTATGATCATGTCAGCATAATGTGCCTGTCACATTAAGGGCAGACAATAAGGAATTTTTTCACACATACAGTCATTGAGTGAATTCCTTGTTATAAATGGGTTCCATTCCAATTGGGTGTTGGCACCACCACTCCATTGAAATGAATTACTTCACCATCACCAGTGATTCACAGGTACTGAAGTCAATATTATTTCTCAGTCCTCCTCTTAGTTGACTGATCAGCAGTTTTAGATAAATATAATCAGAGTCTCCTCCTTGGAGCATTTTTTCTAAGTTGAGGTATATTAGACATATGACATAATAGTTTCAGGTGCATGGCATAATACTATTTGATATATTGATATTTGTATATGTTGTAAAATAATCACACTATGTCTTAATGTCACACCACTCATAGTTATAATTTTTTAAGAACTACTCTCAACACTTTTCAAAGATGCAATACAGTTTTATTAGTTACAGTCACCATGCTGTAGAGTACATTTCATGATAGTTATTTTCTAGCTAGAAGTTTATACCTCTGACCTCCTATTTCACCCACTCTCCACTCCCATCTCTGACAACAGCCAATATATTGTCTGTATCTATGAGCTTGGTTCTGTTTGTTTACTTTTTTTTGTTCTTAGATTCCATATATGAATGAGACCATGTGGTAATTCTTGGAATATCGGCAGGATACCCAGTAGAAGATTCTTTATCTACTTCTCTGGCATTCTCTCTCAGACTGATTTTCAGGACCCCCCCTTATTTTTCCAACCTCTCAACATTAGAGTGCTCTGGAGTTCAGGTCTCCATCATTTCCTATCTTTATCTCTACTCCTCACCTTGAATCTCTTATCTGAGCCCAGAGTTCTAAGTACTCTGTTCATACTGAATCCCCGATCTGTCTTCTGAATCCCCTCACCAACTGCCGACTTGACATTATCACTTGAATATTAAGAGGCACTTTGAACCTCTTGTGTTCACTCTCCTATGAATGCCCACCCCCTGTCATCTTTCTCATTCTCAGAAAATGGCAACTTCCCCTTTCTAGTATTGAAACAACTTTAAATCAGCCTTGATCCTTTTTTTCTCTCTCATACTTCACACCCATTCTATCAGCAGATCCTGTTGGTTCTACCTTTAAGATATATCTACACAGAACCACTCCTATCACCTCCACTGTTTCTACCAGGTCCAATCACCATCACCTCTTGTTCATGTCCCTGCAATTGCATCTTCTCTGGTCTCCCTGCTTCTACCCTTGACTGTGACCAGTAGCCAGATTAGTCCTTTCCAAATATAAATTATATCATGCCACTCTTGTCAGAATCTTCTGATGGCTTCTCATCTGTTGTGGGCTAAGTTGTGTCCTTCTAATTTCAGATGTTGAAGATCTGGTACCTCTGAAAGTGAGTGTATTTGAAGACAAGACCTTTAAAGAGATGGTTGACTTAAAATAAAGCCATAAAAGTGGGTAAGAATGTAATCTTACTGGTAACATTATAAGACTGGCTAAGACATTCAGAAAGGTACCAGGGATATGATGCACAAAAGAAAGACCACATGAAAAGGCAGAAAGGGTGGGGTGGCTATCTGCAAGCCAACAAAAGTCATGAGAGAAAACCAACCCTGCTGACACCTTGATCTTTGACTTCCGGCCTCTGGAATGGTGAGAAAATTAATTTCTATTGTATGTGAATTGCTGTTGTTGCTGCTGCAGCCCTGGGACGAAAACATCTCTTTAGAGAAAAAGCCCAAGTCCTAAAAGTGGCCAGCTGACTTCACTGTATGAGTTCTCTATTGTTTCTATACTGGTTACTACAACCTTAGTGCTTTAAACAACACAACTTATTATGTCATAGTTCTGAGGTCGAAATCAGAAGAGGGTCTCACTGGGTTAAACCTGTGGCGTCAGCAGGGTTGTATTCCTCTTGGAGGTTCAAGGGGAGAATCTCTTCCCCGGCCTTTTCCTTTTTCTAGAAGCTTCTTGGGTTCATAATGGCCTTTTTCTTCATCCTCAAAGCCAACAACTGCATTGCTTCACCTCCATTTCTAATGTCACATCTCCTTCCTTGTCACTCTGACTTCCTCTTTCATGTAAAATGACCTCTGTGATTGCACTGGGTCCATCTGGATAATCCATTAGTCTTAGAATCAGCAGAGTAGCAAACAATCCTATCTGCAAACTTTAGTGCTCCTTGGCAAGTAATAGAACTATTCACTGTTTCCAGATTAGAATGTGGACATCTTTGGTGCCATTAGTCATCATCTCTGCTACTTCTCTGAGTTCATTTCCCAACACTCTTTCCTCATTTCCTCCACTCCTGCCCTCTTTGCTTTTCTGGCAAATACCAGATGTGCCAAGTAGATTTCTACTTAGGGTCTTTGAACTTGCCATTCGCTCTTCTAGGAGTGCTTACCCCAGATATCAGCATTGTCTTCTTTACACAGGGACTTTCCCTGAACTCCTTGTATAAGAATAACAAACTACTCTCACCAGACTCTTACCCTCTTTGTCTAAGTGTTTTTTTGTTTGTTTGTTTTGTTTTACACAGTCCTTGTCAACTTCATATGTATTAGCTTGTTTGTGGTTATCTCTTTGCATCCTGCAGGAGAGCAAGGACTGCTCAGTTCACTGTTATTTCCTCAGCACTCTGAGTTTCCCAGTCTCACAAGTCAAAGATGCTCAATAAATCTTTCCCAAGTGAATAAACAAAATGCAAAGATTAGCACGAAGACCTGAAACTAAGTTATACTTCTAAGCTTATAAAATATGGACAAAAATTTAATTTATGAGTAAAAACAGTTACAACCTACAGTCATCTTAAGACACAGGAAAGTAATCAGTAAAACGCTGAGACACCTCCATGACCCCTTAGGAGGCTCCCTAACCTATGACAGCTATTGGGCTCTGTGCTCTTTTAGGACCCCTACATTTCAGCCGAGAGCTCAAGTATAGTGACTTTGAAAGCTGTGAGTGCTGATGTCCAAGGAATCTATATTTAGCTTTGGTGGGAACTCACATGTGACATTTGGTGGACACATGGTGGGTTCTGGCAATTCTCTTAATCCCTGGCTGCAATAGGTTCAGTCAGGTCAAGTTGCGAAGGTCAAGGGAAGAGATTATTTTATGCACATGCCCCCAACCACTGCAGCTCCATGATGTAAAAATACTTACTTTGGGACTACAACAGGTTTTGTTCTTGACTGGACAGACCCTTGTCTTTTGGGAGATGGAGGAAGAGGAGTTAACCTGAAAGTGAAATATAAGTAATGGAAAAGAGAAGACTAGAGATTCAGAAACCTGACTTAGCACTCCCTAGTTAGTTATATCACCCAGTGACCACAAATTGGAATATATTGCTGACAACTGGAATCTTTAAAATCTGGATGGTTGTGGAGCACCTCTGGCCACAGGCATTGGCACTTTTCAGTGTGTGTGTGTGTGTGTGTGTGTGTGTGTGACAGAGAGAGAGGAGAGAGAGAGAGAGAGAGAGAGAGAGAGAGAGAGAGAGAGAGAGAGAGAGAGAGAGAGAGAGAGAGAGAGAGAGAGAGAGAGAGAGAGAGAGAGAGAGAGAGAGAGAGAGAGAGAGAGAGAGAGAGAGAGAGAGAGAGAGAGAGAGAGAGAGAGAGAGAGAGAGAGAGAGATTGTTCCCAGCTTGTCCCCCTGTTCCCAAGCTCTTTGTCCCAATGCAGGGGCACCTGCCATGGAGCCCTTTGTTTGTTCATTACCTACACCAGGAAATCTGAGATGTCCCTATTTCCGAATGACACTAAGCTTAGGGAGAACTGTCATAAGCAATGGACTACCAACAGACTGGCAGGGAAAGCTGTGTCAAGTTAGATTTTCTGATCCACTTAGAATTTTGCTGCCAAGCTGACTGTTTAAGAAATCTCATGAGAAAAAGAGAGAAAGTTACCAGTGGAACCCAAGGCCCCAGAACTTCCATTACAGATAATCCTTACTTGGGCTTCCCTGTGGGGGTCTTATTTGGTAGTTTAGGAGTCTTGATTAGCTTTCGTGGTCCCAAGTGCCAGGGGTCCCAGCAGGTGCAGTAGATGAGAGGGTTGGGATTCATGGCAGGAGGTCAAAGCAGCCTGGCAGCTAGGTCAGGAGGCCCTTTCTGAAATGGGAAAACATTTGCAAAAAGTTATACCATTCAAAGTCAAAGCAACAATACATAGAGACAATGAGGCGGCTTCAGGGGACGTCTGATGCACAGATGGTGGATTCTGGGAGATGCTGATATGGTGGAAGGTCTTCTCATGCAGTAGACATGAACTGAAAGTGATTTGATGTGTATTATGATTTAGAGATTACTGCAAGCCCAATACATAATAAGTGATCAACAATTGTTATATTAATGTTACAGATGAGGATACTGAATTGCAGAGGTAACAGAGGTGGCAAATTGCTAAGGTGGGAACAAATATGTCTACCTGAATCTGAAGCCTTTGCTTTCCATCAGGCCACACTAAAATCAAGTCCCTGCACAGAACTTTGTAGAAAATTAGTTTGCTTTGTTATTCAAATTACACTGTAAATGAATCTCCCAGTTTCTTACTCTTGGTCACAAGTCTGAACACAGAATTGAAACTTTTCCTTCTTGGCTCCATATCTTTAAAAAACCAAAAATCTCTATTACCAAGGTCTGTATGAAAGATATTCATCAGACAAACATGGAGGATTAACCACATCTATTTATCTTCTTTCTTTTATAGTACTCACAAAAATGAGAATACAGGATTGTGAGATAACAGGGAAAAAATATATTGGTCTCTGTTTTCTGTTCCTTACTACAAGACTCCTGAAATCCTTGTAAATTCTTAAGAGATAAAAGCAGTGGGAGCATCTTTCATTCTAATGAAGAGACACTGGGTAGGTTTCTGGATGGGGGCTGGTCAGCAGAAAGACCAATTCTTGATTAGGAGTCTGGAATTTTCAGCCTCACTCCTCCATTCTTCAGAGAAAGGAAAGACACTGGAAACTGAAAAAGCCTCCCTAAAATCCCAATAATATGGAGTTTGTAGAGCTTCAAAGTTGATGAACACATCCACACCGGGAGACTGACACAATCCAATTCCTTGGGGACAGAACCTCTTGCATTCTGGACCTTCCCAAACCTCATCGTATGTATCTCTTCATTTGGTTGTTCACTAGTACCCTTCATCATACCTTTAATACATTGATAAACTAAGTAACTGTTTCCTGAGATCTGTGAACCACTCAAGAATATTAATTCATTTAGAGGAAGGGGTCAGGAGAACTTTTGATGGATAGCTTAGTCATCAGAAGCACAGGTGACAAACTGACAACCTAGATTTATAATTAATGTATGAATTGGGGTGGGGGCAGTCTTATGGGACTGAACTTTTCATCTATGGTTTTCGATACTATTTCCAGGTAGAGAGCGTCAGAATTTAGTTAAATTGTAGGACACTCAACTGGTGTCACAGAGAATTGCCTGATGGGTTCCACACATCTGGCATCAGAAGTATTATGACTATGAGCATAAGAGTAAAGGAGAAAATAGGAGGAAAAGACCAGGTTTTTCATACTCAAGGATTAAAAGAAGTTCCATTTAAAAAAAATAGAGAGAATGGGAGAGAAGACGATATTGTATGTGTCCATATATGCTTGGTAAAATAAGCCCCTCATTTAGCACACTACAGAAGCTATGTCCTGTATGTCTGCAAAGGAGGTACAAACCAGGAGCCAATTCCTGTGTCAAAGGCCCCAACAAATTCGGGACTGTCAGATTATTTGATAGCACTAATAGGCCATTTGACAGATTTGTTGGAGCATGTGGTAGGTGGAATACTGCTCCC
The DNA here is from genome assembly GCA_004363575.1 of Solenodon paradoxus. Classification (NCBI taxonomy): domain Eukaryota; kingdom Metazoa; phylum Chordata; class Mammalia; order Eulipotyphla; family Solenodontidae; genus Solenodon; species Solenodon paradoxus. The sequence goes on from RJWH01000888.1 coordinate 100,876, forward strand.
TCGCCCTAAACATGCCCACATTCCAATCCCCGGAACCTGTGAGTGCATTATTCTTACCTGCCCATTATTCTTACCTTTTGCAGCTGTGATTAAGTTAAGATCTTGAGATGGGGAGATTATCTATGTGCCCTGAGGTAATTACAGGTATACTTGTAAGAGTAAAGTGGGAGGGTCAGAGTGGAAACTGATGAAGGACAAACAGGTCGGACGGATCCAGGAAGGATCATAAGCTGATGACTGTGCAGCCTCTAGTGGTTGAAAAAGGCAAGGAAATGATTCTCCTTTACAGCCTCCAGAAGGAACAAAGACCCACCAACACCTTGATTTAGTCCCGTTTTAGACTTCTTACCTCAGAACTGTAAGATAAACTGCTGTTGCCTTAAGCTACTAAATTTGTGGTGATTTGTTACCAAGCATTTGTCTAACCGGAAACAGCATTTTGGGGGAAGAGTAATAGAAACATAACAACCTCAGAAAACAAAAATTGCCTTAGAATGATTAAAATATTGGCTAAAATATTGAATAAGAAAGTCAACTTGATCATAGTAAGGTACACACTCATATACATTTATGTAATCACAACATTGATTTAACCAAATAGTGCCTTATGACTACTAGAAGATTGGAGGGAGGGGAATGAAGAATGATGTGTAAGTGTTAAATCCTCATCCACTATCCAAGAACTCAGTAAGGAATCTCTAAAATGGAAAAATTAAAAATGAAATGGAGGCAAATGATTTAGAAGTCTGAAGCTCAATTCCAAAAGAAAGATCTAAAAGAGTTGAAAGTAAGTGCCTCTAGGAAGCATGGTGAGGAGAAATGAATGGAACAGAAATTTTAACTTCATTAATGAATTTTTCAAATGATTTTGATTTTTTAAATTGTAATTAGTGGGCACACCCTGGTGGCGTAGGGGTTAGATATGCCTCCAGTTGAGCACAGTCCACACACATTCCAAGGACCAGGTTCTGACAGGTAGCTAGATAGATATGAGCAGAGTGCAGGAAAAGAGAAAGAGAGCCAGAAAATAATAGATCAATGTGACTGACTTAATCCATTCATCAACACAGAGCCAGAGTGGTGCCAATGCCGTTTAACATACCAAAAGCCAGGAAGTCAGTACCATTAAGTTTAAAGTACAGTCTAGGAGTTTGGGCAGTGGTCGTTTTCCCTACCAGTATGGTAGCATTTCAGTTTCAGTAACTGCACACTAGTTAAACATCAGCCTTCAGTTTCTCGAAAGGGAACCACTGGTTTTCTGCTTCTCTTCTAAAGATCTGTTCATAGAACATATATGTGTGTGCATCTAATACTTTTTTTTTTTACATAATGGGAACATACTTTACAAACTACACAAGGCCTTATTCTTTTTAAACAATAGGCTGATACTTCCATATTAGCACAAATAGGTTTAGTGCATTCACAGTGACTTGATACTGCATAATGTGAATTAGGCGTTGTGTGAGTGCATGTGTTTTTAGGATTTTCTCCCTATTTTCTTTTCTTGCCTCTCTTCTTGATGCTATTACCCAAGGGTCAGTTGCCTGAATGTGTCAGTGGGTGACAATGGAGTCACCACCAATGAGCCATCTGAGACTTCTGAATGTCACTGATTAGTATTAATCATCAGAAGAAAAATTATACTAAATATCTTTTTGAAAGAGCTTACCTTAGACTGCTTGAAGATTTGTTTTTCCTGTGTGGTTCCTGTCCAAGTCAAGAGCCTTAAAGAAACCAGTGTTACAGAGAAAGACTTTCCGATCAACTCAAAATCAGAATTCATTTAAGGTCAAATTCAGAGGTTCCAGAACTTGACTGATTCAGTGCTCCAGAACATTCCCTGATGGAAATGCCGAAACAGATCCATAATATGTACAGTACAGTCTTCCAGTGTCTCCAAAAGCTTTTTACATAGGCAGTTATGGAATACACGTGAATTTCCCTTCTAAAGACAATCAGCTTGAGTCTTTCAATACTGCAATGAAAAGTAAAATTAGGGGAGAAAGTCACCTTTCCATTCAAATTCTCTTGACTGAGGTATTGAGTTATGTGGGTGTCCTTGGAAGGGTGTCCTGTGCAAGCCCAGGTCTGTTTCTTTTGTTGCTATGGAAACAGAAAGACAGCACCTCATTGGCTCAGGCACTCTGCCTTTAAAGAGAGAAGGCTGAAGCAGCTATTAAATGCTCAGAAGCTTGAAACTCTGAAGTAGTCACTTTCTTTAAGGAGAGGTTTTGAAATCTGTAAAACGTAAATTTACCAGAGCAGGATTCTTTTTCAGTCACCAAGGAGTTCAGATTTATTTTTCTTAAATAAAAGCTATCTTTCCTCATTATAGAAAAAATTGCTTATTCTAAACCAGTGGCCTTCATTTTTATTTCACCACACTATAGGAATCTTTGGAGTAGATAATATTTAAAGCTAAGGAAATGGATGTGATATTTGAACATGAAACACTTGTATTTTAACACTTTAGTGATTTGAGTATGAAAAATTTAGCTTTTTAACACTTCAGATAAGGAAAATACATTTTAAGGAATATTTTGCTATTTATATATTTGACTTTCATGTATCATTCTCTAAGATCTCACATCACTTTTTGTGTGCTTTATTCTTACTTTCTTATGTTTAAGTGTTTACAATGAAGCACACTGCCTGCCAGCCAATAGTTGTATTTTAGCATTTTTGCTAAGCCTGCATAGCGATATTTACTTGAAAATTTTCTGGTAATCTGGTCCTTATTTTATAAAAAAAACAACAGAAAAACAAAGCTTGAAGGCAGCCTAATTTAAGCTTCAAGTAATGACAACAAAGGTGGAAACTTACAGGACGCACAGTCTCAAATCTTTACCGTCATCAGGCTTTTAGACTTAAACACACAGATTGATAACCATTTGTGAAAGAAAAAAACAATTAAAGATGTTGAGAACATCAATAAATTTCAGACTCATATTTCATTTATTCTCATATTCTCAGACTCATATTCACAATTCTAAATGGATATTAAGCAAGTTTTAAAAATACATCAAATTGTGGAGATAAGAGAACATCAAAGAAACTTTTCAATGAGAATCCAAGAATTTTCAAATTTAGTTTCTTGGAAATTTAGTTTCTAAATAGCTAAGAGTATCAATAATAAATTGTGAACTACAGGAAAATAATTGCTTCACACTTAAGATTAAAGATTTGCTTATCAATGACTTTTTTGTTGTAACTTTGCTAAGAAAACAGTGTGGCATATATAGACTCTTGTTGATTTATTAAAAAATCTAAGAAAAGGCAGTAAGATGTGTTTACTACCTAAGATTATTATTGGTTTGTTTTGTGTTGCTTTGGCAAAATAACGGAAAGACTTAATGCAGGATCATCTGTTCAAAGTACTGGGACAAAAACACAGGGAGGCATACGAAAACTTAAGAAGGTACTCATGTTTATTATCTGATTTACATTTGACAAAGCAAAGGTAGGTGTAACAAAGAACTGTTTGACAAAGTCAAACAGTTGTCAAACAACAGTATTTCCCTGGCTGCCCCAAGGGCACTCAGGCCATTCCCAGGTGGTGCACTGGGTGAAGCAGGGCCTGCATGCATCTGTTATCAATGGGCAGACCATTAAACACTGAAGGTCAAGTTCCAGGTGCCAAAAATCAGTGCTAGCAACTACCAAGTACTAATCATGTACTAGAATGGTCAGAAAAAACAACAGGCTTTGAATACTATATAAAATAAACCGGGTATAGGGAACAGGCTCTTGCGAACTGCCTCAAACTTATTTCCTTCCTTTGCCAAAGTCTGCGCATTAGTGTCAAATCAAGGACAGAGCACAAAACTTTTCTTAAAAACTACTGTAACGATGGTCATCAACTTCTCCCTAAAAACCATGCCTAAGTGTATTTACATAAGATGTAAATCATCATAATTCATAACTTTTGATTCTAAGCTCAGAAAGGGTCATAGATAATAGGATACTCAGAAATACCTGAGGTATAATCACTGAGAATCTTTTTGGAGGAGGAAAAAAAAAAAAGATTGGAGTTTCCTATATTATGAAAGTACACACACAGTTAATGCTATGAAACAAATAAAATTATGAACAGTACTAGAGCATAATGGATAGATTGAGCAGGAACTTGCTCTAAGGCTCTAGTTCTTAACTATACTTTGCACAAAACTGTTATAATAGAGATTCTCAGGCTGTATCCAAAATGATTTTAGGTGGGAATTTCAAAAACAGCAAAAGCTAATTTCAAAACAGGACTCATCTAGAGACAAGCATGTACCAGTATACAATTACTGTCTTTCTGATGGAGCACCAATCTAGTTTTCAAAAACTTCAGTCTTTAAGAAGATGTGCTTATTTGATTGTGAATATGCCCTCATCCTGTTTCCAAACTGGTCATTTTAACATCGGTTATGAAAAGGTATACTAATTCTATACACAATTTCAAAATCAAACTTAATTTATAGTCATTTATATTATAAATATAAATTTGGAAATTTAACACTGTACTATTCTATTCTCTGGGCCTATATTTCCTGTGTCCTGATGTTTCTTAGAAATTGGAGGCAGGAAGATTAACTTTCTTAGAAGACAAAGAAAAGGCTTTAAAATTGGCTAAAATTAGCACCCAGAATTACTTTATGAAGTAGACAAATACTATTTTTAAAAAAGTGAACTGAGACATATATTCAGGGAAAATTAAATTTACTTATGAACCTGCTGGAATCTTTTCTGAAAATGTATGCACGCAGTCTGTTAACTTCAATGTGACTGTGAAGCAGGGAGGATACTTTCACTTCTTGTTTTAAGAAATTTATTTAGAAAAGTTTTATTAAAAGATTCCAAAAAGCATGGAAAACTCACAATTTTTTTTTCAAACTATTGCATGCATGTTGGTTTATCTACCCTCTTGAGCAAATAGCTCTTCACACAGGAGAGATACCTCAAAAGGGGAGAGAGGAAGGATCTTCCCCTGGCCTGGGGATAGGTTTGTCAATGGGAACCATGGAAGCAAGATGCTAATCAAGAATTCTTCAGAAAATTACTTTTTGGTTAAGTCAGGACAAAGGAGCAAAACACTTGCAAAGGAAGCACCAAAAATATCAAGTAATATACTTCCCATGTTCAAAAGTGAAATAACTAACCCGTCTCCCTCAGGTATCTTTTTCAGAACTCCTTGCTAGATAAAGGGATGTCATCTGATGAGCAGATCTGAATCAGCAACACTCAGAAAACAGATCTGTTGCTTCCCAGTTCACAGCCTCACACTGATGAATGCTGAAACCTAATCCCTAAGTTTCACTTTACACATAGCTTGTTAAAAAAAAAAAAGTCCCAGAGAAAAAGAATAAGCTTTTACTCACCCATTAGAAAGATCATTCTCTAATCCTACAGGTATCAAAAAAAAGGCAGATGTGTTTTAATTTATTTTACACTAAAAACACCACAATCTCAAAGCAAGCACCTGGGTTTTATTTTTGCTTACAATAATTTAATGTGCCTGAGAATTTTTCTCATGTGCAAATACATGTCATATTTCATTGAAAATATGCATAGCACACTTTGGGAAAAGTTTAGTTGCAACCAACTTCCAACTTTCCTTATAAAAATTTTACATACATAAATACATGATAGTCCCTAATTCCTATTGATTGCACTTCTGGTTTAACAGGATTTACCTTCCAGCCTCCAAGGAAATTTGAAAGCAGTTATGTTCATACTCCTTGGTCACTTATTCAGAAGAAATATTCTGAAAACAAGTTTCCTTGTTTCTAATTTACCAATATTTTCCTTTTTAAAGCGAATCCTCCCCACCCTCCACCCCCCCACCCCACTAAAAATAAAAGCTGGTATTTTTTTTTCCTCCTAGATGTTGTATAAAAATACAAATTTAAAACATGAGCTTTTATTACCCACCAATACAAAAAGGAACATGGGTGGTGTCTGGGCTCCCAGCAGCCCACACGCCTGCAAACAGCAGAGGGGCTTCTCCACTATTCTGATCTACTGAAAAAGGTACAACTCCGCGTTTGCCAATGCTGTGAGCATACCGATTGATAAATGTGTAATTTAACAAGGCATTTACAGGGCCAAACATAAAAGCCATCTCATGGTTGTCCTCAGTAACAGACTGCACTCTGCCAAGCAACCTTCCAGATCAGCTTTCTACAGATGAGTCAAAGTAACAGCTTTAACCCTCCCATCTCCTAAATGTGGGTTATCCATGCTTTTACTTACAGAAGTAGATGTGCAGCATGTTTGTATTTCTGTTATGTTTCAATATTATTGAATTTATTTTCTAGTCACTTTATTTTCAAGACAAGAAAACCCAAATGAAGGAGTATATTAAACCCTTTCTTCCTTTTCTGCCTTCCAACACTCATGATCTATTCATTTATATGTTTGTTTTTACCAGATCTCATTCGTTAGGGCCCCACTTCTGTTCTCACTCTCCCCTTCTCACATTCACTACCCTTCTGTAACATTCATTTTCTCTCAGTCAGACCAGACTCCCTGTTTCAGTGCAAATCTATCCTTCATGTGCTAATTTATGGAAGAGGTCAGTTAAATAAATGCTGAACCTCAGTCCTCCTTTAGGATACACATTTTGGGTGAGGATGTGCAAACTGGGGTCCCAAAGCTACCCATCATGACTGGAAGACTCTGATTTCTCCTCAGTCCACTCAATAAATCACTACCTGAATTGAAATAAAGAGCAGAGTCTGGTATTTGAAGACTGATTTCTGCCTCTTGGCTTCTTCCATTTTTCTGGGCCTCAGGAGTCTTGATCACTCTGGCTATACCCAGTCTCTTCAGCCTATCCACTAAGTTCATCTTTAACTGGCCAACATCAGGAGGGTTCCGGGAAGGTCTCAAGCCATACATCTCTTGAAGGAATGTTTCAGCTGGTCGGGAAGCCAAAAAATTTTCAGAGATATTCACTCGAGGCTCAAAGGGCAAAGGAGAAGGGCAAGTTGAGTGAGAAGGTGAATTTGGTGGTGTGGAAGGGATAGCTAGGGCTTTAGGGAGAGGCTGTGGGAGGGGGCTCTCTGAAACTGGGCTGTGGTACACTTTAGCAGAGATGCCTCGCTCTTGCAGAAGTTTGGCCAAGCTCATGGTGCTACTGAAGGTTATGGTGGAATCTCTTCGGTTGGTGATAGACTCACCAATGCTGAGTCTATAGGACATGGCAGGAGAATTCATGGCGGTGTTTGATGAACTGCTACCACTACTTCCACAGGGTAATGAAGGAAACCCAGAGCTTTAAAAAGAGAAAGAACAAAAAAAGAGTCTAAGAATAAAGAGTAATCTCTAAGTCAGCATTTAAAGTAATTAAAGTAAGTTATTTTAGTAGAGTAATTGATAGGCTACTTCAATGATTAGCTAATTGTCAGTAATTTATAACTGTCATTAATTTATTGAAATGCATTTCTTTTCAATAGGCTATTATAAAGTTTACTGTGCTCTTAGATAATTATTTTTAAATTTTAACTCTAAAATGTGTATCTGTGGGACTACAACTAGATTTTGTGACAGGAATCTAAGAAATTTAAGATTAAAGAAAGTATTCTTGAGAAATTTTATTAATATGTCCATTCCATAAAATGAAACACACCAAGAGACAACAATCCAAGAGTAAACAAATCTTCAACTTTTTAGAAAATGCAATCTTTCATGATTAAACCTAAGATGCTCTTCTAAGAAGAAATCTATTTCTTTAATAGTATAAGATACTCATGTAATTAATTTTTCTCAAACTTGACTTAGAATATAATATGTGTCTGGGAAATTAAAATAATTAAAGCTTTGACAACTATCAGAATCTTTCTTCTTATTCTATGTTTTGTTAAAAAGAAAAAAATCTAAGAAATCATGTACTTAAGGATATGATAATAGAATGGAGAGGGTACTTCTTTAGCCTTTTTCTACTGAGTAAATGTCACCAGAATTTAAAAAAAATTTTCACTTCAACACAAAATATTCAGTATATAAAGATAACAAGATTTTTATAGATTATGAACAAAATACAAATTTAGGATTATCAAATAAACTTTCTAAAATACTAACTTGTATATAAAAGAAGCAAAATTTAAGCAAGTTTGACTCCTTGGTTAGACTAGTCTAGACATTGTATTCCTAGTCTCCTGCCTCAGTTTTCCTACTTTACCATAGAATTATCTGTCCCTTCTCAAGATGTACCCTTCAGACGATGGTATCAACCTATATTGCGAGTTCCCTCAGGAACCAATTTTATAAAACTTGCTTTCTTATTGATTATGAGAATATAAAAGAATTGACAATAAGCCTGTTCATTACAGACCTTATTAAGAACTGTATTTGGTGTCACTGAAATACTCCCCTAAACGACTGGTTTGTTCTATTCTTATAGACATTGTGAATCATAATCTTATTTCTCTTTATAGGAAATCAAACCTCAAATACATGGCCCTCTTTAGCAAGTATATAAGACTTTATGGTACAATTTGTACATGAGTTTTATCTATTTTACAGCCTAACTGCTCTTTGCTTCATCTTTTTTTCTCTACGTTTAGTTAACATTATCGCTGAAATATTTTATTATCTTTGAAACTACCTTAGATCCTTTTGGAAATCACAGGAATAGAAATAGCAGCAATACGGCTTTAATAAAATTCTCTACGTGTTAGAATATCCATGTTCTAGCCTGTGTGGTAAATACTCTGGTTTTGCCCAGCAGTGTGGCCTAGGACAAGGGAAACCACACATGCAATATCCTTCCAGACTCTGACCTATGTTTCTCATCCTTTAGCTAATTTTAACCTGTATCCTTCCCTGTAATAAATAGTAAATATAAGCATTTACAACTTTCAGTGAGTTCTCTGAGACATTCTAGAGAAGTGAATGAATTAGAGAGCAGTTTTGGGAAGGTCCCAAACTTGCAGACAGTATGAGATGTGAGGGAAGTCTTGTGCAGAGGACTGCTCCCTTAAATCTTGCAGTTTGGGAAATTCTGAGTATAGCCTCACTGGGTTTACTAGCTATTTGCCCTTGGTCACTTGAACTTTCTATATGTCTGTTTCTTAATTCAGGCAATAAATACTCATTTGCCTTGCCTACTTCAAAGGATTACAATGATCAAATGAGGAAGTACAATGTGAAAATAGTCTAAGGATAAATGATCACAGAATATGAATTAAAATTCTAGGAATTAAAAATAATAGTAATTTAGAAGTTGACGAAACATATTTAAGAGAAGATATTCCACCTCAAATTGCCAAATGTTCTTACCTGGGGGTAACCTGAGTGATATCGGAGGGATGTAATATTCTACAGGTGGTGAAGGTGAATGTTGAGTTTGTGCATGACAGACACTTTCCTGGGTTTGAGGTTGCAACTGAAATAGAGAATTTTAGGGAGTCAAACACAAAACTGAAAGGCCAGGTTAATAATGTAAAAGTTCATCATTATCTATTGATACAGCATTTATCATGTCTTTTATACAAAAATCCCCAAATCTAGAAATTAAACAAACATTGGATTAGTATTAATGGTTAGTAGATAGCTGAAGCCTTCATTAATTTAAAACTAAAGACTTAGAAATGAGAGAAAAAGCACATTCTGAAAATATAAACAACACACACACACACAACAAATATTAGTTATCCAGTCTTAAAAGTCAAACTATTTATTCCAGAGGCTCTCAAAGTGTGGTTCACAGACTCAATGGGAATCTTCAGGTCAACACTAAGGTTACAGCAATTCTAAGATGCTATCTACTTTTCAATTGGGTTGGCATTTGCACTGTTGGTATAAAAGAAATGATTAAGTAAAATTGCTGATTCTTTAACACAAATCAAGGCTAAGGCCAAATATATCAAGTTATACCAGTATTTTCCACTGCTATTCACAAGTATTTTTTTTAAAGTAAGAATGCCCTTGATGAGGCAGCAAAAATAATTTTCTAAATCTTGACCCTTGAATATCTGCTAATATTCTGTGTGATAAAATGAGAATCTCCATGCCAAGGTACAATGGTTATCTATAGGAAAAGCACCTGAGTAAATGAATTGACATTTTTTAATGGAATACCATTTTTACTTGTAGTCAAACTACAGTTAGTCAGACTTTGATATTTGGCAGAAATTGTCTTAAAAATGAGTGTAATGAGCCTGTGTCCTCAAGAAAAAACGGCTGACAGTATTTGCTGATGTCAGTGACAAAAATATGAGCTAAGTGAAAATTAGAGTTTGGAAAACTTGTATCCACCACTGAGAACCTGAAAGCTTCCTAAACCTTAGGAGATTTTTCTGATGAGCTAGGTGGTGATATTAATGTGATTTCAATATATTATATAATGAAATATGCCAACATTTGGAAGATCCGCCTAACTCAGTGAACCAATATTTACCAGTGCATGATGTTACAAAATCATGTATAGATAAAAGATGCATTCAAACTATAGGATAGACTATTAGATTTCAATGTAACTAAGTATCAAAAGTTTACTGATATGGTTTCTGATCCCATATTGTTATAAACCTTCAAGAAACTATCACTTAACAAGTTTTGGTAACATCAAAGAATATCCACAAACACCTAAAAGGGCTACTAAAATACTCTTTACTTTGCCAACTACATATATTTGTGAGGCTGAAATTTCTTCGTAGTCTTCAATCAAAACAATGTATTATAAAAGACTGCAGAAGCTGATACTAGAAGCTTGCTATCTTCTAATAAGCCATAAATTAGAAATCTGCAAAATTATAAAATATATCAATTATTCTTATTACTTAAAAATAAGTTTTCATAAAACACATTAAGTTAATGAATGTAATAAAAATTTCTCAATTTTTGATTTCTAATAAGGTAAATATCAATAAATACAACCAATACAGATTTAAGGTCTCTGACTTTTCAATAATTTTTAAGAGCATAAAGAAATTTTGAGCCCAAACCACTGATTGATCTATCCCTCCATTCTCCTTCTGGGCAGGTTGGCCCAGATAAAGTAGAGGGAAGGAGAAGAGTCACTAACATTACAGATTTTCATTATTATTTCATAATTATACTACTATAATCAAGACTGAGCACAAGCCAACACAATAAGTAGAAGCAGTCAGCTGATCACAAGTAAGTTAGAACTTAGGCTAAGTACTACTGGTTACCACATGCTTTTCTCACCTGTAACCGGCCCACCTGCTGAAGTTATGGGAGGGAGGAAGATGCCTGTTACTGGACTGGATATTGAAGGTTTCTGTTCCACCTGAAGAGGCTGCTGAACCTGAAAAATGATACCGTCCTCTTCATCCTCCTCCAAATCTGAGAGATGATAGATGGTACCCTTGGGCAACTGGGTAAAGCCTTTAGTGATGACACCTGGTCTTGGATCAAGAATGGTTCCTAAATTTGGTTGAGCGAGCTGCTGCCAATGGTAAAGAGTTTGTGATCCTGAACACACAAGACAAAAAACAAGAGGTGGGGGGCATGTTTTAAATTTTCCACAAATGTTAAATATTGAAACAAAAGCTAACATTTTATGTCTAAATTAATCATAAAACTACTTATTTGATCATAATATTTTGGTAAAATTTTCAGGTTAAAAATTCTCTGTGCAAAACTGACAAGATGCTGAAGATACGAATAATAATCTTCCTATTTCAAAGGTTAATTAAAAAAAAATGACAACAAAGTAGTGAATAAAACACAGCGAACACCCTTAAGAGTAATAAGGCTCCTGAGGGAGTGATGAGGAAGAAAGGATGTGCCTCAGAGACAGGGTTATATTTTCCCAGGTGACAAAATAAAAACTCCCCTGGTTTTGAACCATGTTTATACATTTTGAAGTGAAAAGCCAGGATCGAGTTTAGGAGACACTTTGAGTTTTCAGTGGGTTTTTGGTATACTCCCCACCTAGCTCATGAGTCTCCTTTCCCTCTGGCTCTCAGGGGACGTCAGCAAATGAAGATGCTAAAAGGTGGTGGGGTTCCTGTCTGCAAACCCTGGTGAATGCTCATCCTAACTACCTGGACCTGTATGTGTCCAATTATGTCACAACAGTCATTACATCCTGAAATTTGCAACACAGATCAATATCTGCATTGATCAAAATGAATAAAATTAACTTAAAAAACCTTTACGTCTGAAGGGCCCCTATATAGTAACGATCCAAAATAATGTCCAATGAACACTTTTATGATCATAGTGGAAATACAGATACATATACCTCTAAGTAAATGACACTTTTTGAAAAAAGAATCTATGAAAAGGAAGATGGAGAAAGTGTTACATCTAGATTATTTGTATTTATCATATCCCACTTATCTTCCCATGAAAACTGCTGCCAAATATTCCTTAGCAAAGGACAAGATAACTTCTCCTCCCTTACATCTCTCTATCCAGCCATAAAATCATTAGAAGAAACTGACAGCTGATGACTTAGAAGAATGCAGATCTCTTCATCCATTCACCACAAAGTACTAGAACAGTCACTCAAACAGTGAGGTTGAGTGATAACAATCACAATACAAATATCAACTCTTGGCGGGGTAGGGAAATGTCAATAAACAACATGGCTTAAAAATGGCCCTTATTCATTTATTACCTTCAAGAGGCTTGACAATTTGCAATTTTTCAGGCATAAAAGCTCGAAGGCAACTGGCACTACTGAGGTCTGTGATCTCTGACTGGTTGGTGCAGACAGAGGCAAGGCTCTCTGTAGGGGTGCTGCAGCCACTGACTCCTTCTTTCTGCTCTGCCAGAACTTGGATCTTCCGTTCCCATTCTTCAGCAAAGAACTGCTTCTCACTTAAGTAGTTCTGTCGCCGAAGACTAAGACGATGAAGTGCTGTAGCCAAATCACCATCTCCAGAGGGTCCTGGCTGAATCATCTTCTGAGTGTTCCTAAGGGAAAAGTCACACTCACCGACTGGATTTGTCAAGATCAAGTGCACACCCTATACCTATCCTTTCTATAATGGCTAATATTCAATAGATTGATCTTATATAAACATAGCATTTTTTTCTTAGATACCTGGAATTTACAAATTGTAAAATCAAACCAAAATCATTTATATTATATATCATTTTTACAGATCACTTCAAGTGACTTCAGATAGGCAAAATACACTTTATTTTTAATGTTGTTTTATTAGCTCATTGATTTTGCTAATTTAGAGTTAAACTTTGCCAAACTGAAGATGGCAGTAATAAAGAATTTTATAGTTAAATTCAAGTTCCATTTTGAATACTTAATTAAATATGTAGCTTTTCCACTCCAAAAAATTTCATGAAATCAAAATCTGTCTTCTGAATAATGCTGCAGGGCAATCTTAATGACTGACACTAAGAGGTCAGGACTTTGCTGTGCCAGTGCAGAGCACTGTGGCATCTGAGTATGTGAGCCCGGGGTGTACGTTTCTTACCCTGGAACCAACTCCGAGCTGCTCCCCTGGTTCAGGAGTGTTTTGGCCTCTGTTTGCTGTACACCAGACTCGAAAGGTTTTGCTGTCATGACAGCACTTGAACGGTTGGAGCCTGGAATGGGTAGCAGAGCTGGGAACGGGACAGACCGGTCCCGTATGTCATTGGCAACCTTGACAGTATCAAATATCCGTTTCTGTTGGGCTCTGTCAAAAAAGAAATGCTTTAGAAAAGAGCTATGTATGCAAAGTTCATTAATGATAAAGTCATTCCGAATAGCAGGAGAAACATTAGCAAATAGACTTTAGAAATAAAGAGCCTCACAAATGTGAGTACTATGAGGGGAAAACTGAAGACTAAGTAGACAGACTAATGAATCTCAAAATATCCTACCTTTTTGGACTGCAGCTTCTTTGTAATTTCCACTCCTAGGACTGAATAACACATGCGATCTATACTTACTTTTGTTTAATGAGAGAAGATTCCTCATCCAAACTCAACTTTTTACGCATGGTCCCCTCAATTTCAGCTGCCAGCGATTCCTGAGAAACAGAATTTGAGATTCCTACAGCAATTATATGAGAAGCCTCTTAGAAGAAATGAATTGTTCTTAAATTAATGAACAGAGTCTCTAGAATCCAATACTTTTGGTGTTATAGTAAAAGAAATAACAAAAATGGCTAAACTACAGAGGAAAAAAGAGACTCTGGAAATGTGACTTTTAAACAAGAACCAACTACTTTTTCATGATATATTTTTATAGGAAAGCAGTGGAAAAAACCAATAGAATATACAGAAAATGTTACTTACGCTTACACACACACACACAGATCTGAAAGGCTATAAACCAAGATGTTAATAGTGATTCTATGGAGGTCAGAATTTAACGATGTTTAACAATTTCTTTATGCTTCTCTGAAATTTCTAAGTTCCTTATAATAAACATGGTATAATTTTTTAAATATGAAATCATCAAAAAGGAGTGCCCCAGTGGAGTAGGGGTTGGGCAGAGTCCATGGACATGTCAAGGTCCCAAATTCATGTCCTGGGACTAGCGGGAACAACCAAGATAAACAACTACAAAAAATAAATAAAGTGTTTATTCCTCTTCTCTCTTCCTGCCTGCTTGCTTTCATTCTTGACTGTACCTTAAAAGGAAAATAAGTAAGCATTCCCTTCCTCTGGTTAGAAATGAGCATTCAACTAGCATGGGTGGTCTGCTCAATGGGGCTGAGTTGAGAATGGTTAGCACTGGAGGCACTGGTGTGAACTCGTGATTTTAACTACATATAGATATATGAACATAAATAAACATATATTTCCTTGCTCTTATTTGCTGAGAGTATTTGGAAGCAATAAACTCCTTTGTTAAGTGGCACTGAGATCTTGAATTCCAAATACCATTTCTCCTTCAAAGTAACTAGAGCTCCTTAGAGACATGGCTGACTCCATGGTTGGGACAGGGAGCAGGAAAGCCACGCTTAAATCTCACTAGCTATATTCCCAATTTGAATATCAAAATAAAAAAAGTCAAAATGGACTACAATCAATAGACTAAAATAGGAATCCATGAGTCCTTACAGAGATACCTAGATGAACAACTGACTGAATATGCCAGAAAAACTCAAATTTACAAAAGAATACCAACTAACACATGTTAAAAAAAGATGGAATTTTTTGGCAACCATTTGGCAACCATTACAGTAATAACTGAGTCAGAAAAAAGGAGAATAGGTTTGATGAAGAACAGGATATTTAAATAGTCTCAAAGCATCTTCACGCAAAATAATAAGCGAGCACTTGAATAAGGTAGTATCTGTTCATTTTCATCATTGCAAAATTAATTAGTACTAGTAATTCAATAACTAGTAACTTTACAATAGGAAAAATGGACAGAGACTATCTTAACCAAGTGCTCAAAATTAACTGATACCATCAGTAATAGTATAAACAGAAAATACTTGTCTCCTGATACAAAGCTCTGAATAAGAACATGGCATTATTTCTGACGAAAATTTTCCCTAAATCTAATCATGAGGAAACATGAGACAAACCAAACTGAGGACATGAGAGAAACCAAATTCATGACAAAGGTCATGAAAGACAAGCAAAAACAGAACCCTTCTAGACAGAAAAAACCAAACGCAAGACATCATTCAAAGGACAGTGCTGGGACAATTGGCAAAATTTAAATCGGCTCTGTGAACTAGATGAGAGTACCACGTGAGTGTCAATTTTCTGATGCTGACGGCTGTAGTGTGGTCATGTAAAGAGCTCTTGCTTTTAGTAAATAAATATAGACTAAGCTATTAAGGAGTAAAATGGTATATCTAAAACTTACTGTTAAATGGTTCAGGAAAAAAATAACAGAACCAACTATATGACAAATGTAGTAAAATGTTAAATATTAATGAATCTAAGTGAAGGATACATGAAAAATATTTTTACTATTCTTAGAACTTTATTCTAAGTTTAAAATAATTTCAGAATAAAAGGTTAAAAAACAAAGACCCTGAACTATATATTTATATCATATATTTTATATAATTTATAGTTTCAGTCTTTTAAAAAACTTCACAGGGTGCCCCTGGTGGAATGAGGTTGGGTGCAGTTCACATGCATCCTAAGGTCCCAGAGGTTTGCATCCCACAGTCAGTGGGAACAACCAAGATGAACAACTAAGTAAAATAAAGAAAGTCCTTCGTCCTTCTCTCTCTTCCTGCCTGCCTGCCTCTACTTGCCTTAATTCCTGCCTATACCTTTCCTTTAAAAAAATTCACAGAAGTACCCGTAAGTATTAAGAACTAGATTGTTAAAATAACTCTGACTCAACATGAATCCTGGCATAAACTTAGAAGTTTTCTTTCATTTCTTTAACTCAAAAAATATTTTTATTGAGGAATTAAATAAACATGATACCTGTCCTAATGAGGCTTACACTGTAACTGGAGTTTTTTTAACACAAAATTCAGTAAAGAGGTTTTAGATATTTAGAGCACAATTTTAAATAATGGCACGTGGTGGGTAAGAATAAACTAAATCTGAGTAATTCTATGGTACATAGACCTAAGCCTGATTTCCTTTAGGGTTCGTCAATACTATTATCTAATCCAGAGTTCATTCAAATTTTGCCCATTGTCCCAATAATGTCCTTTGAAGGATACGTTGCATTTAACTTTTTCATGAGGGGCAGTTTTTCTGTCTCTGCTTATCTCCTAAGTTACAATATATATGGAAAATCATCTGTTAGAAGGAAGGCTACAATAAATAAAAATATTAAGGTAGATATAAATATGCAAACAGTGGCCTAAAAAACACCAACTGAATCCCAGAAATAAGGACAAACCATGTATTCTCTTCTCAAGGTGCTTTATATCATCTCCAAGTATATACACCTCAGGAAAATCTAATCTTAAACAAGTTTCCTTAAATACAGTAACATCTTTCTCAATTCCTTACCCCAGAAAATGCTCCATATGACTGAGAGAAATAAAGATGAGCAGCAGGGCCAGATCTACTACGAAGTTCCTTTATTTCTTCTTGGGATTCATGTAACATTCCCAGACACTCCATATTCCTATCTTGCAGTTCATGCAGCTGAAAAGATGGCAATTAGTCTATTTTACTATATTCTACAACAACTATAGTGGGGTGGCGGGTGGGTACCAATTGGGATTAATTTCAGCCAAAGGATTAGGTAACTTTATAAATACAATTTCAGCACAAAGACTAAAACAAACTAAGCAAGGAGAATACACCACACACACACACACACACACACACACACACACACACTTCAAGCTGCCAGAAATTGGGGATATCTTGGCCAGAATTACATGCAAATATAATTTCCTAAAATCTGACATGTAGGTGACACAATTATAACTATCAATTCAGTATTTAATCCTTCAGGATCTTAAAAAAAATTTATAAAGTGTAATAGCTATGGTCAAGTTAAGTTTAGCATAATATTATATATATCAGGTCCTTAAATAACAGCAGTCTGTTCAATGTCATTTCGATTTGATACTGCTGAGAAAAAAGCAAATCCTAGTTCATGCTGAGTAAAATGACATTTCTAATTTCATTACAGATTTCTATATATGTTTAAATATCTCTTTGATGTTTGCAAATGATAAGATCAAGTCTATAAAGTATTACAAATGATGCCACAATGTTCAATCATCCAAAGCAAGCAGTTTTTCTTTTTCCTTGTTGCACAACCTTACCATACCCAAGCATGGTAAAAGAATGCAGAGTTTTCAGAACACCTTTTAACTTCAAGAATTTCTTTAAGTGTGGTGTATGGACTTGATCATCAGCAACACCAAGCCTGGGGGTACCTAAAAATGCAAATTCTAGGCCCTCACTCTAGACTTACTTATCTAGAAATTTTGGAGGATGGTTTCTGGGAATCCTCATTTAAAGCATCACTAAATTTTATCTAATAAGTGGAACTTTTATATATAAAAAACGTAAGAGATTTTTGCAATTTTTCTTGATCTATTTGTAAAATACCTACTTCTAGGATAGGAATTATTTTAGAAACTGTTGGGATAGTTGAAGTAAGCTGGTAAAAGGGTCACATATTTTGTAAAGAAACTTATAAAAGTAAAGATTATCCCTATAGAAGAATGCTGCCATGTTACTAGTTTAAGAAATAGATTTTTAAAAATGCTTTACTTCTTAGATCTCATATTTCATCTTAATCTTCTGTTGTTATGTTGTTTCAAATCTGGAAATACTCTTTAATCATTCTTATTCATGAAGATGAAAAATGCTATTCATTCCTTCCTTGTATATTATACAAGATAAAGGAAGGTTTCATTACCTCCATTGTCAGTTGTCTTTGGGCATCTTTAGAAGCTTGTAGGTGAAGTCTCAGTTCTTCTTTCTCAATGACATGCTAACAATATATCAAAAGAGACAGTGAGGCCATCTTATATCAAACAATGGTTACTCTCTTTTCAAAATATCTTAAAAGTATCTCACAAGGGTACAGTCTAGGGGTCTATAAGAAGCTAACATTGTGAAATCCAAACAAGAGCAATAAAATGGGCTAAATAAAAACAAATCCATCAAGATATTCAGAGAACAATGAGCATGAATCAAGAATTCAAACCACAACTTTCTGGGGGAAAATCTCTCCATTTTATGAAGACAAATAGTGACTTGAAAGTAAGTTATACGTGGCATTTCATGAGAGAAGACTATAGCAATCAGAATAAAACATTTTAAAAGGGCAGGGAATGTGTTTATTTTGCTTAATGTACCTAGTATTTAGCAGAGTGCATGGTACTAGGTCAGTGCTTACCAAACATCTACTGAATGAACTTACTTCTTTAAGTTTGTGCTGAAGATCTACAATCTGAGACAAGAGAGAGGAGATCTCTTCTTGGTATCGAATCAGTTCATCACTCTTCCCAGATAATTCTTCAGTCATTTTGGACATCTGAGCATTTGTTTCACCTTGGAAACAAAAAAAAATTTGAAAAATAATATAAATGTAGGGTGGGGGTTGGCAAACTATGGTCTTAGATTCTTTTTGTAATAAGCACTGGACTATCACAAAGAGATTTTTCTTTAGCATACATTTTTAAAAATAAACCTAGAGAACCCAATAGAGAAAAATTAAGATTCTTCTGAAATAGTTAATGCTTGGAATTGAATAGCAGGCAACTGGAGATAAAAAGAAATAATTTGTAAAAGCAAAGATAAAGGTAAAGGTAAAGGTTTCATTTCAATCTTTTGTTTTATGAAAAAGATACATGCTCCAGTCTTTTTCCTTGCGAAGCACAAGAAGGCTGAAAAGAGGCGACTACATATCTTTGTAAATGCCAAAACACAATCTCATTAATGTCTTTGGAAACTTGTGAGGGACGTGAATAATATCCCACAAGCAATAAAATTTAAACTTAACAAATCTAATAAAGGAATATCCAGAATGGCAAAGTCACCATCTCTTAAAGTCACTGATGAACCGACTTTGATGCTTCTGAGACAGATTTTCTGGGATAATTGTTAAACTGAATAGGAGCTCTAAAGCACTTCTATAGCATTCTTGTAGTACATAATAAAATATTTAATTTCATTAGGAAATAAAAATATTTATTTCCTATAAAAACTTTGAAGTCTAAACGCAAGTGGTATATAAAATGTTTTAAACTGACAGAGGCCTGTAATATTTCAAAAGATGGCAATAAGAAGTCAGGAGACCTGGATCTCAGGTCTTGAACAAGTCATTTCTTCGTCATTTTTTTTTAAAACGTAAAAGGTGGGTAGTTTCAGTGCTAATGGAAAAGATTAAATTTATGCTCCTTCCTTCTTCAGCAGCTGTTCTAAGGTATCACATTCTGAGGTTCACAGCCCAAATGAATTAAATGAGGTATAATATCTTCTCTTTCAACAGAAAAGGCTCTGTAGCATAGCTTGTTTTATTGTGTTTTGCCCTTCTGCCCTTCACAATACTGCATCCTTTTACAGACTGAAGGTTTGTAACAACCCTGCATCAAGCAAGTCTATTGGTGTCACTTTCCCAATAGCACACTTTGTCTCTATGTCACATTTAACTAAGGCATGTACACTGGCTTTTTGGCCACAATGCTGACACACTAAATAGACTATAGTGGAGCTTACACATCATTTTCATGTGCAATGGGAAACTAAATGAAATTCACATGACTTGCTTCATTGTGATATTTACTTTATTGCAGTGATCTGGACCTAAAACCACAGCATCTCTGAAGCTTGTATATTTATAGGGAAATTAAATACCTTTCTCTAGAAAAGTCAGTTTCCCCAATTGATGTTATACAAATATTTGTTAAAATTGACAAAACAAACATATTCCTTTATAGACACACAGATGGCACTTAATAAATACTCAGAGACTATTAGCTTTTAAACCATCATTTAAGCCCTGGCTTTATCACTTTTCAGTTTTCTGATTTAGGCATATAATATTCTCTATAGGATTATTTCCTCATCATTTCCTTTCATTCCAACAGGATATAACTGACGGAGATATAGGTTTTACTTAATGATGATGGAAAACAAAGATACTTCTTAAAAGCATATATGGTATCTTATTTAGACTTGGGTGCTCAATCTGATATTCCAGTATTTTCAGTATTTAAGATGAAATGTTTCTACTGAAACTGTTAATGTAACTTCTGAGTTGGAGATATCCTACCAAAGACTTGCCTGAAGGCTACAAAACAGAATACGGTAATACTTACGAAGCTCTTTAACACAGTCATGGACAAGCTGTTGTTCCTTCTCCTCATAGGTAATAGTTTCTGTTTTTATATGACAAGCCTTCAAGAAAAAAATCAGTATGTGACAATATCACCTAGTGATTTCCAGCATTAAGTACAAAAATCCTTTAATTCTCAATGAAGACAATGTTTCATCACTTACTAAGAACAAAAAACTCATATAGTTTTACTATAAAATGAAGATATGGAAAAGGATATGACAAACTCTCCCTTTCATTCCTCTCAAGGACTTTGCACATGTTTACTCATCCCCTGGGAGCTTCCCCACCACTATGTATCTCTGCCTGGCTAATTGCTAGTCTCAACTAAAATGCCAACTGCTGAAGCAGGACTTCTCTGATTCCCTCCCATTATGCAAGCTTACGTAAAAGACATAGTTATTATCATAGCTGTAATTATCCAGTTATTTTTGCAAACTCCACAAGACAAATATTCTATGCTGTGGTGTTCTCTATTTCATCTGGTTACTTGCTATTACCCACATTTCAGTGGGATCTAAATAACAATGACAGACAAACATGTGAGCACTGGTTTACCCATAATTGGAATGTCAAGAGCAAATCCTTGGTTTTGTCATATTCCATTTCCATTACTACTGGAACCTAAACCACCTATCCTTTAAAGGGAAGTGGGAATTAAGTTCAATGTACCTTGGATCGAAGGGCCATATTCTCCTCTTCCAGTTCCTTAAGCTTTTCCTGCAGCAGGTCCAACTGCAGCAAACCGTGAGATAAGCTGAAGGATCCACCCAAGCGGAGAGGAGTAGAACAGCTGGGATCAGTTTCACTCTCTTCAGAAGCAATGGAGACAATTCGAAGTAGCTCATCCTTCTTGGACAGCTCATGCTGCAGTTGGTTAACCTGTACATTGAAAGATCTTGATTCAGAAGAAGGTCTTTATTTTTGCACTATTTATGTGTAATACAGCTTCAAAGTTAGGAAACAATTGTTTTTCATCATAAAACAAAATTCTAACATCGGTTGCTATATTTTACTGATTATATGGTAGCAAGTACTAAAAAGAGAATAACGAACTTCAGCTATTTCCTATGCTATAATTTTAGAGCTTTAACTTAACAAATAAGCTTTTTCTATACTAAGGGAGAAGAAAAGCTAATTTTTATATTCTACATGAAAGGAACATGGAAGGAAATTTCCATATAAGATGATACATCCAGTTCAAAAAAAAAAAAAAAGGCAGAGGAACTTTCGAAGTATTAGAACAGACTTCCCTACTTTAAATTCTCATCCTAAAGCTTGGTACTGTTAAGCTATATAACTCCACATGACCTTCTAACTTTACTTTTAGGGAATAAATATTTTTGACAAAGAGGTTCAGCTGGCATTAAATACATTAAATACAAATACTTTTAGAATATAAATGAAAACAGATAAGAATAACAAATTATAGAACATTTATAATTTAACT
Source organism: Solenodon paradoxus (assembly GCA_004363575.1). Classification (NCBI taxonomy): domain Eukaryota; kingdom Metazoa; phylum Chordata; class Mammalia; order Eulipotyphla; family Solenodontidae; genus Solenodon; species Solenodon paradoxus. Next base: position 122,976 of record RJWH01000888.1, read on the forward strand.
ATTAAAGTTAATAAGTTCTTACTAAAATATTTATTACTATGGAATAAATATATTTTAATATATTTTTGAAGATTTTTTTTTTTCTCCTTTTCCCTCTTTGAAGGTGCTTGAATAAAGATACTATACTTAGGTAGCTATTATGTGAGGATATATTTAAAAAAATAAATTTAGGATAAAATCACACACAACATCTACACCAAGGGGTGACTACAGAGTGTCAGACTCTAAGCAGTGTCACAGGGATCACAGGCACTGAGTAGTCTTTTTTGTTGACGGAGTCTCATGAGCACTCCTACATATAACAACATTTCATTTCTTAACTGAGCTCAGCTCAACAGGTGCCAAGAAAGGTGACATGTACTAGAGTTACTTACCTACTGTCATCTCTTCAGGAATGTCAAAGAAAATAATTTTTCTACTGACTAAAACCTAATCATTTCATGCAGCAAATACTTCATCAAAGACTTACTTGATCAAATGCTTGTGCCAATTGCTCCTCCAGGGCTTCGTTCTGCTCAGACAAGGCATGGTTCCGTTTTAAGAGAGCTTGTCCAATTCGAGCAGCTAGTTCCAGATCTCGATCTCTCTGTTAAAATATCAAATTCATCTTTTTCTTTGAGCACAAACTAAATTAAATGAGTAGTTTTGAAATTATGCAATCAATTACGCTAAAGTCAAAGGCAATGTCCTAAAAAGCATCAAGATCCTTTTGAATGCCCAAATTCTACCAATGCACACTGGGCCTGGTAATGTGGCATTTAATAAATGACCACCATAGTTATAATTACAAGTGAATATCACTTTTCTTGATATTAAATTTGATTTAGTGATCACCCCATACATTAGAATCTATCAACCTAACTTGTAAACTTATGAGTGAGGAATTAAACAATCAATATAGTCTTTAAAAATGAGGACAGAGTCTACCTACTACATAGCAAAAGTCTAACAAATATTTGTTGAATGAATTTATCAAGCATGGTAATGATAAAGAATTAGCTATTTAGGATATGGAGATTAGGTAGGCATGTTAAAGAACGTTTCAATTAAGGCAAAGCTTATATGCAAAGCTAAAGACTCTTAAAGAATATGGTGGTAAGACACAGGGAAGCCTACAGGAAAATCAAGCAAGGCAAGGGTTACTTTTTCTTAGTAAACGATAATACTTAGCAAGAACATAGGAATCCCATCTCTGTAGTGGTGGCAAAGGTTATATTTTGTAGGATAGAAAATTATCAATATATATCTAACTTGCCTTCTATGAGTATGGGTTTCACATACATTAATTACTATGAACAAAATTAAGGCTCTATCTTTTAGCTCCACAGCTCATGAAAACAGATGGATGGATTATATCCAAATGCCAAGGCCCATTTGCCTCATTTTAAATACAGGCTAAGTGGTGTACAGGAAATCATTCTGGAGAAGTGGGCATGGGGATCAGAAGGGTTCTTCAACTATAAAGACAATCTTCCAAACAATCGACTGAAATGAAAGCATCAGGAGGGAACTCTATGATTGTCAGTTGGATATTAAAAATGACAAGGACAAGGTGAGTTCAAATAGTACCCACAGGAAAGTAAACAATGAAATTACAGGTGTCGATTTGCAATGGAGCTGCTTCTTGGATAGACAGCTCTGCTCCAGGGGAACAGCAGATTACAAAGACTGCTTTTCTAGGACAGGCAGGCCAGCTGGCACTAGTATAACAATGACAACAACTAAACCTTTTATAACTTCATGACAATAAATTTCAAGAATGATTTTGTTCTGGAATGCCAGTTGGTAAGCCAGTTGTTCCAGCTGAAACAACCTTATACAAATAACCCAGAGGAAAGACAACATCACTTGCATTGATAGAATGAAAAGGAACTTCAAGTTTCAACTTTTTGTGCTGGATAAAGAAAAACTATACATTCCTACCTCTGCCAGTAGATGTGTAACCATGTCGATGTCATTGTAAGTTCTGGTCATCTGCTCCACCCTGTCTGTGCCTAGAACTGAAATAGTTAAAAACAATTGTTTATAGGATTTAGAAATAATAGAAAGTTTTGAATATTCATAAGAATTGAAAGAAAACACAACAAATAACCCGGGCTTTTTACAAAAAGCCATCTAGAAGAATAAATAAATAAATATATATATATAAAGGAAAGAAATGTTTCTTGCATCAGACGCTCAGGAAATAGACCATCTGTTACAAACAAGATGTCATTTGGAAGAATAAAGGTATATGTAAAAAAGATAAGAAAAGAAATGCTTCATCATTAGACATTCAGTGAATAGACGGATACTGCAAACAAAATGTACATCATACAACAAGTTAAAAGTATTCACTAATCACAAGTCCATCACCTGACTATTTCCTCCTGACTACTTCCTCCTCCCACAGTGAGATTAGAGCTTTGACCCACTCAGCACAGAGGACTCAGGCTGGGAGAATGGATTAAATCACCAATCCCAATAGAAATTAAAGTTGCTAAAGGGTTATGCTATTACAAAGGAATCTAATCATAACGCTGTTGTGATTATCTTGAACGCCTACATCTGAGCAAGAATATGACTTACAGGACTTTTTTGTAGTTTTATTATAAACCATAATACTTTTTAGCTTAATTAAAACCCTTTATCTTTATGATAATCTTCATCCTATTTAGGCATTTTTGTAAGATAAATTGCATACTATGTACTATTACAAGCATAATTCAAGGTCAGTATTTCTGTACTTCATAAATTCAGGATGCAATGCATTTCCATAACTTATCTTCAAATATGACCCCAATGATGGCATACTCACATTAAATAATGTCTTTTTAAGCAAACAATGCATAAAAACAGAAGGATCTTTTGACTTTGGAGTACATTACATAGTACAGATTTGTTTTCAACTTAGATTGATTTTACTAGTAGTCTGCTTTGAAAGAAAAATAGGCTTTGGAGCAGAAAAGCTGAATTCACATATCTGAGTGAGCTTGAACAAGTCACCTAACCTTTCTGAGATTCAGATGGAAGTGGTAGCACTGCTCTTACAAGCTCATTAGGAGGATCAAATATGATGTTACTAAGCAGTATTCAGCAAACTGCTGAGTATTACATAATGGTTTATAGTTACTACTCTTTAAACACAACTAGAATATATGAAATAGCTATGATTTAAAATTTCTGGCAATTTATTTACTGAATAGGCAGGGGATATTATGATTTAGGTCATTTGTACACATTAGCCCAATCTTTGACAGTTCAGCCCAAAAGATGTTACTAAAATATTTTATTTTTATCTGAGCCTTTTTTCTTCCTAGAATCATTGCTTAAAATGAAACTGGGAAGTACCTAGAGCTTAATTATTGATGACAGTCTTATTCCTAGTTAAAGTAAAACAAAGTGTTGGCAGATTCTATTTGGAGAAAGCTAAAAACATTTTAGTTAATTTCCACTTCTTAGCTATTGTGAATAGGGCCGTAATAAACATAAGGATACATGCATCTCTGTAGATGGGTACTTTTGTATCGAAAAAAGTTTGAAACTGAAAATAGGAAAACTGAAAACCAAAATCTAGAAAGAAACATGTTTACTCTGAAAAAAATTTGTAAGTAGGAAAACTGGTTCCATAATTTAACTCTTGGGGATAAAAGAAACAGGCTTCTGGATCTAAGGAATCTTTGCAATTTAATTCAGCAGCACAGCAGGAGCAAAGGATTGAAAAAAAAAGGCAGATATTTACAATGTGTGGTCTCTTCTACTTCTGGTCTCAATAATTAGATGAGGGAAAAAAATCAAGCCAACATATCTATGTTCTGAACTAATTACAAAAGAACAAGACAATTATTGCAAAATCAAATGCAATTCAGGGCAGTGGGTCTCAACTCCATGTTCTATTTTAATTATTGGAGGAGTGCCAGGGCACAGGAGGTAGTAAAAGGTGTAAGTGGAGGTAGAGATGAAAACCATAGACCCAGGATTAACACTCAATGCAAGAAACAAGAATCCTGAAGATTCAGTTAAAAACAATTTTACACAATTAATAAAAAAATAAAATCCATGTCATGGCCTTTGCATGACTGGCCAGAGTGGAAGATAAAATGACAAATTTAATTCCAAGTAAAACCAGCAAGTTACGGATAAAATAAACAGCTGTGAGCTACAAGTCACACATGATGACATGGGAAGAAATAATGAAGGGTACAGTAATACCGAAATGCTTAGAATAAAACATTTTTTAGTGAGGAGAAACTAAAATATATTTCCTATAAATGCTTACTATCTGTCACAGTATGAGAACTTGAAGTTGAATCTTAAGACATTATCTTAGTTTAATAAACTCATTTGCTTGCATGAGCAACGCTGACAGAGAAATTACATGACATGTCAAGGCCACTAAGCTGTCTAAGTCATCTTAGTGGTAAAGTCAGGATACTATATGGAGGTGCTAACAACTTCCATCTAACTAGGTCATAAGAAAAAAACTTGGGTCTGCTCATACCCAGTAATAAGGTCTTTGCAGCAGGCTTCAGCTTTGACCCAGCCCCACTAAGAACATCGAAAACCTTTATTTGATAAAATACTAAGACTATCCATCTGTAAACTTATACTATAAAGCAGCATAGATCCCAGTTTTTTTAAAGTGAGTCTATCTATACATGTTTATACACTACTAGTGAGGCTAGAAGGATACACATAAAATGTCAATAATGGTTATCTTTGGGTAGGGATTATGGTTGATCTATTGTTTTATTTTCAGTTTTTTGCTAATTTTCCATGAAAAATTATGCTATCTTTGCATTAAAAAATATCAGCCTGTATTAAGAGGTTTCAAAAAGAAAAAAGGAGTTTTAAGATGTTTATTAATTAAAATATTTATTATGCATAAGAAGTTAAGAAATACAACTGGAATTCTCCAAGTCTTATGTTTGATGTGAAACAGTCTATATACTCCCAAGCCCAAAGTCTTGTCGACCTTAATTGCAGAGTTGCTCAACTGATGCCTGGAAGATTCCAAAAGTACTCAGAGTGAAGCTCTTAAGTATTCTCTTATTTATCCTTCAGGCATTGTGACTAAATGCTTCCAAAGCCTGGATTAATTCTTCACAGTAATTCTGTAACCAAGAATGAAGAGATAGCCAAGCAAAGTGACTTTACTATAATCAATCCTATCAAATTTTATTTTCCTTTCAGTTCTAGATTATTAAAATAAAAGTATCTTAAATGGTATAAAAAATCAGCATTGCCACTTGCCTATTTAGACATAAACTTCCCTAACTCTCCGGAAAACAAATTTATACATTAGGGAGATGACAGCATTTTTACAGAACAATTTTGCTACTTGTTTTCCAAAGGTTGCTAACGAATGTTAAACACATTTGGTATACTGCTTAGAGAATCTAATTCGTTTCTGAAAAAATATGGGGGGAGGGGATATACACAAGAGCTTCACTAACCTGTACTTTATGTTCTAACTCTGTGTAATTTCACATCAAACATACCAATTCTCATATTTTTTTTAGTATGGGAAATGCTGAGTTTATATCTATCATTTACGAGATGGTGCTGGATAATTCTCTCAGATGTCCCTTTCAAGATCTAGAATTTTTACCATGATTACTTTCCTTTTGAAAGACTTCATGTCTTTCATCACTCTCTAATCCCGGCCACACCAAAAAAGAAAAAAGAAAAACAAAACAACAAAATCCCAAACACTACCCACATAGTATAGAAAAAGCTACTGACAGGTCTTGAGAATTTAACCCCAAAGAAGCAAACTGCAGCTCTTACAAGAACATTTCTGCAATACGAAAAACACTACCTCCGAAAGAACTGAGAGCATTAAAAAGCACAACCTTTCTCAACTGAGTTGCAGGGAAGAACTTGTTCCTATAGATAATGATTTAAGAGACAATTTTCTCAACTCCCCTAAGGATAATACTTAGCTAGTGTATGATGCAGAGGTGATAAATTAATCCATTACACAACAGAAATCTTAAGGCATATGGGCTTAATTCTTTTGTGGAACTGGTTGATAGGGCTAATCTAAGGAATTACAAGTCTGCTAACCTCTATAACCTGGTTTACAGTTATTGCTTTCTGAACATTACTGGTTATACTTCCTTTCCTGCCAGTACAAATGAATTCATTTTTGAGGGCAGAGTTTGAGAAAAAATAAAATTACCAATCAGAAGAGTAATTTCTATAACTGAATCTGCAAAATTGTATACCCCCCTAAATTCCTTAAATATCCTCCAATTAATATCATTGTGAAATGGCCATTTAGCTTTGGGTAACAAAGCTTTTTGTTAATAGTTCTCATATTTGAGTGTGAGGAGTATTATCAGGATTTGTTAAAACACAGACTGCCGGGTTCACAACCCAGGGCTTGAGGGGAACAACCAAGATGAACAACTTAATAAATTTTAAAACTGTTTCTTCCTCCTTTTTCTGCCTGCCTGCCTAATCACCTTCCCGGCTGCCTGAACCTCTTTTAAACTCTCTTTTAAAAAAACAAAAAGCAGACTGCTGTGTCCCACCTCCAGAGTTTCTGATTCTGAAGATATGGGGGTAGGAGGCACAAATTTGCACTTCTAACAAGTTTTCAAGTGATGTTAATGTCTTAAATAAAACTTCTATATAACCAACCAGCTCCCCTTTTATTTCTCTTTTGCATAAAGACATACTATTGGTGATCTCTTAGTCCCAAGCTAAAAACAACCCCAAAAGACAGATCAGCTCTCTACTTAGAACCTTTACATGAACAAATGGTAATTTCTTTTTCGTTTTTTTTTTTTTTTTTTTAAAAGGAAAGGTGCAGGCAGGAATGAAGGCAAGTAGGAAGATAGGAAGACAGGCAGAAAGAAAAGGAAGAAGCACTTTATTTCATTTGCATTTTAGTTGTTCACACTGGCTTATTTGCCCCTGGACCTGGAACTCGAACCCAGGGGTACAAGACCTTCATCTTTCAGAGGTTATTTATCCAACCGCTGCTCCACCAAGGTACACCAAAGTGTACTTTCTGTTATGGTATATTCTGAGGGCACAGCTCACTCTGGGACTCAAAGAAATTAAGAGAAACTCGAGTGAAATGGTCCACATGCAAAACATTCTTTGTGCATCTTAAACTTTATATGTGCATGGTAGGAAGGATGGAATTAATTTTTTGGAACCAATCACTGCTTTCATGTGTTCTGTTTCAAAAGTAAACAACCGCATTCTGGATGGGTGGGGGTTTCAAAAAACAATCAGCATCCTTTCATTCAAGTGGACCATCCAAACCCTATCCAATTACCTTCCAAATTTCTTCTTAGAGCTAGTTCAATTTCTTTGTTGCGTAAGAGAAAGTACCTCCCCTGTCCATGCCATTTTATTAATTGTTAACTGTCATTTAAATGAGCACAAATATCTACTGGTATGTGAGGAAAGTAGGAATAAGAAGGAGTTGAAGTAACACCAGGGAGTTGAACACTAGAATGACTTGCTAGGGCATGTAGTAATTATTTCAAATCACAAATTATGGCATCTCAAGGGGAGAGAGATGGGAGAAAAGGTAAGAGAGTGTTTTGTACTGGCTTTTAAAATCCTTGGTCATTTGCTGAATGAAGTTATCACTTACCTTTTACATTAATAAATGCAAATTTATAATGAAGTAAAATTATTAATCTAAATAATTGATATCTTTAAAATAACAATGAAATTAAAGTACAGTACAGAAATAAAGTATTAGTGCACCAATTATAATCCCAGCTTATTTGTTTCATAACTTTGGGAATACCATATGTAGTTCAATTTTCAAATTGTTGAAGAGAAAATAGTACCATTAGACTAAAGGAGTAAGTTAGTTACCTATAACCTCGAAGTATAGATTACGTACTTCATCCTATTAATCTCAAGTTTTAAATTGCTCCCTGGAAGAGTATAGTCTGTTTTACATAAAGTCCGGAAAACCAAGTATTTTAGAATCTGTTTATCTTTCATCTTGCAGTCTTTCAGTTTAAAATTTATCTTAAAAGTAAGTCCATTAAAAATGACCTAGGACATCTTTCTAGTTTCAGTTCCATCCTTCAGTGGTCTATAGGACAAAGTACAAGTAAACTTAAGAGGAACTTTTTTGCACTTTATAAAAATAATGTCAGTCTAAATTTATACTGATGAAACTTCAGTTTGATGTTTTCTTCAATTTGAAGTTCTTTCTCAAAACTCATGGAAAGGGAAGTGGAAATTTAAAAAAAGTGTTCCTTCTAAAAAGCGTTTTCCAGACTACCTCAAGTAAGGAACTTCTTAAACGCAGAGCCTTTACTATTTAGCTACTTAAAATAATTACTGAAGACAGAAACAGTTTTGATTTCCTTAATAATTCAATTCAAGTCAAACAACGTTTACGATTCCTTTTCTGGACAGTAAGTAACCTGGTTCTAGGAAATTATTATGAAAAGCAAGTTAATGATTACTCTGAAAGTGAGTATTTCACAACAAGCAATCTCTGCTAGTCTTTAAAAACACTAAAATGCCTGAGGCCTGATGTAATCTCACATCTAAGTCAAAAGAAAAGACTTTCACAAACATATCAAAGTTGAACTCAGAGACTTTTTCTTTTATTATAATATTTAACAAATATTACACATTCATTTTATAGTGAAAGTATTTCAATAAAAGTAAACTTGGCCTCACTGCAGATTTTTGGAATGAGGTCCAAAGGAAAAAGGTCTCCAGAATTTAAAAAGTGTTCTATTTAATTAATTATTTCAGTTTTAAGAGCTCGGTGTAAAACAGACATTTTCAGGACAAGCCCGGCTTAGTCTTGTATGGAAATATTCCTGATTAATACTTAAGTAAATAATTATGATTGCTATGATTCTTAATGACTGACATACTTCCTATGGCTGTGTTTAATAGAGAAGGTAGGAGTCAAAAAGCTGATGGCTCAGGATATCATACTATTTTGAATTAACAAATACTGAGACATTTAAAGGGATATAAACTTTTAAAAAATTTCATTACTTTTTAAAAAGTTCCTTTTTCTACTCAGCCTAAAAAGTTCCTTTTTCTACTCAAACAAGAGATAGGAGAGATGGGAATATCTGTGTATAGCTGCAACCATGCTTTCTGCACTCAGACATAACACAACTGTATTATCTCTTTGTGTTGTTAAATAAGTGTGAGTTAAAAGTATGTACACACTGAACAATGGCCAGGGATCGCAAATGTTTTAAATGTCAACCCAAAGATATCTGTGATTTTTATTTCAATGGACAAACTAAAGCAGTAAAAAAAACATACTCACTCATATAACGAAAAGTCTCTTCAGCAAGGACTGGAGAGAGGGCATCAGATGCATGTCGTTGCTGGTGTGGCGACCTAGTCCAGTCTTGATTTTCATATAAAAAGAGAGAGTCCACTCTTAGCTTATATTGGGGTAGCTGTTCTTCTAGCAGACTCACCAGCTCAACTTCAGGGAGATCCTCATTGGAGCAGACATCTAAAGAAGAGATCCCATGTAAATGAAACACATATACTCCAGTTTACTAGGATACAGAAAAAAAAATCAATGAAATTAGTTTTGCAAAACTAAGATAACCAAGAAACACTATCCAAGATAATTTCTCCACTGATTTTTATTAATATATCCTGGTACCATAGATGGTCTTTCTCTTAAGTTTCTTTAAGAACTTCTGTAGTAAATGTATGATATTTTTAATTGTTTCTACATGAAAATACATATTTAGTGAATACAACTCTTAAAAGTTTAAAATGAATTTAGACAAATTCCTTATTTTCTCCTTATCAATCTATTTAGTGCTACCTAAAACAGATCTTATCTCAAAGAACTTATATGTTTAGAAACAGAAAGCAGTTAGTTCAAAAGGAATAAAATTAGATGTTCTTTAGTAATAGAATTGATGTCTGTGGGAGAATTTCTCAAAATCTGGAAGAATTACATTTTAGTATATTCTCACAGCAGCTAGATTAAAAAATAGTAACATTTACTAATTAAATGTTAGCCAGTAATGTTAATTTTCCAGCACAGTGTTCCAGCATGGAACTGGAATACACACGTTTCTCTTTTCATTTGAAAGTCCTGAATACCTTTTACATTACTATTTTTCCCCTGCACACCTCTAACTGCCCCACTGCATACACATCTCTGAACATACTTTATGTGTTTGCTCTGGGCTTCCTGTTATTCAATATCACCCATTAATTAACACCTCCCAAATATAGCAGTTTACAAAAAGCAAAGCTATCCCTTTTAACATGCCTAAAACACCAGGGCTTAAAATAGAGAAAATACAGGATGTCATATCAACCTCACTTTTTAAAAAGAGATCTGGTATTTCCTTTGTGGGTAGTGTAAAGAAACACTTTCTATCTCTGGCAAAGAAAAACAAAGTTCATTTTAAGAAAACATTATCTTAAAAGAGTAAATTCCTACTACTTGACCTTAACGATTTAATAAATCAAATAAAAGGCTGACAATATCTGACAATCCTATTCACCAGAAGAACAAGCAATGGCTTCATAACCACAAAGTGAGGTATGTTTAAAACCTTAAATATGGTTCTAAAGAAGCTCTTAATCCTCAATCTTTAGCAGATCTCTTTAATAAAAACCCTAAAAATACATCCAAAATCTATTACTATAAATTCCATGAAATCATCCAAAATGGAGAGATATAGTTAAGACAATAGTGGAATTAAAATGGATTCCTAGAAAAAAACCAAAATGACCTTCAATTCACAACAGCAAAGGAATGAGGAAAAAAGGAAGAAAAACACTTAAGTGGAATAGTAAACAAGTAGAAGTATAGTACTTCAATCAAACTGATCATTATATTAAATGTAAATGCTATAAACACCCCCATTAGAAAGTAGAGTATCAGACTGGATTAAAAAGAAAGTTTTATACACACACACATATACAAACACAAAACTATAAGCTATTAGTAGATGTTTTCTAAGCATTTAGATAAGTTAAAAATAAAAGAATAGAAATTGCTATAATACCAATTCTGCACAAACTCTTTCCAAAAATAAAGCAACTATTTCACAACTCAATTTATTAGAGCAGCATTACTCCAACACCAAAATCGAATAAAGACATTGCAAAAAAAACCAGTACAAATAAATCACTTTAATGAATGGGGAACATACAGACACATTAGTAAATCAACCCCATAATATATAAGAAGGATATTATGTCATGACCAAGGGGAGAATTCCCCAATAATACAAGGCTAGTTTAAAATAAAAAATTAAAAAAAAAATCAACAGAATTTGCCATACTAACAACCAAAAGAAACCAAAACCACCTCAATAGAGAACAGGCATTTGACAAAAGTCAATCCATTCATGACAAGGTCTCTCATCTACCCAAGAAGATACTTTCTCAATTTGATAAAAGTGCATTCTCAAGAAACTTAATGATGAAAGATTTAATTTTTCTCCTACTATTGGATATGTGACAAGGATGTTTGTTCTCACTTTATTCAAAGTATCATGTCCTATTCAATAAGGCTAGAAAAAGAAAACACATCCAGATGGAAAAGGATGTGTCTATTTGCAGATAATATTATGGTTATATAGAATTCTACACATCTATGGGGAAGTCAATAAAGCTAAGTAAATTTATCAAAGTTACAGAATGAATCTGTTTTATTTCTATATAACAGTAATAAACAGCTAGAGAATGAAACTAAAGAATGCAACTTACAGTGGCATAAAAAACAAAATTCTCAAGATTAAATTTAATAAAATATGTGTAAGATCTGTATGATAAAATAATTTATTATTAAGAGAAATTAAAGAAATCTAAATGGAGAGATAGATCATGTTCATAGATTAGAAGACTCAATAGTGTGAAGGTGTCAATTCTCTATAGTACATACTTAATTCCATTCAAAATTCTAGAACTTTTTTGGTAGAAATTAACAAGCTGATTCTAAAGCTTGTATAGAAATGTAAAACATCTAGAATGTTCAAACTAATTTTTGAAAAAGAACAAAGTTGGAGAATGTGTGCTACATGATTTCAGGATTTATTAAAGAGCCACAGTAATCAAGACAATGTGGTATTTATGAAAGATAGACTGAGGGATTAAAGGAACAGAACAGAAATCTAGAAACTGATACACATACATAGAACCAGATGATTTTTTCAATAAAATTATCAAGGAAATTCAACTGAGTGAAAGAGTTTTCAACAAATGGTACAGGAAAAACCAACTGGAGAAAAGAAGTCTGGACTCTGATCTCTAATCTCGAAATTAAATATAAAATGGAACACTGATCTAAATGCAAAAGTAAAATTTATACAACTTTTAAGAGAAAGCAAGGGGAGTATTTCTGACATCTTGAGGTATACAAAGAAGCAACATACAAAACATGAATTATATGAGCAAAAATGGATAAACTGAACTCTACCAAAATTTAAATCTTCTACTCTTCAAAAGACACTGTTAAGATGAAAAGGCAAATGTGGGGCAAAACTATTTGCAACCATTTATCTAAAAAAGGATTCATATCTAGAATATATACATAGCATTCAGAACTCAATAGCTAGACAAGTTTAAAAATGGCAAATATCTGAACAGACAACTCAAAATAAAATCTAGATAGAGCCAAAAAGCTTACAAAAAGATACTTACCATCATTAATCATTAGAGAATAAAATAAATTAAAACCACAGAGATAACAGTATACACCTGCTTGAATGACAAAAATGAAAAACACTGACATTACCAAGTTTAATGCTGTGAAGCAGAAATTCACAAACTACAACTAGCAGGCCAACTGTAGCCTCTGTCTCTGCCTGGTTTTATAAATCAAGTTTTACTGGAACACAGTCATATTCATTCTTTTATGTATTGTTTATAGCTGTTTTTCTGTTGTAGCTGCAGAACTGAGTAGTATAACTGAGTGATAGACACAGATTAATTTATATGAAATTCTAGAACAAGCAAATTTTATCTAAAGTAACAAAAAACAGATTGCTGGTTGCCAGGAGTCAGTGGTGAGGGGTGGGAGATCTGGGTACTACTATGATAATAAAAATGTTCTATAACTTGATTGTACTATACTTGAGTGTATATACTTGAATGTAACCAATGACACACTTAAAATGGGTACATGCTATTTCATCTTAATAAAGATGCCTCAATAAAGTTGAAAATCACAACAACAAAATAATTCTCTGAGTTAAGATGTTTTCTGAGTTTTGGAAAAGTACTACTGTGTATTTGCTATGTTATGTAACTTCCCAACTTTTCTGTAGCACCACTCTAAATTTAAATATATTAATATGTCTTCAACTATTCAAACTGAGTGAGATAGTTCTAGAAATAGTTACATAGGTCAGGTTTTGTGAGTTTTAGAACCAAAGTTTAGAAAACATGCAGCTTTTTTTTTTTCCCATTTATCTTGCAGATAAGGGCTTACAGAACCGTGCCTGTGTTTGTGTAGCCTGTATTATCTTGAGAGCCTTCATGTGCCAGAGTGTAGTCAGGTGGGGAGCAGGGTATACAAATACAAGCAACTCTGGTTCTTGCACTGCGATACAGGAAGATGAGCGTGATGCAGCTCCTGGTCATCAGGAGATTGCATGGTACAGAGGAGTCAGACATAGGCAACAGAACACAAGGAAGATTATGATAATAGGATAGGAGACCAGGGGATACAGTCATCCAGTTGGCCTCTGGGAGACCAGGCTGGCAAGGGAGATGTGATTTCATCCTGGCAGGTCTTACATGCTGGATTCACACATTTGCATTTTATCCTGTAAGCAATAACATGCTAAAATTTACTGAACTAGACTTACCAGTGATGCTCTCTGAGTCTCTGTGATTGCTATTCATGAGGTTTTCTTCACCTGTTGGTGATGTAAAAATGGCATTCTGGGATTGACTCATGCAGGATCCTTTCTTGCTTTGGTTGAGTAGGACAGCTTTGGTATGAATCAGAGTAAAGGAAATCCATCAAGCCATTAAACAAAGAAATGGATCTGGTCATATGGGTATACTCTTTAAACAAATTTTTCCTGATGAGTCAAATGACGTCTGCATCAATGAGTGTTCTCACATGATTATCACACCTTGGACCTAAAAAAGAATCATACCAATGGCTTTAAAATTCATCATGCTCTTTAACAACAGTCAAATTACCTGAAATGTTTGCAATGAAAATATTTTTTCAATGATACACACAACTTGGATAATCTCTAAGTAATCATGCTAGATGAACAACAAAGTTAGACAAAAAAGTACAGTTTATGACTGCATTTATGTAAGTGTCTAGAAAATATAAACTTATCTATAGCTAAGTATATACAAGAAGCAGATCAGTGACTACTTGGGTTGGGGAGGAATTACCAAAAGGCAGGAGAAAAATTGTGGGGATGATGAATAGTCACTATTTTTATTGTGATGGCTTCACAAATGTATACATATGTCAAACATCAAATTGTACACTGAGATGTGTAGTCTAATGTATGTTAATTATAATTCAATAAAGTTGCTTAAAAACTGTAAAATATTTAACTATATAAAGTAAAATACAGCAATATATTGTGGGAATTGTTAACATAAATAGAAATAAAATATATAATAATAATAATAGCACAAAGGCTAGGAGGAGAAAATTGGAAATATACTAAAGTAAGGTCTTCAGACTATACATAAAATAGCAAAATACCACTTGAAGGAAGACTGTGACAAATTAAAGATTATATCATAAACCCTAAATCAATCAATAAAATAACAATTATATACCATAAAGCAACAAAGGAGACAAAATGGAATAATCTGAAGCAGTATTTCTCAACACTGCACTGCTGACATTTGGAGCTAGGTAATACTTTATCATGTGTACTGTAGGATGTGTGATAACATGCCAACAGAATTCCTCCCTAGACTTTCTCTCAGTTGTAACCAAAAACATCTTCAGACAAAGTTAAATGTCCCGAGGACGTAAATTCTCCCCTAATTGAAAAACACTGATACAAATAATACTGAATCTCAGTTACACAATTTTTAAATGTAAAGAATATTTCACACATTAGATTAGTAAACACTATTTTATTATATTCATTTTAAGAGAAGGTATGGAGAAAGAAGCACTCAAAACATAAGTGCAAAATTGTACAAGTGCTCAAAGGCTATTTGGCAATGTCTACCAATTTTTAAATGCACATATATCATAATTCAATAGTTTTTCCACAAGGAATTTAGATTAAGAATATAATCTCAAATTATACCAAGGTGTAGGTTCAAGAATGCCCACAGTGTTGCTGTTGCTTTTTTTTTTTAAAGCACACACATAACTGGAATAAAAATGTCCCAAAGAAATGGTAACTACGAAGGAATATAATACATTACTTATATGTATATACTTACAAAAAAATAAACAGGAATTATTATATACATTAGAAAAACTGCTCAATACTAATTATAAGACTAGCTTTATATCAAAAGACTGAATAGTTTCTAATTAGCAACTTGCAACTTCTATTTACGGCAAATTCTTTCTCACAACTACTACCAATAGGGACTGTAAACACTCAATGTTTTATAAGAGTTGCCCCATGAAATACAAAGGAACTGAAAAAAATAAAGACAGTAAACTGAGAAACAGTCACTGAAGTAGAATAGAGAAGTACTCCAGCAAATATTAAGTGTTTCAGAGACAGAATGAGCAACAGAATTAACCACCACAGAAAAGTCGAAGGGGAAAGTTGGCTTTAAGCGTGTGGACATGACAGGGAGATCATAAAACCAGTGGTAATCTTATAGGAACCAGTTCAGTGGAGACAGGCTGTAAGGAGTTAAGAACTAAGAATGGAATTTAGTGAGTACAAACCAGAATTTGTAACACCCAAGATTTTCAGATTTCCACAGACAAGCAAGATTTCAAAAACTTCTATGGTTACTGGCATAGGGTTGCTTTTTTTGTTTTTTAATCATTTCTAATATATCACAAATGAAAAACTACTAGAATAAACACTAGTCCTTTCCCCGAAAGAAGTTTATACTTTTATGTTGGCATAACAAGATCTTTCTATATTTGAATTTAGAAAATTTCAACAAGTCTTTAAAAGCTCTCTTAAATACACAACTATTTTCTTGAAAAATGTGCGTCACTATAGCAACTTGCATTGACCAGTGGAATATGAAATACCAGCTCAAAAGTATTTGCTTAGGTATTTTGATTTTAATTCCAGTGGTCAAAAATGGATCTCCATATCCAAGATCAGTCTGTCGTATGCAAATAAATGTTCAAGTATTGTATTGTCCAAGTTGCTAACCTTAAATCAGTCACTACAATGGGAATGGAACTAAAATTGGATCACCCAATATTTTCTCACACTCTTAACCGGAAAAAGAAATTGGGAAAGCAAACTCCCTTAAAGTACACAAGCACCAGGTACCGGAACAGAATCTCATCTAGGGGCTCTGCCAACAAAGGGAGGGAAGGAAACAAGTTAATACAGAAACAAACAGCTAACCAAATCTGGCCAAAACCTTACACTAGATGCTCTTTTCCATACTAGCATGTTATTCTTATATTTTCATTGTCATTCTAATCTCTCTCTCTCTCTCTCTCTCTCTCTCTCTCTCTCTCTCTCTCTCTCTCTCCCCCTCTCCCCCCCCCTCCCTCCTTCTTCTCTCTCTCCCTCCCTCCCTCTCTCCCTCCTCCCCACTTCAAATCCAGGTCCCTGGAGCATTATAATTTAAGAGAGCTTAATAAAGATTATATGTGACATATTGGTTATTTGCCCAGTAGCATCATTCCCTCTCTCCCTTTGTTGAAAGTTATTTTAAATTTCTAAGAAAACATTTTTTAAGAAAGTAATGTTACAAATTTGCTTGTAAGGAAGAAATAGGGGGGAGGGAAGAAAAAGAAAGAAGAGAAATGAGCGTGTGATTATATTTAAAGTCCAAATGGATTAACCTCATCTCAAAATTCTTAACTTAACCTTTCTGCAAAATCTCTTCTGACATGTAAAGAAAGATTCACAGATTCCAGGGGGTTAAGACATGGAGATATCCTTGGGAGTTATTTCCCCAGCTGTCACCACAGCTGTTGAGAATATGGATTCTGTAGCTAGACTGCTTATATATGAATTTCAGCTCATATACTTACTAGTTGTATGACCTTGCATAAATTATTTAACCTCATTTCTTCATCTGTAAAATGTGCCTAATAACAGGGTCTGCTTTATGGGGTTCCTACGGGAATGAAGTGAGTTATGAGAGTACAAGAGCAGCAGCTATCTCTAAGGGTCGTTGGGGGAATAGCATGAGTTAATATATGTAAAGCTCTTAGAACAAAGTCTGATAATACAGAAAATGCTATGCAAACATTAATTATTACTTCTCTCACCATGGAATAGTACTATTTTATTATTTATTGTTGTTGTACCTCACACAAAGCTTAATGTCAGCTTTTCTCAACATAAGAGGTCACATTTACTTCCTACCCTTTGGTGAGTGATTTGAGTTTAGCTCATTATTTTCTTCTTACCTCTATGAGGCATGCATAAACAGAAAGCTTGCAGAGTCAGAGGCCTACACATGGTAGAAACCAACCTCTGCAAACACAAACAACCCATTCTCAGCGCCTTTTCTGGTTTGTACACACATTCTCTGCGCTTCCCCAAGTACATGTACTTTACTGATCTTCATTCAATCTTTTTAGCTTTACTGCATTTCTTTTACAAAATAATCAAATAAGCATGCATTATTTAATAAAGGAATTCATGCACATGTAAAGAAAATAAAGTAAAATAGCCAAGTGAATTAGGTTAGCAAGAATGAAAGTTAAAAAGAACCACCAAAACATGTCATTGATACAAATACTGCTGGCCGAAAACAACATGGCTAATGACTTAGTTTAGCCTAGCCATGGAAACTACATGGCCAGCAGCGAGTACCTAAATACAGGCCCCGTGCCTTTAAAAGAATCGTGCTACTTCCTTAAAACAGGATACTCTTGTCAAAACAGCCTTACAAAAAAGGCTGAAATAATTCAAGGAAACTTCCCCTCAACAGGAGTGCACAGTCTAGAGTGATTTAATGTAACATTCAATTTGGAAAAATATTTGCATTTTTTATTGTACAAATAACACCTTGTGGATTAATGCAAGGTACATGTTGGCTGCTGCTCTGCAGGAAGATGCAGCAAGTCTTTTAGGCAATGACAACCCTGATCCAGACAAAAGATAAGTGGTGTCATTAAACAAATACCAAGCTCTTTCATTAAACAATAGTTTTTTGACAAAGACACTCATTTAATGTATCTAGCAACTTCAGAGATAATTTACAAAATTTTAAAACAAGAAAATAATTTCAAAACTGTAACCATAAAAACCACAAAAAGAACCACAAAAAGACTATGTGATGGATTCAGCGCTAAGAGCTGAAAAGCGGGGGTAGGAGGTTGTCACCACCAAAATCCAACTAGGATAGTGAGCAGCAGACCTTACTTAGTGGGATAGAGACCTCTCACCAGCACCATCTAGAGACATCCAGTAGAGCAATTCAACTGGTAGTGAAGTTCACCCTGAGGAAATCAGGTTTGCTCCAGTCAATGTTTTGTCCTTCTTTTCAAATGCCCTTTATTTTAAGTATAAGGGGAGTTTTCAGAATAAGAAATAAGTGGAGGCAGCTCTACTTACAAACAGGTTGGAATCCAAAGGGCTGTTAAATCCACTTGTTTAAAAGTTCAAAATCATGAGTGAGTTTTAAGTTTATAGGGTCTGCGTTTCCTCCTAGATGATATATTTTCAGTATTTTTTAAAAACTGTCCTGTTTGTTTACAATGAACATTTGCTGAGGCAACCAACCCCTCCCAGACATAATCTCTACCAACAGGAGGAGGGAGGAACCTCTGGCAGCTAAGAAATTCACTCTCCAGCTTCACCTGCAGATTAGAAAAGGCCTTGAACCCTTCTGTGGGGTTTTGATAAATTTCCACAGCAGCACTTTTATTCACTAGGCTTTGAGTTCTTGAGCTTCTAACTTTAACTTGAGTTAAACTTTGACTAAACAGGAAGCCCATTTTAACAAAGCTTCTCTGCCAGAACAATTTCAGACATTTCCTATTTATTTACCTAAGGCTGACTGTCAACTGGAACATCTTTTTCACACACCATGGGATTCTTTCTCCTTCATAATCATTCTTATGCTATCCAACAGTATACCTCATATGTACTATTTTCTCACTTTAAATGTTTCATTATGTCTATTTTTGTGCCCATTAATCTCTACTAACTGCTTTTATGGACAAAATGGGTTTTGTAAAATTTATAAAATATCTCTGAGTTTTTGGGTTTTTTTTGTACTCATACAAGACAAACATGCTATAAATAACAATGATGGCTGAGTTGAAGACCAACATCTGTTGGTAATAGGTAGAACTGAACCCCTTTTACTGGAGCAAACTTTGCCCCCATCCACAAAGCTTGAAAATTATGTTTTAAGTGTAAGAGTTTATGTTTCAAAAGTTGGTAAGAAAGTATGTCTACCATGTAAGAACAGGGCTTTTTTGACATACATTTAAAAATGCAATTTTAGATGTTTCTTGTACTTAAGATTTGAAGAAATTTTTTTACCTGTTGCTGTGTTTCCAAATATAAAGAATATATATATATATATTCTTTGAAGTAATCCAGACCAAACTATTGAAGTAGAAAAGGATACTGTTTCCCTATACTTTCCTCAACAAATAGGGAAAAACAAAAGAAAAGAATGGGTGACTGCTAATAAGTATCTGTGATTCATCAGGGCCTTTAAATCATTAAGAGTTAAAACCAACACGGCAATATTGAAGGAAGTTTTCTAGAAAAGGAACCACTTGAGAATTAATAATTCATTTTACAGAAAAGCAGTCACATTCTATAATTATAGTTACATAGCCCATAATTTACCTTCTTGAAGAATTAGGCAAAACAATTCAAAAGCAAACAGATATTAGGGAATTTTTCAAGAAAGCCAGGTCTAGTCATCATTAGAAGCCGTTTTTTTTTTTTCCATAGTTTATATCTATGTCCTTATCCAAGCACAGTTCTCTAGATACAATTCTAATCATGAGGAAGATGTTAAACCATACTTTAACATATATTCAGGAAGTTAGGAAAGCAGGATCTAAAATAAAACATTAGAAAATAATATTTCATGGGCCTAAATAATTTTACCCACCTGGAAAAATTACTTATCTAGTGTTCTAAAGCACAAATTAGCATCTAATAAAAGTTATGACTTCTAGATTTTTTTTTAACATTCTCAAACTATAATATTAAACATGTTACTAGCTATGATTCCCTTTCCCATTTGTCCTTACAAAGAGATATACATATTGATAATCAAAAGTTAAACAGCACCTTCGTATTTATAGTAGATTATGAAATTACACACACTACCATAACCTATTTATTTTCAGATTTTTTTGTTAGTTCCAACACAAGTATATATATGTTCAGTTTATTTCTTAATATTCTCTTAAGTGTTTGTAGGTTTTTAGGTGATCTTGTATTTTTATTTATTAGTCTAATACCTAAATTTTGCCAGTCACTACTGAAAGAAATGCTTTCAGCTTTGTTGGGGAAGCATTTTTTTCTAGAAGTGTAGTACATACTTTATACCCACAGACTTGATTATATAAACTATCTCTGCTCAAGATATTTCCCCCATTTATTGATTAAGAGAACAGAAAATCCACAAACTATGATACCATTTAGACTGCCTTACTCAGTTTTCAAGACCTATGACTTTTCCCTCTTTTTAACCATTACTTTGGTCAGAAGGACATAATTTACTGTTTTAGAATATTTAAAAATAGGGTGGTTGTGGTGATTTTATTACTATTGATTATTTTGTATAAAATGCTATATGTATGATTATTTTATCCTGGAATATAAATTATTGGCAGCAGCTACTTTTGTGAGCTAATATTTTTGTTATGTCTATAATCTAAGTGTCAGCTAGGGGTCAAAAAAAGTAAATAATTGACTCAAAACTACATTTTCATGTTATGAGAAGCCAAAACACTCTAAAAGATTTCTAAAAATTCTTGATGAAATGATTTCTGCACCACTGCCATCTGGATGGAGTTTTTCTCTTTGCTCTTCTCTCTCCCTAGTCACAGAACAAGGGAAAAAAAAAGCTATTTCCTTAGTTTTACACAAACATTTTAGTATTTCTTTTGATGTTGCCAGGCCTCACCTTTCACCAGAAACAGCATTTCCATGTATTTTCTCAAACAAAAAAATATCTTGAAAAGATTTTTGTAATGTTAGAATTGAATGGGCTCGATCACTGTGTAATTTTTTTGCCAGATGGTACAAAGAGGATAGTACTCTTTAAAATTTTGCAGTATTTAAAAAAAAAGAAAAGAAAAAAGGATACAGAATATCCAAAAGTTTAAATAAACGAGTTTCTTAAAGAAATAAATCAAAATTTATTTGTGAATGTGAACTGAAGTTTACACTTTGGAGGCTTGCATTTTGCAATTTTAAGCTATTTTCTATCCTACTGTCTCTTAATAAACTACCTTCAATATCACTAAAATTATTTTAACTGACAAACAATAATTCGCTTTGTTTTTCAGATTTCTAGACCAAGCATGGACTTTTATATAAACGGGTTTGAAAAAAGTAGATCATGAGTGAGGGACAAAACTAAGGATTTTTTGTGTATCTGTTATATCCTTTGATATTTGTCAATCTCGGACATCATGCAAAGGATAGAATACCTTCCCATCTAGAAGTAGATTTTTGAAAAGATGATGTTGATATTGTTTATTCTGATATAAGAGTTTGCTGTTACAGTTTTATTCTGTAGTACAAATGCCTTCATTTAGAGTATAAACTGGAGGTCAGCAAACTACAGCGTGAGGACTTGCTTTTTGCTGGCTTAAGATGATCTTCAATCCTTTAGGTATTTTAAACTTAAAATATTGAAAGTCTTCAGAAATAGAAGTTCCCAAAAGGTGTCAAAATAAGTAAGTTCATGAGATATGGCTCTTCAGGAATCAACAGAGTAACCAGTGGCACCGGAACAAGCTATCTTTTATGACCAGGAACAGGATGTAACTTAAAATGTATAAATGCGTAAAATGTATTCTACCAGGCAAGAGATGTTTAAATTGTATTCTGGTTTAGACATGGGACTTCTAGTTTTCAACCCAGTTGTCACAACCAATTCTAGGACTTTACGATAAGGTTAACCTACCATCGGTGCTAAAATGACACGTAAGGAATGATTTTGGTTGGCTAATAAACTTCAGGAACCAAATAATAAAAGATAAATTTTCTGAGATATGGTTACTGGCCATATGCAACTCAGAAGACAAGATTCTGAGCTTTCAGTAACTAGGTGGCAGAGGAACTTTAAATCTTATATATTTCAAAGGCCTTAATTTGCAAGAATACATTTACTCCTCAAATAATTTCTTCAGACTAAATTGATATTTCTTGACCTTCGACTGAACTCTCATTATCAATGAATAATTAGTACCATAAATTCACCACATTCTAAACTGAACTCATTTTCCTTTTCCTGTGAAGTCTATTTTTCCCTGCTTCAGTAGTTTCTGCATTTTGCTGTGTATAATGTGCACCCATGTATTTAGTTCAACTTTCAGGAAAAGAAACTTTCGGTGTAATTTTTAATTCAAAATTCTATTTGTTTATATATAGGTACTTGTTTTTGTATTATAAAGGGATTTTAGCATTTATTTTTTTAACATACTATGGCATAAAAATTTTTATGTAACAAATAATTACAAAACACAAGAACAGATACGTGGTAGAAGAAGCTTTTCTTCCTGCTGCCCCACAGTCCAAGGACTCTCTCTGGGGGACGAGGTCCACCGAGTCTCTCGGCAGCTCTGCTGACATGCTCTTCAGCATATCTAATAACTGTTCGCTTAAAACTTGCAGTGTCTGTATTTTTGTAAAAAATGCAAATGAATTGCTAGCTCCCACCTGAAGTGCATGAAGAGAAATGTCACACTGTTCACCTATGGAAATAAAGCCAGTGTCACCTGTCTCATCAAGTCAGAGTCACTGACTCCGCAGACAACAATAGTTGCTCTTCCTCTCCTTTTGTTGAACAGTTGGCCAGAATTGCTTTCATGCAAGTTCATCATGAGTTCAGCAAAGCCAGTGATGGTATTCCAGGGTATTACTTTGCATATGAACAGCGTTGTTGATTTCTAGAGTTACACTTTTAACTCATAAGCACAAATAAAATAATTTAAAACATTTATATAGATATGGACTTAGTAATTCCCATGAATAACATGTATCCATATTTTTCCCTCACAAATTTGGGCAAAAAATACTATGCATTATACACAGCCTCTCCATCCAGGCTACTATAATAACAACCCGGCTGGTCCTCCAGCCCAGCTCTCTCTACTCTGAGGAGTGTGGCTCCTGGAATGCATACTATTGCTTCCCTTCCCCATTCCCTGAGCATACCTCGAGAGTGCTCTACCTCTAAATGCACATGCACAGGACATACACACCTACCCTCTGGTAACTTTGTTTTTCAAAAAGTTTACTATGGAAACCAAAATATGCTGTTCAGTTGACAGTTCTACTGTATATTAAGAGCAGACATTTTCTTTGGTTTATTTACCACATTTTTAGTAAGTCTGATGAGTGTGTCTTCCTCTAGGCCCGATCAACATTGAGTACACTGAGAAAACATCAGTTTCTAGAAGTGAACAATTAAAGAGGAGACCATTCTATTCTGTGAGACTTCTTCTGAATACAAACTAGCACTTTTGACGTTGAAAGGAAAACCAAAACCTCTTAAGTTCATGACTTTAATGCAGAATATATCAAATGGAACTAGCCCTACAGAAGTTTTCTAAGATCAGTGTATCATGGTAAACAAGTGATAATAAAGACACAAGAGCCTTCTGTGTTTCAAATGAAAAATACATGATAAAGATATATATTCTTAATTCAGTCCCAAATTCAGGTTTTCCTAATAATAATAGCTAACACTGATGGACCACTTAGTATATGCTAGTCACTGGTTTAAATGCTTTATGCACATAATCCCTTTAATTCTTATGGAAAGCCTATGATGCGGATAGTTATTGCTGCTATGTTATAGATAAGGAAATTGAATTTTAGAGGTAAATTAAACTTGCCAAAGCTTGAAGAGCCAAGGATCAAATCCAAGTTTGTATTGTTCTAAAACTGGGCCCTCTAACCCCGGAGATCCACTGGCAAGACACTAGGAATGTGGGGAACAGGGTACAGAGTTTGAAAAAGTCTCAGAGAGAATTCTAATGCAACCTGATCTTTCGCTTTGCAAAAACACATACTGATTAATGAATAAAGAAAAAAAAAGCAAGCCCCTAATGTTAAGTGACTTATCATTTGCTTTTAGAAATGAAGCAAACGAGGTGTATTTACAATGAAGCAGAAAGATAATGTGTTTTGATGTATAAACATTCTCTCTCTCTATATATAATGAATATCATTCTGCTTCATTGTTTAATAAAACAGTCAAATCTGAGTTTAATTTGATCTTTAAATGGGATATTCCATAATATCAAGAAAGTAATATAGATGTACTACTATAAATTGGTAATAATTTGTTAACCTGCCTAAGCTGATAAAAATAATAAGTGAAATAAAGATTAAAAATCCTTATTCCAATAAACTAAGTCCACCTATATCTTACTATCTTGTCAAGGCATTCAACAAGTATCTATTAAATGAATGAACCAATCTGCAATCAAGTTACATCTCTGGAATTTGTGGTAAGGAGTAAAAAATGAAACACATGCAAAACATAAAACTGTTAGATCACTTGAAAACCAAAATCTCTCTTATTTTCTTAGCCCAATTTACAAAAGTCTACACGCGGTAAGAGATGTAAATGTATGTGCAGGGCTATATCAATTAAACTATTAGTTACACTGAAGTTGCAAACATTCCCTGACTTTGACAACATTTGTGGCAAAACCTACAAATCTTTAATACTCCTCCCTCTCCAACGGCTTTTGTTTCTTGTTTTTTCTACCCATTAGTATTTTCCCCCTAAAGTTAAGACACGGTAAATGAGAAAAGTACAACAAACTACTATGGGAAGGAAAAATAAATCCTTAGCACTGACTGAAAAGAATTGATGACTCAGGGTCATAACTATGACTAGTAATTAATGTACTATAATATAGTGAGTTTGTGACTACAGTGATATACTCCAAGAATGTTTTCTTTTCCCCTCCTTCGGTCCTGGGTCTCAAACTCGGGGCCTTGGGCTTTATATGCCTGCACCCTGGCTGCTGAGTCACAGGGTTGTGTCAATATAAGCTTTTTAAAGAGTTCTTTCTCTCTACACTAAAAGATGTCAAATTGCTAATTTGGGGAAGATTTTAAGTGCACTTCTAATTTTGCTTCCTCCCTTACTTTGAGACTATCAACGATTATACTTTACTGCATCCAGTGTGCCTCTCCCATTTCTAACCTGATGTTGACTGAGAAACCAGATAACCTGGTTATCAGAGAACCCAGAGTGCGTGAGACTGAATCCTACCTAAATAGGACCTGTTTTTCTATCCTTGGCTGTCTCCTCAAGTACTTCTTTCTTTCATCTCTCCAGCACTAAGGATTTAGTTGGCTTGCTTCTTTTTCTTTGGCACTGTCTCCAAGTGCTTTTCTCACCTGACGTTCCTTTCCCTAGGCTGGCTTTGCAGATACTGTGTCCTATCTTTATGGTCTCCCAAGAAAAGTATAGGTCCTCCTCTCTTTTATGAGAATTTTACTGTTAACTGCTACAAAAAAAAAGAGACAGTGGGTTACAAATATGGAAAAAAGGTTCAGGAAATCTAAAATTTTTCACTGTGATTTTGCTGTTAATCAGTATTTATTGACTACCCCTTTTGGAAGCTCATTACACTGTGAACTCCCTGAAGGTGTCTTATTTTTGTATGCTCCAAACTTAAAAGCAACTGACACACAATAGGCTCACAAAACATGCCTAACTATAAGCTTAAAGGTTAAAAATGTGAATCACTGAATTTCAGAAGTATTTAATAAATAAATACATTTCAGTTCAACATCAACTAAATGAATTGCCTTGAAAAACAAAATAAAGCTAAGACTGAACATTCGAAAGAAAATACTGTTTTTGCTTTATGCAAAATTCTCGTTTTTATAGTGATAATGGTACTTAGTTTTCTACTTATAACCAAAAATAAATAGCTTTTATTTTCAAAAGAAAACTAAAACTGAATCTTTGACCCATAGTTTAATCATCTTTTCTATTTATAGTTTTTTATGAAGGCACTTAAAATAAGTCCCACATCAAATGAGAAATGATAAACATCTTCTTAAAAAAAACCTCACAGTTGATCATATGAATCCCATTTGTAATTTTTTGATATTAGGTTTAAAAATAAACAAAGACAAATTCAGTGGTTTAATCTACTATTGACTAAAAAGTGAGAATGGTTGAAAGGAATTTTTTTAGGTAGTTAAAAATTATGTGCTTTAGGAAGAGTAATGTCATCTAAGAAACATTTTAGTTGATTTCCAATCTCCTCTTCTTCAGACACAGGGTATCCTTTCTTAAACAACAAGCTTGCCTTTGTTTTGATTTATACCACTAGCCTGAATAAACCCAAAGCACCACACAGGACATATTATGACAGACAGTGATAAGAGCAGAAAGCAGAGCTGTAGTGCTTGAATTCCAAACATGTATTTACATAAAAGATGAATTTTTGAGACGTTTACTTTCCAAGTTGACATACATTTAACATATAAAATACTCAGTTAAGTTCTCCTGAACAGGTCATAAAACCCCGTAGAATGGAGCTGCAGGAAACCTGGTCATCAATCACATCCTCACACCACAGGCATGTCCCTTCATTATACTTTAAAAAGTCCTTCACTGAAACAATTCCATTTCACATCTTTCTCTCCCATCTCTGACTTCCATCTGATCTCCATGTCTTTTACTCTCATTCCTCCCACCAATAAGTCCATATAATCTAGAGTTAAATTTTTTCTCTCCAACTCTGAGAATAAAGTACAATCTTAATCATACACTTGCATACTTGTCGATAGGAGTATACATTAACGATCCTTATAGAAGAGGAATTGAGTGGCTGGAAGATAATTTTTGTGTCACATATATAAATATATCTACTCAGTTAAAAAAAATAATGAAATAAATGTACGAAAAAGAAATCTCTACTCCTGCCTTCTCTAAACCTTGCTCATTGGTTATCCTCCACTAGCTTCACCTTCTTCCTTATTAACATGCTCGAAATTTTCCATTTTATTTAAAACAGATAAATATGTAACTCTCTCTTCTCCGAGACTTTGGGTTCCCCCTTAGCTAATGCTTTCTCTATTCCCTCTCTCATTCATGCCATAACCCCACTAGAATCAGATTTCTTCTGAAACCATTTTCCCTTTGATCACCTGCTAATCAATCCAACCATACTTTCTTAGCTGTTACGTTTGCCACCTCTAGTTCAATACTGTTTTCCAGTCCCTACTTAGACATTCCTCCCTTTAGCTTTCTGGGAGCTTGCATCTCACTATGCTCTTTCCTTAATGAATCACCCAGCTCCCTTCCCTTGATCCTTAAATGCTGGAGTTTCCTAGAGTTCCAATTGTGAACATGTTCTTTATTATTGATTTTCATTGACTTTTGTGCAAGTCAATCACTCCTACAGATTAAATTTCTTCTATGCTAGTAACACCCAATCTGGTTCTTCAGACCAGATGTCTTCCTGAGTGTCTCTCAAATTTCTCATAGGTTGATTAAGATCCACTGAACAGCAGATGTCTTCTTTTTCTACCTTGTCACATTCAATCCATCATAAATCCTGTAGAGCCTACTTACTACCAGTAAATATATCCCAGATTTACCCACATCTGTTCATTCCCTCTTCTATCATCATAATTCAAGCATCTCTTAGACTACGAACCAACTTCTAACTGAACATCAGGCTTTAATCTGTTGTTCTTCTCAATTCTCTATAAGGAAACAAAAATGATGTATTAAAAACTTAGCTCCTTATCAAAACAACAACAAAAACCCAATAACCTAAGGGTTCCCACAATATGTAGAACACAACTACACTTCGAATCATAGTCTACAAGGTCTGGCTTGATCTGGCCCCTATTTCTCCCTCATCTTATACCACTGTCCTCCTTGCTCAGTGATGACCACACAAACATTTGGTTATTTCTTTTCACTTCCTCATCATACTCTCTCCTATTTCTGGGCCTTTGCAACTGTTCACTAAACCTGGAATACTCTTCCATCTTGTGCTTTATAAGGTAGTTGCTTTCTCATTCTTCAGGCTTCAGTTTAAAAGCTATCCTCAGGAAGAAGTTATCAGTCCACCTGACCTAAAGTAGACTGCCCTGCCACCTTCTATTCTCTAACTCAGTATCTAATTGCTTCCTTCACAGCATGCATTACAATTACTTCCTGGAAGTCTTTCAGGAAAGAAAGGGGATGCTATCTTTTCCCTTTTCTCCTCCTAGATGATCAGAATGGGAATATAAAGGCAATATATCAATTGATTTAGTAAGTATTTGCTGTTGAACTATTAACTGATCTGGTAGGTGAATACTTTCATCATTAATAGGCATAATTTATCAACTTCATTGCTATACAACAGAGTGCATCAATCTTAAGTTTGACCCAATTTTATCTGAACTATTATTCTTTTTTCATGACTTGTCAAAAAGCTTTTTAAAGAAAAGAACAGAAGTTTGGCAAACACTGACAGAAATATATTGACAAGCTTCAAAGATATCAATGATCTCGACAACATGAATTAGTTCCACTTTTATACCACAGATAGATTTAGATCTGTGTCCTCACTTTCTAGCATGAAAAACTATAATGTAAGGTGGTTAATCACGCTATCTCCAAGGTTCTATGAGTCAGTAGTAAAATAGGAATAAAGTCAGAATATTTCATACTAAGAAGCCAGTTACAGAAGAAATTTCAATACAGTGACCTCACTTAACATTAGTCAACTGGCTGTTTATTGCATAATTCAATAAATGCCACTTAAGCTAAATGCTACTGAAAAGAGATAAAAAGTCATGTACAACAGACTATGCCCTAAAAGAGGCTAAAGATCTAAGAAATCTAAGATTTTATGGGGGAACACATTAATGATAGCCATGATCTAGATTAGAGCTAAGATCTGATTGTCTAAGAAATCTAGGAAAAATAAGATAACACCATCAGATAATAAATATTTAATGAATATTAACTGTTCTACAGTCAGTGTGAGGGGAGCTCTTTTCTAGATGAAGTCCTTTGGTTTGGCGTCACATAGGATGTAAAATTTGAGTGGGTTCTTCAAGGAGGGAAACATTTGGACAGTGAGAATGGTGACATAAGGTAGATAAAATTTTTAAAGTGAGTCTCAAAAACAACAGACAGAGGCAGTATGGCAACAGTATAGAGCTCAATCTAAGTGGGAAGGTTATTGAAAAGGTATTTGGAGCTTTAAATTTGACTAGCTCAGATTAAGATATCTGAACTTTATCCCACAGGAAACAAATTTATAACTGGACAGTGAAACTTGAGAAATAAATCTGGAGCTACAATACAGGGTAAATTTCAGGAATGGAGAGATTAGAGACAAAAATAATCAGGAACATTTATCACATTATGCCTAGATTAGTATAAGAAAGGTATTACCTCAGGAAAGAGAAACAGTATGAAGGGTTTGTAAGACAGGGAAGACAAGATTTGTTAACTCATGAGTTCGAACTAGATGAATTTTATACTCTCCTAATTTCATCAAGTATTGATAATTCCATCATTCAGCTTAAAACCTCACAATTTTCCTTGCCCTTTACTCTTACTCTAAGTGTTTTCTTTCCAGGCATTTGCTGTCCCTCCCCTCAGTACCACCGACCCAACTGGCTTTTCCAACCATCCTATATATTCTAGGCCAAAGGATTACATTTACTAGTTCACACAACATACCAGGAAACCCCCAACCCTATTATTTATTCATGTATTTGTCTACTACTTTAATGTCCTTTCCCCCTTCAACATATCCAAAGTTTAGACATTTTTCACACCCTAAGCCAAAAGCCACTTTTCCATCAAGTTTTCCCAGAAGCCCCAACTTGAAGGAAAGCACCACTCTCCGCTTTCCTCTAAAATACTTTTTCTCCCTAGCTTTATAATTGTTCCTTAGCTTCTCTGATTAACTGTATTCCTTATGGCAAACATAATTAATTTTTTGATTCCTTCCTCCTTTTAGAGATCATCAAAGATCTTGAGGATTAATATATAGCAACATCATAATATTATGGCTAAGAGCAGACTCTGAAGATAGACTGCTTGAGTTTGAATCTTAATACTGCCATTCATTAGTTACGAAACCTTGAGCAAGTTTTTAACCTCACTGTGCTTCAGTATCTTTATATATAAAATGAAGATAATAGTAGCTATTTCACAAGGCTGTCACCGGCTTTGATTTAGACCAGTGTAAATACCACAAGTGTCTTTCCAATAGAGGGAAAATACTGAATATTTGTGATAATTGTGTGAAGCTCTATTTATTTATGGAAAGCAAAATATCAAAAGCAAAGTCTCCAGGTATAAAACTATATACAAATTTTCCTAAATCTTCTTATGTATGCCCTAAGGGTAAGCTGTGCCCTTTAAAGTCTTCCTTATGTTAACAATGATCCCATTTTAATTTGACATTTCAATATTGTGAAAAGAACTTTAGTTCAGCTTCCTGTGGCAACATACTGGTCTCCTTGGCTCCAGTCTTATCCCCTTTAATCTATCCTCCACAAGGCTGTATAGCCTTTCTAAAACACAGATCTAATTTTTATTCCTACAAATCCCCTCCAGTCCATTTTCCTTAGGAAAATGTTTAAACTCCTTAGTGTCTCATATAAAATTATCCTAATATAGTCCCAGCCTAGGCTCCAGCATAATCTTTTAACATTTGTTACCATGAAACCTAGCCACCTGGCCACATCTCAAAGCCTTTCTCTACATCATTCTTTTTTTGCCTAGAACATTCCCGTATTAGTTTGCTAGGGCCTCCATACCAAAATATCACAGACTGTGTAGCTTACATAACAGAAATTTATTTTCTCAGATTCTAGAGGCTAAAAGTCGAAGATCAAAGTGTTGGCAGGACTGGTTTCTCCTGATGTTTGAGACGCTACGCAATTTGTGTTCACGTGTTTTTTTTTCCTCTGTGCATTTCTTTGGTATCTTTCTAGGTCCAAAAAGATTCTCTTATAAGGATACCAGTCAGAAGGGACTCTAACCTACCCTAACACTATGTTAACTCAATGACCTCTTTTAAGGACCTATTTCCAAATAGTCACATTCTAATGGGAATTAAAGCTTTAACATATGAATTTTGGAGGGACCCATTTCAGCCTATAACAACTCTCACTTCTTTTCTTTGTCCAGACTAATTCCTATTTGCTTTTTCCAAGACTGGCTTAAGCCTTCCCACCGCAGGAAGATTTTAGTACCTTTTCCTTTGTTCCCATAGTACCTCTGTATGCTGCTTTCCTATTAATACATTCTTCCTTCCGAACAGAGACAAAATCTCCAGTACCTAGTATAGTACCTGGTTGATTGAAGGTATTCAACAAAGATTTGCTTATTCAGGGATGGAGAAGAACATGATGAACTTGGAAGAAAGGCAAGTATAGGTTCACACTCTGACTGCCATTTACTTATCTTGTAACTCTGAGTAAGTCACTAAATGTTTAACGTCCATTCTATATAAGGTAGGTGTAAAGATAAATCACCTAGTTATCATAAAAGTATCTGATTGTGAAGTTGGTACACAATAGGTGCTCACAAATGTTAGAGTAAATGTTCTGATTTGCCTGGGTCTGACACTCAGTTCTTCCACTTAGCAGTCAAATGACCTTGGGTGTGTTAACTTATCCTCTTTTTGCTTCAGTTGTTGGTATATAAAAACAAGTACTATGAGCATAAGTTAACACAGATAAATACTTAGATGTGTATTTAATACCTGTGAGTATTATAGAAATATTTCCACTTATTGTAACAACACTGCAGGTCTAAAATGGTCTGATTGTAAACCATGAATAATTCAGTTCTTCAACTGCCATGTCATTTAAAATCTGAGAATTACCTTAATGTCTCAGATTTCTTACCAATTAAACAAGTTAGTAACCACAGAGGTTCAAAAACTGATACAGATGATATTAACATAGTTCAAAATAAACATGAAGTAATATATTATCAACAGTCTCATTCCTTGTACTGGCATGTAACATTTTAGATATTGAAGTGAAAAATTTAAGAATAAGTTTTTGACTCTTTGTAAATACAGTTGTTAATCATTTTCAGGGAATAATGACATGCCTTGACTTATATTTTCAGTGTAGAATAATTAAACCTTTAACTGGAAAGGACTTTTGAGATAAAAATACAATCTTGTCATAAAATCTTATCATAAACTGAGCTAAATTTGGAATGGGCTTTAAGGGTCTTAGTGCGCTGCTCTGTGGGGGACAGAAATTGTAGGTAAAGAGAACCACTTGCTCAAAAGTACTACAGGGTTAGTTTAAGACTTATTCTAGATATTGAAGGTGTTTAAGACCCAATATTAGGAAACAACGCTGTAAAACATTTTCCATCATCCTATCTTTAGGGTTAATAACTTACAGAGTAGGCACAAATTACCTGATTTGTAACTTTGAAAGCATTGCAGATCTAGGTTTGAATGCCCACTTGTTAGATAAGCAACGTCTGAGATTCATATGAGCACAAGAATCTTATTAAAGTGATCAAGGCATCTAATGTATGCAGAATTCATAACTGAGATGCCTGTCTTATTCAAAAATTAGCTCTTTCTAATCCAGCCCACAAGAATAAAATTCTGTAAAATGACAAAACAGTCTTATACAGTATGTTGCTAAATTGTTTGAAACTTGTTGAACATTAATCTTAAAAACAGAAAGTTGGAATCACTGCTGAGATGATAAAATGTCTTTACCCCTGCCCTTCCTCATGACCAAACGTCCTTCAGTTTGTTTTGAAGTGTCACACCACCACCATTAGCGTGCTATTTGGAGATCACTGTAGCTCAGACTTCCGATTTGAAGGTCGGGAAAATCTACAGAGATTCTTTTTTCAAGCTGAAAAAGTTCATTTCATTTTATTCCTACAGTCCATTCTAGCGTGGAGAATTCCCAGTGAAAAGTTAATGCTTTTACTGCAGTTTTAAACAAAAGGTGCGTGGGCAAGTAATTGAACTCACCACTATTATTATGACCCAGAAATCTTTTAAGTGTTTGAGGGATTATCTTTATGCTGGTACTTTAAAAAATGTGTCAACATTCATTATTTACGCTTCAAACGAATGCCACTCATTTCTCTTAAGTCTGGCTCAGAATCAAAAGGAAGAAAACCCCAATTCGACTGAACACAGAAAGAGCTCTTTTCAATACACTCCTTTCGTTCACATCACAGATGGCGATCAAGGCTTAAGGTTTACGGTTCATAAACTTAAAGCCGCTGTCGCTCAAGGATGGGGCTCCCCGTGGATGCTGTCGGGCAGAGGATGAGCTACTGCCAAGCGGCAGAGGCGCAGCTGGGATGAACCAGGGCTAAGCGCCCATCTCCTTCCGCCCACTTTGGACAACAACTCACTTCCCATCGTGGGGCGAGAACCCGGTGAGGACCCAGTCCTCCCATATCCAGTCTCCAGCTATGGTGTACGCGCGTGACCTCCGATGACCCAAGGGAGCACGGGGCGGTGACGCTCCTCCGTCTTCTGGGGGAGTTGGCAAGGGCAAATTTGGGCAGAGCGCAGGAAGGTTACTCACACGAATGGCCTGCCGTCCTCCGTCCACCGCCCGCGGTCCCTCCGGAAGAAGTCTCTAAAGCTGCTGCAGCCACAGAGCAGCAGCCGAAGTGAGCGCCGCTGCCAGTAACCGCCGGGGCGTGGCAAAGACCGGCGGGCGACTTCACTACATCATCACTGGGCGACCTCAATTCTGTAGCAACGCCGGGTCAATGGCAGCCCCCACATAATTGGAGAAGAGCGAAGGAGACCTATCCTCCCAGCAGCCTCCACCACATCAACGCACCGTCTCCTGGGAATCGTAGTTTTCCACTGGCCCCGCCCCCCAATCCACTGAAGCCTGTTTCGGGTCAGCCCCGCCCCCAAACTGGAAGGCTCCGCCCCCCATCGCTCCCTGGCCCCAAAGCGGGAGGCGGGGCCGCGACCCTGGGGCGGGGGTGGGGCGAATCCCGTCGGGGCGGGCTGCCTGGGGCTGGGGTAGAGTTCCAGGACGACGGCCCTACTCCGGGTCGCGCCGCCCTCCTGCGTCCCAAAGCTCGCGCTGGAAGCGGGCCTTGCACTTCGGCTTTGTCCCTGGGCGGGACGGGCTCCCGGCTCCACAACGCCGGCCGTCTGAGGAAAGTCGCTGGTCCTGGTCGCCGCTGTGGTAATAAGGGGAAGCCGGCCCAGGGAGGGGAAACGTAGGGGTCGGTCGGGATCTTGAGAGAATGCGGATGCCTCCGAGCCCCTCGGGAAGCCGCGAGGTGGATCGCGCCGCCCCGCCTCCAGCCCGAACCCGTGCGGCTGACAGAGCCGTCACTGGACGGCTGTGGTGAGCAGTCCCTGCTCACAGCGCAGATCCGGATCTGCCTGGAGCCCCTGGCCGCAGGTCCGGGTCCCCAACCCCTGCCCGTGGTGGAGGCACCTGTTTGCCTGGTAGGCGGTGCCTCCTGCGACTCCAGGTGAACCGGACGCTACTGCCCGCGGTGCTCTCGCTCCCAGCGCTCACCTTTGGCGCCGCTCGTGGACTTGGCAGCATTTCCAAATTGAAGACCCTCTAGTCCGGCTCTGTGCCACCTTCTGTGAGTTCGCTGTAAGTGCTCCCAAAGCAGGTCTAGGAAGGAGCCGTCTACAAAATTAAATGTTCAAGTTTAGTTTGTCCTCGGTGTTCAAGTTCAGTGTTGTGTTTTTCCCTCAGGGGTTTGTTATGCCAAGTACCTTTTTCCTCCAGACTTGATCAGGATTTGTGACACGGCTCCTTTCTCGCCCAGAGCCTGGTACACAGTAGGCGCTCAGTAAATAGTTTCTGAAAGCGTGAGTCACGATACTAAGTTTGGAAAATTCTACCGAGTCGTGCGTCGCTATAATCTTTTAAGATTTTATGAGTTCCCAAGATCACTTTGAAAATTACAGTAATTTTACAGCTCAACACACAAGAGTTAAATCTGTTTTTTTTGTTTGTTTTTTGTTTGCATTCCCTGTAACGATGGGCTCTATTGAATGTTTAAATTAACTCAAAATTCGAGTTCTGCAAATAGATATGACCGCTGATTTTCATAGAAAACATGATTGAAGATTACAGCCTTCCGGCGAATCATGAGACGAATTATTTGTAAAACTTTAATTAGCTGTTTAGATACAAGTGCAAAAGGACCACACTGATGGTGGATACATTTAGAAAATTAGCCTCATAAGTATTTTTAAAAATGATTTATATTCATACCCAGTGAAAGAATATGCAGAAGAAAACTGACAGCAAACCTGACTCCTCCCCTCCCCTTACCAAGCGCGGCTGCTGCTTGACCTCAAAATGTCTTGTAAAATTATCTGGTAATATTCTGTCATATCTAAGCAAACCTTCAGGTATTAAACCACCCTTGGGGATAACCCTTTTAGTACAAAAGATTCTCACGGATTGTGTCCATTTCTTCCTAGTTTTCCTGAAAAAAAATAATGTCATGGAGGTTAAACTTTAGAAACAAGTATAAAATGTTTAATGCTGTTAAGAAAGGATTGCTGATTTTCAGTGGAGAAAGCAGGAAACAAAGTCCTGATGATCAGAAAATTCAGTTAATCAGATGTCCCTAATCTTCATGCTTGTGGGAATATAAGCTACCGTGGACTTTTTCCACTGCCCACTGCCCAGCACAGTGCCTGACCAATGGTAGCCAGCCATTACACACTTACGAAAATAGTGTAAGGATATTCTGTGTGTGTATGTGTGTGGTTTCTTCTTTTAATGGATATTTCCTTATACCAGATAACTAGAAGTGACAAATTTACTGGTCAAAAGATATGAACATACTCATGGTTATTGAAACATTGCCAACTCTTGCTTTCCAAATGAGCCTTACTATTTTGTGTGCCACCAGTTATATTTAAGGATGCATGTCAGAACATCTCCCAAGCCCTTTAGATAGTTTTTCAAGGGCACACAAATATAATGTTTGGTAGCCATGAACACTTCGAGCTGAAGTATCTCTTTTGATCTCAGTCACCACAGATGATAGGCAAGGTGGGCATTGCATTCTCCCCCTTACCTCTCCTTTATTTAACAGCACAAACTCCAGTGTCTTAAGCTGATGGTAATGAATGGCAAAATAAAAATGCTCTTTTGAGAGATTCTTCCTCCTATTCTCTACCTTTAGTTTATAGTGAACATCCTGAATAAATTCTCAACTCTCCTTAGCAAACAAAATTCTATACTACTCAATATCTATGGTTTACATCTTTTCTTTGCTCTGATTTTTCAGGTGACTTGATCAAAGTTGGGGCCTTCCTTAAAATAAAATAATGAAACACAGTTTAGATAAGAGATGATATTGGTTAGGTGGAAGGGATGTCTCAAATCCTTGTGTCAAAGAATAGCTGCCTAAATATCACAGTTCCTTGGGAACTCATTTGTCAAGGAACTTTTATAAATCTAAAATATTTTCCTTTTTTTTTTTATAGTTTATATATTTCTGCATCTCGAAGATAAAAGCAAAAATTTTACTTGGAATAGATGGATTTTTGTTACTTTCCATCAACTAAAGCGATTCAATGTCTCTTTTGGTAAGTTTTTGCTAGTATATGTCAAATTTTGTACCATCTGAATAGTTAGATATTAGTACAGAGCAGTAACAAAAGACATTCTGATGGGATTTTCTTATGCTCTGATATATAATTTTCACCTGAATGGCTTCTGGTCTTAAGAAATGAGTTAAATTCTCATTGAGTTTTTGGCTCTTTGAAAAAGAGCTTCTACTGTATTTTTCTGATGTGCTCATTATTCTATTCCTTTGTCCCATGCCTAGTTTTTTTCATACATACACTATTCTTAGGTATGCCTCTCCCATCCAATTAGCTATGCTTTATCCTTTAAATCTTTCAAAATCCCTTTTAAACATTTTCATGTCTAAAGGCAAGCAAAATAGTATTAAAAATCAGCCAGTCAAAAAAGCATATAGATTAATGTATGAGGTAAAATACCAACTTGCTTTCTGTTTCTATTACGTCTATAGTATCTACTTTAGGTTAAGTAATTTTAGGACTTCACTGTGTCTTGTATAGAATATAATACAATATTTGAATTATTAAATTAAATGATTTTTAATAAGTGATGGGTGTATTTGTATGAAGATTTTTAGTTTATAAATATTTCCATACATTATGTTTATTTATTTCTTTGCTTAAATATATTCTGATAGCTTTTTAGGGGTCACTCCAAGACCACCTCCCAGGTTTTGTGATTTTCTAGGAGGACTCACAAAATTTAGAATATAGTCATATCATACAACCGATAAACCAAGATTTATTATGGCAAAAGGATACACAGCAAGATCAACAAAGGGAAAAGGTATGTGGAGTAAAGTTCGGAGGAAACGAGGCTCAAGTTTCCAAGAATTTGCTCCCAGTGGAGTCATGTGGTCACATGTGTTCAATTGCCCCAGAATTGTGACAACTTATGTGAGGTGTTGCCTACCAAGGAAATTCACTAAAGACTCATTCTCAGGGTTTCTGCTGAGGATTAGTCATGTAGATACCTTCTGCTAGCAGGTAACAAAATTCTAGACTTCAAGGAAAAAAAAAAAAGGTGTTTAGCACAGTTTAGGCTCCATGAGCCTTCTTATCAAAGAATGGTGGGGGGTCTCCTAAAATTCATATTCCCAAATACTAGCCAAAGTCAACCTTGCAAGTAGGTCTTTTCTAAGAATAGCTTTGCCTTCTATCTTAACTCTTTTCTATACAATTGTGTTAATTTTTTGTGAAAAATGCAGTATAGGTATTGTGATACATATATATATATATAATATATTATATACATAGATAGATAGATATGATATAATGATATCAGTGACCTAAGTGGTACTTATTTCAAATATGAGCAACAGTAGTAAGTATCTTCAAAACCTGTTTTATTTTTCAATTTTATTCACCCTAGAGAAACTAATAGAACATTTGCAAAGCAAAGCTCCACAGCTATATTGAGATTGTTAGCTTCTGTTCTCAGGGAAAGTTTTACTTAAAACATTAGGAGTTTATATAAAATTGATGTGGCAAGATAGATAAGATACACAGACTATAGGAATTTGCTTAGAATAATCCTTAATATATAGCCTAACCAGTAAAATGACTGGTTGATAGTAAGAAATTCTGGCATGTTTTAAAAGAGAATGTTTGATTATTGTTAAGTAACTTATTAGAAAATGTGAAGAAGACATGGATGGACTTTTCCTAAAGACTCACTTGATATTAGTATTTTGAAGTTTACATGGAATGAATATTCATGAGATTTTTGAAAATAACTTATTATAAAAGCCTCTTTCAATTTGTCTATAATTTTCTTTTGACATACCCTTTCTTCCTAAATAGAAACTCAGCTTTAATCCATTAATTGATAATGAATAAATCACATGTAGGTATTATATTTTTTATTGGCAATATGTTATAATAGGATCATGGGTTGAAATGCAGAAAAATGTAAATTACAATAGCAGAACTAATTTTTTATTTTTAATTGCTTTGAGTTACAGTTAAGATGTTTTACTTAGGAAACAAAATTTGTTCCAAATAATCTCAATGTTTGGTTTAATGTGTATAAATATGATTACTATTAAATAAAAAAATCCAAAGATTAAAAAAAATGATTTTATGAGTGCAAGTAAAATAATCTTTAGCTAAATATTTGGAAGAAAACCACACAGTTAATGAAAGGATTAAAAATTAACACCAAATGAGTTGATAGAAACTCCAGAAGAGAGGACAAGGATCAGAAATCGTGATAAATAAAATTATAACAGGTATGAAATTTGTCTTCTGCATACCCTGCTGTTTTTTCCTTCTCTCCCTTACTGTCTGGCTTCGCTTCCAGGTTTCTGCATGCTGTCCTTTCTCTCTGCTCCCTACCCAGTCACCAGACCTTTTTGTATCCACCCTCCATCTCTACTTATTTTGTGTTTTATTTTTCCATTATTTAATGCATTTCTGAATTTCTAGGATTGTTTCTGCACTTCACGAACACAAGTTGAATCACTCAGACCCGAAAAACAGTCTGAATCAAGTATCAGTCAATACTTGGTAAGAAAATGGTTGAGTACAATTAATATTCCTGTTTTGTCTTCTGTAGTACCATTCTCACCTGGTTCTGCTATAGCTCCTTTTCTTTATGGTTTCTTTACTGTTTCTTATTCCTCTGTTCTAGTTAT
This sequence comes from Solenodon paradoxus, assembly GCA_004363575.1. Taxonomy (NCBI): domain Eukaryota; kingdom Metazoa; phylum Chordata; class Mammalia; order Eulipotyphla; family Solenodontidae; genus Solenodon; species Solenodon paradoxus. Next base: position 162,450 of record RJWH01000888.1, read on the forward strand.
TTTCCGTGAGACTGTGCTTGGCCTCTTCTCATCTGCCTAAACAGATTATGCCTGGACAGTCTCACCTGTTCCTCAGGCTTCAGTTGCTCAGATTTCATATTGTCCTGGAAGCTATGTCAGGTTTGCCTTTAGAGGGGACCCTGGAATCAAGCAGGACTGATAATTGTCAAATGCTTACCTGCAACCCCAGACTCTTGCCTGGGCACCATAGTATTTGTAGATACTCCAATTAGAGCTTTCAAAGGTACTCAGTTTCTATAAAACCTTAATCCTCTTTTAAACTTCTACCTATTTAGTTCCTGCCTTGGCTAATGGAAACCAATCTACTAAGTCACCCTAACTAGAAACTTTGGAAATATCCTCATACTGCCACTACCTCTACACCCGCATCTAGGTCTATACCAAGTCTTAGGAATCTGTCTCTGAAATACCTTGAAGTCAATCCTCTCCTTTACCTGATCATTGCTACTACTCGAGTGTCATCATCTACCTGAACTATTGCAAGTAGACTGACAGCCTCTAGTTTTCTAAACATACATCTAACTTCCCCTAACCATTCAGATCAGTATTGAATACAGGCCTATTTGTATTGCTTTTCAACTGTAAAACTTCCATTAATTTTCTAAAGCTCATGGGATAAAATCTAAAACTTCTTAGTGTAGTATAAGGACTCTTAATGATGTGGATTCTAATTTTTGAACTTTGTTTCTTGTTATTACATCTAACATATGTTCTTCTATGCTTGAAATACCTTTCTCCCTTTTCTGCCTCTAAAATTCCCCTTCATCATCTATAGAGAGCTGACTCAAATATCATATATCACATATATGCAACCTTTCCTCTTGTACTTTATGCTCCTACATCTCATATACATTCCCATAAAACAGCATTTCCTGTACCTTACAATGATTGATGTATGGCTCTCCAATTATAGCATGATCCATAAAAATAGGCATCCTTTCTTTTTCGTCTTTCTCTCCCCTGGGCAATACCTGATTAATTAATATAAAGAAGTATATTTGCGAGAAAGTATTTCTCTCAGATCTTTACCTCCTATGCTGTTTACTTTATTGTGCAATTCTTACAAAGGGGAACCTGTCTTAAAATGCCCTATTTCCTACAAACTAAAGTAATCCCAGTTAATCCTGTTTATATTTTATGTTCATCCTGTCTTCATTTGTTTTCATTTTTGTCATTTCATTTCTTATTCACTAATACTCTAGTTTCTAGTTACTACCCTGTTGGACAATAGGGTGTAGTATCAATCCTAGTTTAGTTTTCATTCTGGTATTGCCCTTCAGGTGGAGGTGGTGCTCGGAAAATACAGTGTCTGTTGTCTCCTTGCTTTTGCCAAGAGAGACCTAGAAACTTCTACAGGTACTTCTTCTGAAAATTATTTTTGTATTTTAGTAAAATGCAAATATGTAAAATTTATCATTTTAATTATTTTAGATATGCAGTCAGCGGTATCAAATACAGTCATAAAATTGTGCAACTACCCATCTTTATAACTCTTTCTATCTTATAAAACTGAAACTGTGTACCAATTAAACAGTAACTCCTCATTCCCTCTATTGTCCCAGCCCCTGGCACCCACCATTCTACTTTCTGTGTCTGATTTTTGACTAAGTACCTCTTTTAAGTGGATTCATACCCACATTTACCTTTTTGTGACTGGGTATGTCACTTAACATAATATCCTCAAAGTTTATATGTGTTGTAACATGTTTCAAAATTTTCTTCTTTTCTATGAATGAGTGATATTTCCTGTATAGGCCATGTTTTGGTTAGCCATTCATCTGTTGAAGGACTGTGGGATTGCTTCCACCTTGTAGCCGTTTTGAATAGTACTGCTGTGAACATGAATATACAGATAATGTCTCAAGAGCCTGTTTCAGTTATTTTGAGTGTATACCCAGAAGTTCAAATTTGGATCATATGGTAATTTATTTTTAACTTTTTGAGAAACCACCATAGTGTTGTCCACAGCAGCTGTACCACTTTACATTTCTACCAATAGTGCACTGGATTTCATTTTATCCCAATCTTTGCCAACATTTGTTAATTTCTGTTTTTTTGATATTAATCATCCTAATGCATGTGAGATGGTATCTCATTGTAGTTTTGATTTGCATTTCCTTAATGATTTATGATGTTGATCATCTTTTCGTGTGCTTTTTGTCCATGTGTCTTCTTTTTTTCACATTTCATTTTTTTTTGCAATTTAAAATAAACTCGTATGTGTAGGTTCCCCGTTCCTCATATATAGTCAGAACACCCTGCCCTACACCAAATTTCCCAGTGTTCTTCACCACTGTCTAGGGGGCCTCACCACTATTCTCCCCCACCTCCATTCCATTCCCTACTGGGAACCTCAATTTTGTTGGAAATGTCCAAGGTTTGGTTTTGTTTCATCTGTTCCTTTGTTTTGTCTATTCAGTTCCACCTATGAGTGAGATCATTTGCTATCTGTCTTTCTTCTTTAGACATTTCACTTAGCATAATCCTCTTTAGATCCATCCATGTTGAGTCAAATGACAGGATTTCTTCACTTTTAAGGATTGTATAGCATTCCATTATATATATACCACATCTTCTTTATCCAGTCATCTGATCTTGGGCACTTAGTTTCCAGTTTTCAGTTATGTGAATAGGGCTGCAGTAAACATTGGGGTGCATAGATCTCTGTGAATGAGCATTTTTATATCTTTTGGGGAAATAGCCAGAAGAGAGATGACTGGATCATATGGGATTTCCATCTTCAACTTTTTGAGGCATCTCCACAAAGTTTTCCACCAATTTGCATCCCCACCAACAGTGTAAAAGTCTTCTCTTTCTCCACATCCTTGCCAACATTTGTTGTTTACAGACTTTTGCATAAAAGATAGTCTCTAAGGTGTAATGTGGTATCTCATTATTGTTTTAATTTGCATTTCCCTGATAACCAGGGAGTAGGAACATCTTTTGATGTGCCTATTGGCCACCTGTAGATCCTCTTCAGAAAAATGTTTGTCCAGTTCTTCCTCCCATTTTTAATTAGGTTATCTTTTTTTCTGTTACTGAGTTTTATGTGTTGTTTGTATATTTTAGATATTAAACCCTTGTCAGAAATATTAAATGAGTATCTTCTCCCAGTTAGTAGGTTGCCTTTTGGTTTGGGTGATGTTTTCTTTTGCTGTAAAGAACCTTTTTAGTTTGATGTAGTGCCAGTTGTTTATTTTCTTTTTGTTTCCCATGATGTTGGAGTTGAATCCCCACAGGCCTCACTTAGGCTGATGTGGTAGAATGTCTTTCCTATGTTGTCTTGCAAGAATTTTATGTTTTCCGGTCTTGAGTTAATTCTTGTGAATGGTATTAGAGAGTGATCCAGCTTCATTCCTTTGCATGTGACCGTCCAGTTATCCCAACACCATTTGTTGCAAGGACTCTCTTTTCTCCATCGTATGCTTTTGGCTCCTTTGTCATAGATTAACTGACTGTGAGTGGGTCAGTGTCTGGTGATTCAGTTCTATTCCACTGACTGGTCTGTGTCTCTCTTATTATTCCAGTAGCATTCTGTTTTGATTGTTGTTTGTCTTCTTTGGAGAAATGTATTTTACCCACTTTGAAGTGGGTTTTTTGTTGTTGAGTTTTAGAATTTTCTATATAGTCTGAATAGTAACTCTTTAGCAGATGTGTGGTTTGTGAATATTCTCTCCTTTTCTGTGAGCTGCCTTTGTACTGTTATAGTGTCTTTTGAAGTAAAACATTTAAAATTTTTCTGAAGCCAATTTTGTCTATTTTTTTCTTTCGTTACCTATTCCTTTGGTGTAATATGTAATATGTAAGAAATCATTGTCAAATCCAATGTCATGAAACTTGTACTTTGTTTTCTTCTGAGAGTTTATTTTTGTAGGTCTTACATACAGGCCTTTTATCCATTTTGAATTTATTTTTCTGTATGGTTTTAGTGAGGGTCCAACTTAATTCTTCTTCCAGTTTTTCCAGCATCATTTGTTGAACAAGAGAGGAGTCGATGATAGGAGGCAGGCTGTTGCTTGAGCCAGTATTAAAGGGGACCAGTTACTATGAATTTCCTATGCTGAACTAAAATCTGCTTCCTGTAGCCTCTTGATTCCAGCTCTGCTCTCTGACAATTATATTTACCCTTCTGTACTCATCTTTTATTTACTTGAAAATGGCATCTTTATATATTCCTAATATTTTCTTTTGCATATAAAAGCCCCCAATTTCTTCAGTGTTGTGGGAATAATGTGACCTTCTCTGAATCACTAATTTGCAATACCCTTCTGTGATTTTGGTGTCCCACTAGTCCATGTGATTCAGAGAGTGATAAATCTTTTCAGAATAAAGTGAGAGTCTTGTCTCCTTCAGTCTGCTCATTTTTCTCCTCTCAATAATGTGCTTTTACTTAAGCATCTTCACCGCACTCTTGACTGAAACCTCTGGGTGATGAATCTGGTACCCTTAGAATTTTGCATTTAGGCTGTTGATTTTTTATAAATCTTAAATATAAGATTTTACATTTGTCACTGTACGATTTTATGATCTGGGTTCATTCTTTCATTTGGTCAAGATGATTTTGAGTCCTGCTTTGTTCTTTCAGTAATTAGCTATACCTAGCAATGTATAATCTATACTTTTTTAAAAAAATAAGCAAATCTTTGGCATTTTTAGGAAATTGTTAAAAAGTTTAATAAGGACAAGTTCCCAGCCATGATTTTTGCTTTCTCTAATCATCAAATAAAAAATAGAAGTGAGGTTAGTTCAGGGTGATTTACTAAGACTTACGCTGACTTCTTGTGATTACCACATTTTCTTATATATCCATAACTAATATGTTGATACCAGACTTAACTATAAATATGGAATGCTTGCTTCTTTGTAGTTTTCTCCCTCTTTGAAAATTGGGTTGATATTTAACTATTTTCATTCTGTTTTTTTGTCCCAATTCTAGTGTATCTGAAAAGTTAATATCCTAGATATAATTGTCTTTGGCCTGGAAGTTTGAGCCTTCTTTAAGCAACTGGTTTGGGTTTCAACTATTTATTTAAGCATATATGCCCCCTTTAGTTTAAAGAAGTCTTTTCCTAATGGAGTAGATAGAAACAAAAATAGAGGTTAATTAGTCTAATTTCAATTCATCATCTGGTAACCTAAGTCATTTTCAAGCAATGAACTATAAGGCTCAGTTCATTACTCTAGCCTTATATCCTAACATACTTACAGGTTATCAATTTAAAAAGTGTTCTGTGCTCTTCTTTCTTTCTTATGCAGTACATGTGTTTGTGTGTGTACGTGCTGTGTGTTATATCTATGTTTATATTTATATATATATGTCTGTGCATTCATTTATATATATTCTTTGAATCTAAATTTATTCAAAGACTATGCTAAAGAAATTAAATTGATTCATTGAGATTTCTCTTCTCTCTTCATTGGGATTATTTCCAGTTGTATAGTAGGATTTCTTTTTACAGTCTTTCATCCTTCTTGAACATTATTTACCTTTATTCCTCAGTAGCCATGAGCTTATAATTTTTTTTGCTCTCTTAAAAGTTTAGACGGAATGCATATATAATCAAGAATGTAAAAAGTACTTAGCACAATTCCTACCACATAGTAATGTCATTTCTAATCCCCTTGTGTTCTCTCCCTTGGAAGCAGTAACAAAATTCTTGCCACCTGCTGGTACCTGTAAAGGCTGCTAAGTGTCTTTTGGAGTGCTGGTGTCCTTTGGGAGAGCTTCATGGCTGTCATATGACACTAATGTTGTGACCTTTCGCTCCTGCATGCGTGTATTTTCACTGTCACTGGCATCTGGTGCAAAGCTAGGACTATGACTACAAAGCACCCTGTGAGATCCCATGAGGTTTCTTTTTCTCTTTGTACCACCCCCCTTCTAATTCATTGCATCTTGTGAAAAAAATTTTGAGCAATTTGAATCAACTGCATTGTGGAAATTATTCTATGACTGTAGAAACCTCCACTACCTAGCAAATACCTGCATGAGTAATGGCTGTAACTAGCAACCACCTGAAACCAGAGCATAAGCATAGAATATGCCTCACAAGTCCCTACATCTCTACCCTCAATAGATTGATTAATTACTTTGAAGAATTAACATCCATTCTTAGCAAATTCTAAAACTGTTTACTGGAAATGTGCTGGAAAGTATCTTCACCACCTGTAAATCTGTGTTTCTTGTTCTCTGTCCCTTTACAGATTGATAGCTCTCTAACTGACATCAGTTATTACCAGTTATAAAGTCTTTTTAGATATTAAATAGTCTCTCTTAAGCCTAATTTCATTACCTTCCAAATGAGCATCTGTGCTTTTGAAAATACCATATAGTCTTTTGTGGTGGGTTGGAGAACCAAAAATGTTTATACCAATTTTGTTTTCATCTTTTCAAAACAATGCAGGTCGATGAGCCAAAACTTTCCTGGTTGCCTCTGTCTACTCGAGCCAGTAAAGTGGTCTGTTCCACCACCGTTTCTCACTATGAACTCCAAGTGGAAATAGGTAATAGTCCGGGATTTCACATAATTGGATCTTAATTGTGAGAAATTAGATTGCTGTCAAAAAATTATTTTGTAGACAGGCCATTTCTGCTATCACCTACAACAATAAATCTTGACTGTTAATTGTGTTAGTCAAATGAATCTATTCATTTTATGTCTATTCTAAAATAGTAGTCCAGATTTTTTTCAAGATTACTGTAAAGAATTTATACTATGTCACTAAAATTCTTTTAGAAGAAGAAGACTAAATAATCTAAATATTTATTGTTTTTGTCTTTATTTTGGGATGTTTCTAATTTTAGGCCTGTAATTTATACAAATATTTCCATCACAGTCCTTTTATCAAATTACGTTAACTTAAAACCTACCTGAAATCCCATTTTTAGTTGATACTGTCCTCAATAAAGTTTGGAACAGGATGGGTTACTAGGGGTATTCAATAACATCTGTTAAACAGAGCAAATGAATACTGCATTAGGTGCTAGGGATAAAAAGCCATGCAAAACATGTAAGGAGTTCATATCCTCTTTGGGAAGATGAATACATGAGATAGCTTATGCACAGGAAGGTGCCATAGTAGAGTTGTGTGCAAAGTGTTATGGGAAGAGAGATGGGACATCCATCTAACCACCTCGGGAGTCAAGAATGATAGCAAAAAGAGGCAGGATCCTGAGAATGAGAAAAAGTTTGTTAAATGTTCTGGTCAGAGTTTTCGTTACAAACAGCAGAAAGCAATCCTGGCTAACTTAACAAAAGAGCAAGTTTTTTGAACAGTATTGGTAACTCACAAAGTTATTGGCCAGAGAAACCGACTTGGAAGAAACCAAGAGAAGAGAACCACAGCCAGGGCAGAGGAGCAGCCTCATCAGTGAACTACCTAGTCTGACCCCGCCGCAACAATTTCTGACTGCCCTCTTGTCACTCATTCCATGTTCCACTTGGCCCAGCTTGGGTCATATGCCAGGGTCAGAGACCCAGAGAGAATAAGATTGTACTTTTCCTAAAATTGTACTAGTAGGAAATGCTCCCAAGTTATAAAGGAGGTTCAGATGGTATCGGTGTAAAAAAGGCCAAAAAAATATTCACTTCAATAGATGACTGACGAAGGATGATCGGAGGAGAGGGGCCACATAGTTGTTCTATTCTTAGAAGTAGAAACTGGGGGAGAACAAGCAATAGTAGGAGATAAATCTGGAAAGGCAGATTTGGAGCACTTTGTGAAAGACTTTATATGGTGTATTTAGAAATTAGACTCTCTTCATTAGACCCCGCACTTACCTATTTCATTACTCAAAGGATTTAAGGCAGAAGTTTGGATTTTATCCCTCTTTGCTAGCTTCTCTGTAAGACTTTGTGGAATATTAGTGGTAGCAATAGCATCTAACGGGCAAATGCACTAAACATTTTTATATGTGTTTTTAAATGTTACCCTTTTACCACTCCCATTTTGCAGATGAGGATACTGAGGCTCTGAGAATTTGGCTAGTCATACAGCTAATAATTTGAAAGCAAAGCTTTCTGACTGTAGGGTCTAAGCTCCCAGCTGTTGCACTGGAGTACCTTTCACATTGATAAAAGCTGAATTGAGAAGGACAACTGGTAGCAGTTCCAAGCAGCAATTCAGAAGATATAAAGTAGGTCAGTGATTTACACCTGAAGTATCATTTGCATCACCTGAGCCTTTTTAAAAATTATATTGCCAGTGTCTCATCATGGATCTACTGAATCTAAATTTCTTGGGACTGGATCTAGAAATAGGCATTTTGAAGCAGTTTCCTCAGTAATTTCAGTGCATACCATGGTTGAGACTGCAGGGCATAATGAGGAAGTCACTGCGTCTATTCAGGGATTCACAAGAATTGAACTAAGGCAGTGATGCAGACAGTGAGAGGAAGGGATGAGGTTAACTTCATTTCAAAGATAAAAATGGCAGAATTTGGTGACACTGGAGAGAGTGAGGGAACTATTATTAATTGCCTGTAATAGATGACACTCTAGCAATTTTAATTTTTAAAATCCAAGAGTATCAAAAGCTGGTGAGTATGGCAAGCGTTTATACATTGCTTGTGGCAATATAAAATGGTTCAGTTGTTTTCAAAAATAATTGGGCTGTTTTTTTATAAGGTTAAGCATGCATTTCACAGCAATATCACTCATAGGTATTCGCCAAAGAGAAATGAAAACATGTTTACTTGAGGAGTGTTTTTATCAATTTATGCATAATATATTTGTGGCAGATGCATGCTATAGATTATTACTCAGCAATAAAAAGAATATAGCTACTGAAACATATAACATGAATGAATCTCGAAAGAAGCCAGACACAAAAGACTATATTGTTTATGATATCACTTACATGACAAACAAAAATCAGATCAGTGGTTGCCAGGGTCCAGGAATAGGTGTAAGGGATGCTGGATAGTATTGCATTGTTTGAAGAAGTGATAATTTGTACATCTAGTCACAATTTCATTTTTTGTTTTTTTATTACTTTAAAATTTTACTGAAGGATCATTGCATCATAACATTACATAAGTTTAAGGTTTACATCATTGTAAATCAACATGTTTATGCAATACACAGAGTTCACCACTAACAGTCTGATTCTATCCTTCACAATGTAATTGACCCTTTTTTCCTGATTTGCCCACCACCCTTCCTTTCTGGTAACCACTAATTTCTGGTCTTACATCCAAGTCTCTAACTTTCCAGTAGTGATCAAAACTGAATGGTACTGAAATAAAAACACAGACACAGATGAGTGGAGTAAAAATGAATCACCAGAAATAGATTCACACATATATTGTCAGTTAATTAAGACAAAGGAGTCAAAGACCGTATGATGGAGAAAGTCATTTCAATAAATGGTGCTGAGAAAACTAGACCACTACATACAAAAGAATGCATCTAGACCACTCTCTAACACCATGTATCCTCCTCTGTTTCCTTTAATAAAGTCTTAAAGTTTTCATTGTAAAGGTCTTTTACATCATTTCTTAAGTATATTCCAAGGCATTCAGTTCTTTTTGCTTCTGTTGTAAATGAATGGTTTTCTTGATTTTGTTCTCTTCTGTCATAGTCTTTGCATAAAACATACAACAGATTTTTGTATGTTGATTTTATAGCCTTCCACTTTACTCATTGATTCATTCTAATAGTTTTTTGATGGAGTATTTAGGATTTTCTATATATGTATTACCATGTCATCTATAAATATTGATAGTTTTACATCTTTTTCCAATTTGGATTCCTTTTCTTTCTTACTCTTGCCTAATTGCTCTGGCTAAGATCTCCAGTATGATGTTAACTTGCAGTGGGGAGAACAGACAGCTATGTCTTGTTCCTAGTCTTAGAGAAAACACTAAGTTTTTCACCGCTGAATATGATCTTTACTGGATTTATCATATATGGCCTTTAATATGTTGAGCTATATTCTTTCTACCCGAATTCAATATAAATTTTTATTATAAATGATGCTAAATCTTGTCAAAAACTTTCTCTGTGCCGTCATCCCTCCCTATATCGCAGTTATTGCCACTTCACTGTATCACAGGTTTTTTTTTTTAAATATATCTAATTCTGTATCGCGGAATTTTCACTGTATCGCAGGATTTTGCGGTATACGTACTTCATTAGTGAGTACCCACACAGAATTTTATATGTTGTTAAAATTACATAGGTTTAAGAGTGTAGAAAGTGTTTATAAAATGTGGGAAAGGTTAATAAGAGTGTGGGAAGGGTTTATAGGAGAGTGGGAAGGGTTTATAAAGCCTTAAAATATATATAAATAATAAAATTACAACGCTGCTACTTCGCAGATTTTCACCTATGGCGGGGGTCTCTGGAATGTAACTCCCGCGATAGGTGAGGGATGACTGTATCTGTATATGATCATATGGATCCTGTTCCAAAATGGCAGACTGTTAAGATCCCAGGCTCACCTCCTCCCCACAGCACAACTAAGAAAACACCTATTTGGCTACCACAATCTTTGAAAAGAAATGGAACCAGCATGTCCACAGAGAAAGGGGATGTATATCTCCACAAAGGGCAAGAGAGGCCGATTTGTTTGATGCCACACCATTTTGGAGATGCTGGGGCTACAAGGGGTGACTGGCAAATCCAGCAATCTCCTGGACCAAAAGACCTTTCTTCCACATTGAGCATTCTTACTTTCAGTCATTGAACCAGGGACCCTTACACCAGGTAGAAAGAGGACTAGTGCCCTGGTGAACAGAGATGCCACTTCTTCAAGTTGCCAACACTGGACTAACCTCAGTCCGCGGGACTTAAAACTACTACTGTTTCTGAAACTGCTACTCCTCTAGAGGACTGAGGACCTTTCATAAGAGAAGGTACTCCAATAAGAACAGCTCCAGGCTCGCTCTCTTCAAGTTGTGTTGGACCAGTAGCCCACATGTAGACTGAGTTCACAACTCTTGGCTCTCTCTCCTTGTTAACCTTGTTCATTCAGGGTGAAACTTCTGCATTCCCTCCACCAACTCCAACCCTGTAGGCTAGACTCTCAGGCCTCAACACAGGGCTTACTCTAGAGCTTCAACAAGTTTGATGAATGTTTAGATCACACAACTAAAGGAAGTACAGTGTTCCAGACCAACATCCAGGCCTATTTTGTGCAACTCAGCATCCTAACACAGGGCCTTTACCTCAGGGAAGCCTAACACATAGAAATAGATACAGAATGCCAAAGAGATCAAAGAGACAGAGAAATATTTGTGAAATGATAGACATAAACAAAACCCCAGGGAAAAATCTGAATGCAGCAAATTTAAGTAAACTGCCTGATGAAGACTTTAAAGCAACAGTTTTAATGATACTCACTGAAATCAGGAAAACAATGGTAAACAAAAAGAGAAGTACAGTAAAGAGAGAGGAAATATGAAGCAATTCAAAGCAGAATTCATAGAGCTGGAAGAAGCCTTCAGTAGAATCAATGAGCTAGAAGATAGTGCAGTGGAATGAAGTCAAGCATACCAGCAATGAGAAAAAAAAAAATGAAAGGAAATGAAGACAGCATACAAGATTTATGGATAATATCAAGAGGAACAATATTTTCATCATAGGGCTCCCTGAAGAAAAGAAAAAGAGACGGAGGCAGAAACTATTTATTTATTTTAAAGGGAAGGTACAGGCAGGAATGAAGGTGCATAGACATACAGGAAGAGAGAGGAGGAAGAAGCACTTCATTTTTCATTTAGTTGTTCACACTGGTTGTTCCCCCCAGGCCCGGGACTCATCAGGAGTATGTGGCCTGTGTCACTGGGAGGCAATTGACTAACTACAGCTCTACCAGGGCATGCCCAGAAACTTTGTTTGATTAAATAGTAGCCGAGATTTTCTATCCTGAAGAAGGAAGGAGACCTCCAAACCCAGGAAGCTCAAAGATTTCCAAGTATAAGAAACCTAAACAGACTTACACTAAGACACATCAGCTTTAAAATATTTTAAAAATACAAAACAGAGAATCTTAAAAAGAAGCTAGAGTAAAAACAAATTATATACAAAGGAGTCCCCATAAAACTGTTAGCATATCTCTCAGCTGAAACTTTACAGACCAGAAGGGATGGCATGATATATTCAGAGTATGAAAGAAAGGACTTCCAACTAAGGATACTCTACCCTGCTAGATCATCACTTAGAATTGAAGGAATGATGAAGAGCTTTACAAGCAAGCAAAAGTTAAAGGAATTCATCGTCACAAAACCAGCTTTACAAGAGATATTAAAAGAAGTTCTATAAAATGAAAAGAAACCCCACTTGAAGACAAGACATCAAAATATAAAATGCAGGGAGGAAGAGAGTAAAAATGTAGATGGTTAGAATGAGCTTAATACTAACTTGCTTTCAAGTAAAAACAGGTTATAAGCATAGAAACTTTTATATAAACCTCAGGGTAATCTCAAAACATAACTTCAGGGCAGAAACAAAGAAGACATGATCACATGATTTTTCTCCTTGCTTTTGTTGATGTAGTGTATTACATGAATAGCTTTGCATATGTTGAACAATCTTTGCGTCCCTGGGATAAATCCCACTTGGCCATATGGATAAATCTTGTTGATGTGTTGTTGGATTCACTTTGCTAATACTTGGTTGAGGATTTTTGCATCTATCTTCATTAGATATACTCATCTGTAATTACGTACTTACCTACTTTTGATATTAGTTTAATGTTGGCCTCAGAAAGTATTTGGAAGCATTCCTTGTTCTTCAATTTTTTGGAAATGTACAAGAAGAAATGTTATTAATACTCTGAAGGTTTGGTAAAACTCATTATAAAACCATTCTGACTTTATTTGGGGGGAAATATTTTCATTGCTCGTGATTGTTTTGTTCACGGTTTCCATTTCTTCCTGATTCGAGAAGCAGTATGTTTCTAAAAATTTGTCCATGTCCTCTAGGTTGTCCAATTTATTGTCACATAGCTATTTGTAGTAGCCACTTTTGATGTTTTGTATTTCTGAGGTATCCATTGTAACTTCTTCCCTTTCATTTCTAATTCTAATTCTGAGAGTACTCTTTTCTTCTTAGTGAGCCTAGGTAAAAGTTTGTCACTTTTGTTGATATTTTTGGATTCATTGATCTTCTGAATTACCATTTTTATTTTATTTCATTTACTTCTGCTCAAATTACTGTTATTTCCTTCCTTCTACTGGCTTTTGGCTTTAATTGTCTTTTTTCTTGAATTAGGCCTGAATTATAATAAATGTCCCTCTTAGTGCTACTTTTACCGCATCTCATAAGTTCTGTAGCGCATGCCTTTACTGTCTTTTGTTTTCAAGTACTTTTTAAATTCTCCGTTGATTTCCTCTTTATCCAGAGTCATTCAGAAATCATGTTGTTTAGCCTCTATCTGTTTGGAATCCTCTTCCTTTTTGTAGTTGATTTTTATTTTTAAGTCATTGTAGTAAGTGAATATGCTTGGTATTGTTTCAAATGTTTTGTTTCCCAGCATATGGTTTATTGAGAAAAATGTCATTTTTGGTTGGATGAAGTATCCAATATATCTATTAAACCCAGTAAAATCACTTGAATGGGCCTACATTTTAGCCATTTTATTATATAAGTATGTAATGGTATATCCTGTGGTTTTAATTTGCATTTCTTTGTCTTTAGCATCTTTCGATGTGCGTTTTGGGCCATTCCTGTATCTTATTGTGGATTGCCTCTTTCACCTTCTCCTTAGTTTTAAATGTGCTATTCATCATCTTGTTATAAAATTGTAAGTTATACTCTGGATGTAAGGCAGGTCAGATAAAGTATTGTTAATATTTTCAATCTGGCTTGCATTTTCATGTTCTTAATAGTATTTTCTTGAAGAGCAGAGATTTTAAATTCTGATGAAATCCAAATTTTTTTTTTTTCCCTCTCTTTTTAACATGAGTTTTATGTCTGGTTATAGGGAGAGGATTTGACAACTTGACTTCTGTGCATCTTGCACGGCATACTCCTACAGGAACACTGGTGACCATAAAAATCACAAATCTGGAAAACTGCACTGAAGAGCGCTTGAAAGCTTTACAGGTAACAATATGAAAAAACAAAAGTTTTAATGTAATATCTATCTGAGGAAAATGTAATAATGTCTTGTCATTAATCATTTTTGATATGAAGAGAAGGATTTTGTTTTAATAATATCCTAATTAAAAAAGTACTTATATGTGCTCGTGTATATTGCACAGGAAAAATAATTGAAAGAAATTATACCAAAATGTTAACACTGGTTCTCTCTCTAGCCATGTAATGTTAGACGTGACTTTTATCTTTATTTTTGTATATGTTTAAATGTTTCTATAATAAGAGCATAGTGTAGCTGTAAGAGTATGACCTCTGGAGTCAGACTGTCTCAATTCACATCCCCCTGCCACTTCTCATTAATTCTGTGCTCTTGGACAAGTTTTCTAAGTTTTTTCCAAGTGCCCTCTTCGGTAAAATGGGAATCATAATATCACATTAATTGTATAGTGGTTGTGAGATTTAAAAGAGATGATTGCACTACTGAGTGTTGACTTCATCATAAAGGAAAAGAAGGTTGTTTTTACAAATCAAAAAAAGAAAGACAGATACCAGATGACCTCACTCATAGGTGGAATGTGAACAGACAAAACAAAGGAAAAGACAAAACATAACCAACCCTGAAACATTTGCACAGAACCGAGGTTGCCAAAAGGGAATGGGGGCGGATAGAGGGGCAAATGGTGGCGAGGCCCACTTGACAATGGGGAAGAGTGCTTGGTGATTTGGTGGAGGGCATGGTGTGTTGAAATATATCTAAGAAATGGGGAACCTATATATAGGAAATTATTTTAATGTGTAGAGTAATTACTACAATAAAAAACAAATTAAAAAAAAGAAGTTTGTTTTTGAATGTCTCTTTTCTTGTGTGTCTGTCCTAGAAAGCAGTGATACTATCCCACTTTTTCCGACATCCCAATATTACAACTTATTGGACAGTTTTCACTGTTGGCAGCTGGCTTTGGGTGATTTCTCCATTTATGGCCTATGGTAAGAAAACTTAACTTTAGATAAAATAACTGCTAGTTTAGCCTGGAAGTTATAATTATGAGTGACATCTTAGATTTATGATTCACTTCAATTTATTAATCTGATGGCTAATTCTAGATTTCATGGTGTATTTCTATCTGGTTCATTTCGAATTTTAGTTTTCAGAAAAAAGTAGAATGGCTGTGATCAGTGAAACCACCACTACTTCTCCAAGAAGCCCATCCATGCCTTTGCACAAGAGGTCTCTTCCTTTCAATTTCCTTCCTTTCTGTTCCCGGAGAACTATTGTTGTTCAGGCAGAAGTAGCTTTTCTGCCTATACATACCATCCCTTTCCCTGCCTCACTACTTTGTAAACTATTTTGATATATTGTAAACATCTGGGTGTGTGTCTCTTTCACTGGATTATAGCCTGTTGAGGGCAGGGATCATGTACGTACTTTTCATTTTGGTGTCACAAGGGGCTCACAAAGTAGTACTCATAAACGTGTTGAGCAAATAAATATTCTAGAGCTTTGATTTTTAGGATATCTTTTGTGAATTGCCTCAGGATTAAAAAAAAAATACAGTATGGCTATTTTTCAGTAATTCTGAAAATTGTTAATTCTCTTTTCTTTCTAACATCTGGTGTCATCAGAAGAAAGATTTTTTAAAAAAAGTCTTGAAGGATAATTACCTTTACATAAGAAAACAGACTCTAAAAAGTAACAGATATGTACATATATGTATGTGTTTATGGTTGAAAAGAAAATCTAAAACAGCAATATCACTTTCAATTTAAAAATTTCAGTGGTTTCTTTCAGGTTCAGCAAGTCAACTCTTGAAGACTTACTTTCCTGAAGGAATGAGTGAAACTTTAATAAGAAACATTCTCTTTGGAGCAGTGAGAGGGTTGAACTATCTGCACCAAAATGGCTGTATTCACAGGTATATCCTCATTAGCATTTTACAAAATGAAATCATTTTAGAGGAGGAAATCTTTAGGAAGGAACAGTTGAGTAATAGAAAGGAGAGATAGGAAAATTGTAAAGGAAAACTGAGGCAAGAAGGGACCAATGAATACAATAGATGCTTACATTTTGTTCATTCACCAAGAATGTTCAGACCACCTCTCTTGTGCCAAGTGCTGCACTCAGTGCAATGGTGGGGTTCTGCGCTCATGGCGCTTATAGTTTCATTCTACTTAGGAGTGTAAGAACCAGTCTGTTTGGCATATAAGATTTAAGGAATTGGGTCCTAGTTAGCTATGTTGATGTTTTTTATCTTAAGAAAATGGTGTTTCGTTATCTGCTTTTCAGCTTTGTGTCATATTTATGTCGTGTACAAATTTGTAACTACATTTTGGTTTCTTAAATACTTTGCAGCACTTTGAGATTATCATAGTAAATATCAATTCTCATATTACCAAATTGTAGATGTAGAAATAATTGGATAAATGTTAAAAACAGTGCTGTTGCAAGATACACTGGGACTTTTCCTCTTTAAATAAGTTCCATTTAAATAAGCTTGTTTTATTGTTCATTTCATCTCCTTAAAGGTTTTTTTTTAACTATTTTTAGTTTAACTGAGGACTTCTAACGGATTGTATTCTAATTAGTCAAGGCTTTATTATACTGTTCTTGAATATTGGCTATTTTATTCTATTAATCTCCAAATTCCCTGGTTTGGATGAAAAACCAGGTTTTCTTTTTATAATTTGACAATTAAAAGAAGTTTTTGCATAATAAATACCTTTCCAAATGATATTATACCATGAGAAGCTATCTTTTATTATATAATATTGCATTTAAGTTTAAATTATAGCTATGTGTCAAATATTACGTGACGTTTTTAGACTTCTTAAAGGCATTTTGTAACATCTTAAAATAGTGAAATTAATAATTCTATTCCTAGTTTGAAAAAAATTATCACTTCCAAATGTAGTTTTCAGTATATCTTCCCTTGTTCAAACGCAATATTAACTAGCTAAAAGAATTCCTTAATTCCCTGAACATTTCATATGCCATGTGGCTGCATGCTGTTATTTTATAAAGAGTATTTAATTTTCAAGAGAATACCTGGAATTATTCTGACCAAATTTTATTCTTTTTATTAGCCAATTTCCTAATATTTAAGGTTGATTTTTTTTGTTTGTTCTAGGAGTATTAAAGCCAGTCATATCCTTATTTCTGGTGATGGCCTCGTGACTCTCTCTGGCCTGTCCCATCTGCATAGTTTGCTTAAGCACGGACGGAGGCATAGGGCTGTGTATGATTTCCCGCAGTTCAGCACATCCATACAGCCATGGCTGAGTCCAGAACTACTGAGACAGGTCAGGCGTGGCTGGTGCACTGGGTTGTCTGTATGTCTCAAGTGTCTTCTGAGTTTGGCTAAAGGACAGTTGTGCCCTTATTGGATTGGTGAATGATCCCCTTTTTCTTGTCAAAATTATGTTAAGAAATTTAACGTAGTTGTCATGTATTAGGTATGTCTTGATTTCCCACTTGTTTTTTCATTTATTGTTTACCATTCTTTATCCAAAAAAAAGTGTGACTTTAGTCATTTTCACTAAAGAACTTCAAATTAATTGTTCTACAGGATTTACATGGATATAATGTAAAGTCAGATATTTATAGCATTGGGATTACAGCATGTGAATTGGCCAGTGGGCAGGTACCTTTCCAGGACATGCATAGGACGCAGGTAAATGCTACTAAAATGCCATAGACTTTTAGGATCTTTATTGTTGTTTTACTATTTTTCCTGAAAAGTGTTGAAGGAAATTAACTTTTCCTTCTTTCTTTTTATTTAGATGCTATTACAGAAACTGAAAGGCCCTCCTTATAGCCCCTTGGATATCAGTGTTTTCCCTCAGTCAGAATCCAGAATGAAAAATTCTCGATCAGGTGTAGACTCTGGGATTGGAGAAAGTGTACTTGTCTCCAGTGGAACCCGCACAGTAAATAGTGACAGATTGCAGACACCATCCTCAAATACTTTTTCTCCTGCTTTCTTTAGCTTGGTACAGCTCTGTCTGCAACAAGATCCTGAGAAAAGGTAATTTTGGTCACTTCTAAATAGCATAAGATATATGTTCATATTTTATAGAAATTTTATGATATTCCCTTTTTGCCAAAAAAATTTTTTATCAGCCTTGATCCAAAATTTACTAAAAACATGTAGAGGCAATGAGCAAGTGGGAAGGAAGACTACTGGATTCAAAGTCAGAAGACTCGGTCTTCAGTCTCAACTATATCATTTCCTAACTAAATCACCTTGTGAAAAGTTAATCATCCTGAACAATAATTACTACATCTATGTAAGACACTTTAGAAACTTTAAGCAGTAGAAAAATGTTAGTTGCTGCCTTCGTAATATAAATTATCATAGATAACTATATAATTTTAGAAATAAGGTATATGTCTTATTTCTCTTTTTTTAGTCACAATGCCTAGCACAGTTCCTTATAATTAGTAATGCTCAATGAATGTTGACTAATTGAAGCATATCTCTAGAACTAATTCTTCTTACTAGGTAGAAGCTGAAATTGTTCTTCCTGATACAATGTTTTTCCCTTTAATTTTTTTAGCATTGAGTCTAATTTCTAATGTATTTTTATACCTGAAAATCTACATTTTAATAAGAGTTTCTATTTTTTTTATTTTTATTTTTTAATTTTTAGGCCATCAGCAAGGAGTTTATTGTCCCATGTTTTCTTCAAACAGGTAAGCTGATCTATCTTCTCTTGTCTACATATTTTTAAATAAGTATTAAAAAGTCACTTCATTTTGTTGGCTTAATAGGATAATTTGGTTACCAGTATCTTTATAGTATCTTTATAGTAACTTTCTTATAAAATAAAATTAAAAACTTTCAGCAGTTCATTTATAAATTTTCTAAAATATATCCATTCTGCAAAACAAAATGAGTAAAAACAATTTTTTTCTCATTTTACTATATCCCCAGTTTATATTTTGATTAATTCAGACATTCTGTTTTTATGTATTAATTACTTCTTCCTATTTTCAGATAAAATAATTGTAAACACTTTTAAACTGTTTTGTTGAAAGCTATTTGTTGGTAACAAAGCTTATATGCTGAATTTATGTTCTGACAGCCTGATTTTGTGGGTTTTTTTGACAGATGAAAGAAGAAAGCCAGGACTCAATACTTTCACTGTTGCCCCCTGCTTATCACAAGCCACCAATAGGACTTCCTCCAGAGTCACCTTGGACTGAGCCGGAGTGTGATTTTCCTGATGAAAAAGAATCAAGCTGGGAATTCTAGGGCTGCCAAATCGTTGTATGTCCTACGTACTTGACACTTTCTCTGCTGCTTTTTCTTCTCTATTGCTAGGGGTATATATATATTAGAATTATACTTGAAAATACAGTTGGAGCACTGGAGAATTGATCCTGCGAAGCTACTCTGTTCAAAGGAGTGTGAGTTTATAGCCCTTTTAGTAGACTCAGAATGCAAGTACAACTCCAGGGAGACTTCACACTATTAATGTAGCTACATTCAGTGTCATTTATTTCAAAACTTTTTCCCAAGCTGTGACTAACTCTTTTTGATCTCTCAGTATAATTTTTGAGCCAGTTAATTTTTTTTAGCGTTTTATTTCCCTCAGGGGAATGAGCCTTCAGAGGACAGTTGCTTCAAAGTACATTTTTATTCTTCCAGTTTCTCTCTAGCTTTTTTGATCAACTACTGTTAGACCAATAGACTCAATTCTCCCGGAATTAAACCCATTTGTGGTAGAAGGGGAAATGTTTATATTTCAGATTTTCTTCTGTTCATACTTATGGTAATATCAAACTGAGCCTCACTCACACGAGATGATTCACTTGAAATATAGAGACGTTGTGGTGGCTGTTTTTTTAAGGGGCTTAAATAACACTTTTCTACTATTTAAATTATAGACCTAAATTCATGCACCCCGTGGGAGCTCAATAAAGATTTATTGAACTGAGTTTCTGCCATTATTTTTCTATCTCTTGTCTTTACAAAGCTAAATTACTGATTCTAATTTTTTTTTGCCAAGGAAATCCCTTTCTCAAATGGAATTGTTTACATAACCTAATGAATGGGGACAACCTGGCATTTGATTTAATGGAAGCAGAAGATGCTTTGGCCCTTTATATTATTCTTCCTCCTAAAGGGGATATAACATATACAAGGCCATGGAGATCTTAATGAATAATATTACCTTTATTAACAAAAAGGGTTGCTGTACCTCAAAAAGAGTATATATGGTTTGATGTAAATTGGTACCTACTTCAGTTAGTGGATTCTCTTAATCCTCATATTCTTACATTAAAACTTCTTTAAAATGATTAAGACTGAAAATCAAAACCAGTGTGACAACGTACAAATCAATAGACAATTTAAACTCAAATATTTTTATGTTAGCCAATTCTGCTCAAGGGCAACGGTTTAGGTTACTCTATCAAGTGAGCCATGAAGACCTGCCAAGGTGGAGGATGTGGGAGAGACCAGTACCAGCTGAGGCCCTGAGATCACCTTGAGTGGTTGGGGCTGTGGTTCTATCCACTTACTGGCTCCATCTTAATCTCAGCAAGAGCTCACAGGAAACATCAAAGAGTTTCTCCCAAATCTGTGTGGATAGTATGTGTAACACAAAAAGTAGATACTGAACTGCCTCTCGGATCTACTGTGGGTGTATCAGGATTCTCCAGAGAAACTGAACTAATAGGAATTTTGTTAGAAGAACTGGCTCATATGTTTATGAAGGTTGGCAGGTCCAAGATCTACATGGTAAGAAGCCAAGCTAGAAACTCAGGAGAACCAATGGTGTAGTTCTAGTCCAAAGACTGTCAGGTTATAGATCCAGGAAGAGCTAATGTTTCAGTGCAAGTCCAAAAGCAGGGAAAAAAGCGTATGTCCAAGTTTGAAGGCAATCAGGCAGGAGGAATTCTCTTTATTTGGGGGAGGGATAGTTCTTCTGTTCTATTCATACCTTCAACTGATTACATGAAGTCCACCCACATCTAGAAGAGCCATGTGCTTTACTCAGTCTACAGATATGTTAATTTCTTCAAAATCTCCCTCATATTAACATCTAAAATAATGTTTGAGCCTGGGCATCAGAATGGTGCCCAGGCAAGGTGACACATGAAATTAATCACAGTAGAGGATTATAATTGACTTACTTAGTAGCCTTACCTTGAAGACGAGTGCTTTAAATTTTGTACTTTAGGTTCTATGCTTGCTGTATCCTTGTTGTAGCAAGTTATCACAAATTTGGTGGCTTAAAACAGCACAAATTTATTATATTGCTGTTCTGGAGGTCAGAAATTTAAAATGGGTAGACAGGGGCTGTGTTCTTTCTGGAGGCTCTAGCCTTTTCCATCTTGTAGAGGCTACGTGTCATTCTTTGCTTCATGGGGCAGCCTTCACTCTTGCTGTTTCAGTGATCACATCTCTGCTGACTGACCCTTTGCTTTTCTCTTATAAAAACTGTTTGTTTTGGGCCTACTCAAGATAATCCGGGCAAACCTCCCTACTTTAAGATCCTTAATCACAATACAAAGTCCCTTTTGTCATGTAACGTAATATATTCACAGGTTCCTAAGATTAGGATGTGGATTTGGAGGGTTAGGTCTACTGCACATGTCTAATCTCATCTTGGTGTCTGCTTTCAGCAGGACCCAAACTAGCACCTTTACCTTGACTAAAATGACCTTCTGTGAGTTTCTGTAGAACTATCTCCAAGCAGCATTTGCACAACTCAGAACTAATTCTGTGTTTATGTCACCAGTCAGTTGTGAACTGCTTGAAAATATTCACTCATTAGTGTAGCCTAGTGTTTTGCATATTATAGACAGAAATATTTAAGGAATTCTTCCTTGAATAAAAGGGTAGGAAGGGTTTTTATACTGTATTTAGAAGGGTGTGAAAATGTTCTGTAGAAGAAAAATGAGATGAGACGACATGGTCTTTCTCCCCCTTTGCCCCATTTCCCTGTTGCTTATGTCCCTGACAGAGGTTATATCCTCCCTGCTTACTGCTTTTGGGCCCTTTGACATGCCTTCCTGCTGCTCCTACCATCTAAGGAGTCGCAGCACTTCTTGCTCTTGTTAATTTCTGGATTTTCTCACTATCCCTTTTGGTTTCTCAGTCTTGGTTCCCTCATCCACCAAAACAGTTTCCTGTATTTCTTCTACCGAAATAGTTGTTTTGTGTTTCCCCAGTTCCACTCTGATTCAAACACTGACAACTTTGGGGATGACTAACATTGTCTCCAAAAAATTTACTGCCTTGATAATACCATTAAGTATTCAGCTATTATGTTTTCCAGCAGCCAATTCTATTTAAACTCCTTAGTTTTTATGTTTTATGGTAGAAAAACTGAAGTAGACAAAAATTCTCTAAAGTTTTTTGCTTCTCAAGGGTGAACCGAAGTTCAACAATATCCAAATACTGTGCTTGATCAGAATAGAACCAATTCTCATAAGTCTCTGCTTTGAATCCTATCTTGATTTAACTAGATTATTTTTTATGTTGTTTCTACAGTTTTATACGGGTTCCTGAATTTTGTGTTGTTAAATAGGCCCTTCATAGTTTTTTGAGTGACATAGAAAGTGATGCCAGTGTAGGAGATGCCTCAGGAACTAGTATTAAATTTGTTCTTTATTATTTATAGTGTAAAAAGTTGTAATATCAGATGATATTAAAATTAAAGTTCTATAGGTCCAGAGAACTGCATACACTGAAATCTAGAAATAACATTAGAGCTGAAGGCTAAAAGTACATTCATAATAAAAGGCTAAACATAGCTTCAATTAAAGTCCCTAAAAACTGGATGGACAGGGATAATTGAGAACATAACCAAGATTTGGGAGTCAGAGAACTATGGAGTGATATTATTACATTGTGAAAAAGGGGAAAATAGGAAATAAAATTTTACTAACAAATATGAACTGAATGTATTTCTGGGTCTGTTGCCTAAGGTTCGTAAACAAAAAGACATTTACATCAAAAATGTTTCTTTTTCTTTTTAATTAAAACAAAATGGTTCTAACAAGATGAAATTTGGTTGCTAATTTCTATCACACAAAAGGATAGATCTCCAAACCATTTTGTTAATTGGAGAAATGATGTTCTGTTGATCTCACAATCATTCTGAAGCATCTGACATTTGGATAATATTGCAAATGAGTGAACATTTTTCAATATTCTCTTAATTTTTTTTTTGCCTTATTTTATGGATTTCATAATCTGGGGTTTTATCATCTATATGAATTAAGCCTGCTGAAACCAATCGAGGACTTAAATATTTTCCATTGTTTTCCCGTCGTTTGTTATTCTCCGGCGCAGTATACGGTCTTGCGTGGTGCTTGTACTGGTTATGGTTATCATCTGGGCTCTTTCCTAAAATCTTTGCTCTTGGTTTCGTTTTTTCAAGATGCTGAAATGAGGTCCCACTTAAATCCTCAAATCTATTCGAGCAATCCTAAATATTAAAATAAAAGATCAGATTGGTGAGTTAGATTTCTTAAAAGTACATTTTAAAATGATAAGAACTAAAGTTTTTAATATCAGTAGCTAAAGGCAATGAGATCATCAGATGTTTTATTGGCAGCTCTTTACTGCCTAACACATTTAAACCCTTACCCACCCAATGCCTCCCATCAGATATCACCATAGAAATCATGCTTTTTAAAAATCTCATTGTTTCAAAGGATCTGTTATTTCAAAAGGATGGCCTATGTGAAGCTGGAAACTTGAAAAACTTAGGAGAGCTGTTTTCAGAGGCCAAATTCCTAGGCAAAGTTGATCAACCTGCTCTATAATTCTCCAAAATATCTCTTCCCGATCCCCAAATATAAACTATAAAGTTTTTTATATCACCTAAATTTTTATTTTTTAATAGTTACTTAACATCTTTGAGAGAAAGAGGAGAGAGGAGGCTCTAATAATATAATTAAAAAATTAGAATGCTGTATACATACTTAGGTAAGCAAGTAAGACATTGAAAAGAGTAACAGGAAGACTAGACACCAAAATACTAAAAGAAAAAAAAAACCTGGTTGTGTTAGGGTGGTGGGGTTATGGGGTTTGTTTTTTTTTTCTGAAATATTGTATGTTATAGCTATATGTTTTCTATTATCCATGTTTGTATTGATTTTGAAAATTCTTGTTAGAAGTTTCTTTAAGTGTACAATTCAATGATCTCTAGCAAAATCACAATGGTAGCTAATCACTGGCTATTTTTTATAATAAAAATAATAATTTACAAATACACTTAAGAGCATATGGAAGGAACTATTAGTCATTTTCAAATTAATGTAAGCTAATTTCCTCTGCAATAGAAGTAGCTTGTTCCTTAACACTTTGCAGAGAAGGCCACCCCAAAGAGAAGGGGTCTCTGACTTGGATAAAAGGTGGGATTGGATGAACAGAACTGGCAGTTGGAGGGAGGGAGGGCAGGACTAAGATTTAGAGCAGCAACAAAGAGAAGATTTACAAAAAAGGAGATACGAAGAGTCTAAAGACAAATTGTACCTACTTTATATTTTTTGCTTGGGTTTTGCAGAGGGCAAGGGGCATTCCTCTTCCCTCTTATAACATGGAGCAGTTTGGGAAATCACATGATTAAGGACATTTCTGCTACGTTGATGCGTAAGATATAATTTGATGCAATTGATTATTGGAGTCCAGTGGAAGACCACAGAGACTCACACCACACTGCACTGCTGGTTGTCTTCCATATGTTGCTACAACTCAACTTCTCTGTATTATTTTGATTCCTTTGGAAGATTCTTGGATTTTTAAAATATTAAGTGAGCAGCAAGTCTTCCTGGTGATGTGACAAGTGCTCTGGTGGTTCAGGTGTTAAACCTATGCCTGAGGTGCAGACCACATACAGCCCAAGGACCTGGTTTGTGGCCAACGGCCAGGGGAACAACTATAAATGACAACTGAATAAATAAAATGCTTCTTCCTTCTCTCCCTGCCAGTCTGCTGCCTAGCATCCTCTTAAAAAAATTCTATTTTTCAAAAGGAACTTGAGAAACTCTTTTCCAAAACTATGAATTGTTTCTACTTCCCTTTTCTCGTATGTACACATGTGCATGCATACATATACTCACAAAATAGAAGATTACTGAATTTAGCTAGAAAAGAGAAATACAAATGAGAGCATAAGCTATATTGATAATTTGCTTTACTACTAATAATTTGCTTTATTGTTTTTACTAAAGCTAATAATTTGCTCTAATGTTGAAAACAAAAGCAAAATACCTATTCTGAAATGAGATTTATTTCTCATTCAAAGTTAGAATTGTGCACATCAAATTATCAATTTATTATTAATTTTAGAATGTATTGACTTTTCCAGTTGTGGCTCAGACTTATGCATATATACCAGAAGGGAAATGAAGTGGTCCAGAGAATTAAGTCCATTCTATTTCTAGATTTTAACATTGTTTTAGAATGGTTTATATAAGTCTAGTAGTAGATCTACCATATCAATTGTTTTAATATTAAAAATAGCTTTGAATTCCCAGGTTTCTCAGAACATGAGAGAGCAGAGGTGATAGTGAAAGCAGACATTAAATAAAAAATTTGCATTTCATGTTACAGTGGTAAATTTTGTATAACCCTAATGCTTAGCAGAATAACTGGCACATAGTAGGATCTTCATGCTTGTTTACCGAAATAAAGATTTTCTGTGATTTAAAAAAAAAAAAAAAGACACTATTTGTATTTATATCTACATGAAAATCCTAGCTATATTTTCATAATACAATGAAAACACTGCCAATGGCTGTATAGGCCTAAACAACAGCCTTGGCTGAGGGTAGTTAGGGCTGAAATTCAACCAGTTTTCTATAGACAGGACTGTGTGGCCTGGTTCTAGACAGTATCGACTTGGAGAAACTGCCAGAAGAAAGGGTGCTTCTTTCTAATTCATGCTCCAGATGGGGCATTCTTTATTCTACACAAAGGCACTAAGTGTATAACAATCCTTTGATTTTGTGACTGAACTCTTTTCAATCCATCGAGGGGATATTTGAATGCCAGAAGAATTCTTAAAATTTGAAGATCTGCATATTTGGGAGCAATGAAAGTTATAATACACCCAGTTGCATGCAGACATACATATCCTAAAGTAGGGTATATTTACAGAACTTGGTTAAATACAGAAGACTTAGAAAAGCATTGTTACATGTATAGTTGTTCTTGCAGTCCAATGAAGCAATGTCTTTGGAACAGATTTCCTTAGAATTCTTGTGCCAGGCAGTGTGTTTGGTAGTATCCGAACTATCTTGTTAAATGATTTTTTTTGTTTGCTGATGTGCTCTCTTTCTTTTTGGACCTTGGGTTTTAGATTTTCTCTCTTTAATACTTCTGGGAAGAGTAGTGATTTTAAGTTTTTCTCAGTTTTTACAACTTTCAACGACTGGGATTCAGCAATGTGGCCACACTTTTCACTGCAGGTTTCATTTGGCTTTCCATAAAGAGCTTGCATTTCTTTTTTGTATTGTGCAAATGCTGATAAATGCTTTTTATTGTTGTTGTTATATCCTTTCAATCTCTGAAGATATTGATCATCTATTTTTGATTTCTCCTCAACTTCTGCATTGAAATAATTTAAAGTATTACTCTGTTTGAAAGAAAAGGGGAATTTGTTTACATATTTATCTGTTTTTGGTGTTTTGAAATGAGGAATTCTTGGATACCGTAACAGCACTGCTTCAAGTTTTTCCTGTCCAATCAACTTAGAGACATGTCCCTTTTTTTCCAGGAACTCCATTTTCAGAGTTCTTTCAAAGAATGCATTTGATTCAGTTATTTTTGATTTATCGTTCCAACTATGTGGATCTTGAATCTTTGTTTTAAAAACATTTTCTGCTTGAGGAAACTGAATGAAGCTATGTTCCCTCTTTTGTTTCTTAGGCATTACATCTGTAAGTCTTTCTGATGAATTACTTAATGGAATCGCCTGGGTATTTTTATTGGAAGAAGGTTGTTCCTTGATTAAACTCACTGTTTTATCTCCTTCTGTTGAAAAATATGTTTCCTGTTCTCTAGTTATTGAATTTTCTTTAATATTGTAGAAGAGAAAATACTCTTTTTCTTTTGTTCTAGTAAACTCTCTTTCCAGATGTCTATCCTCAGAAGCCTTGGTGTTTTGAACAGTTTTTGAATATTTACTTTTCTTTTCTGAATGATCTTTCATAAATTGATTTTCATTTTTAAAGGCCAAATCTGGCTTTATACTTTTTAATGGTATGGAACTGGAATTAATCACATTTATATTCTGATTTATCCCCTCTAATTGCCTTTCTGTGATTAATCCTGATTTTGCAAGTTTTTCTACAAAAAGGATCTGTAGATATTTCCTTAAATTAGCTTTTACATTTAATAGTTCATTTTCTGATAAAGCTCTAACGTAATTTTGTAGAGACTTACTTAAAGGATATTTCATATTTATTTCAAGTCTTCTACCAAAACTCCCCTTTGATATATCTTCTCCTAATTCCTGAAAAGGTATTGAGGCATTTTCAGTTCTTAAAGAAGATACATTTGCATGTATAGTCTCAGATTCTGTCTTATTAAGCAATCTACTTTCTGAAGGGCTTTTTAGGAAATAGCTTTGGAGAATTTCACTTAAAAATGATTTTAGCTTTATTTCCAGATGTTTATCTATGAAATTATGATTAAAATTATTTACAAAAGATACGATTTCTTTTACAGTTTCTGAATGTTTTTCTAGAAAAATATCTTGTCCTGTTGGTTCTGCTTTCTCATTCATCAAATACAGATTTTGATAGATTTTAGGTAAGTCCTCTTTGGTGATATGTCCAGATTCTGAAAGTCTTTCAACAAGGTAATGCTGGATATGTTTGCTTAACTCAGATTTTAAATTTTTGATTTCTGACTCAGAGAGTTCTTCTAGAAATAGACGTAGTCTTGGACTCAAAACAGGCTTTCTGTCTAATTTGTCTATTTTATCAAAATTTTCTTTGGTTTCTTTAAGGTCTTCTGTAATATCTGGGAAAGAATGATTAATTAGTCCTTCTAATTCTTTTTCTGGCTGTCTTCTTTCAGACTGACTGTATTTGAAAAAAATGTTAAATATGTTGCTTAAAAAGGTTTTTAACAACATTACATCTGACTCATTTAGTTTACCCGTAAGTGAGTTACTTAAATTTTCTAAAGTAGAACTTAGATCATCTTCTTCTCTATCTAGCCTGTGACCATTACTTGGAAAATGGGATTTATCATCTGATGTTGACTGATATTCTGAATCTTGTGGGGATATATTTTGGCCTTCATCTATAAATTTAACTCTACTAAAATCTGAAGTGGTTCCTTCAGGAATGATGGGTATAGTCTTCTCTGAAAGAGGTTCTAAATAATCCCCTGTGGACTTCTTTGAATTTCCTTCAGTAAAGTCTGTCTCTGTATCCAGCCAAAAATTATCTTGGTATTCTTTATCTAATTCTACCACGTTAATTATTCCAGATTCTAAAAGGGTATTTATAGGAAGTGCTTGTATCATCTGGCTTATAATAGATTTGGCCTCTGGTAATTTAATTTCATCATCATTTTCTTCAGAGTGAGTGAAAATATTTGAAAATAAATTCTCCCAAGCTGTGGGTAACTGATGCTGCAAGTTTATTGGTGTCTCATTATATTCATTTACTCCTCTCTCTAAGAAGGCTGGTGCAGTGAATATTTGCCTTATATCATAATCATGTGCAATGCCATTTATATCTGGTGTGGAGCTAGATACCTCACTTTTTAAATGTTTCTTTTTGAAGCTACTTTTTTTTTTAGTAGGAAAATCTACCCCACTAGCTTCTATGTGCTGTTCAGAGACAAGGTCCCTCTCTACCATTGTAGAATGTCCTGGTCCATCTTTTGAAGGTGAATCTGTAGGAAAATCTTTAATTATTTGAAATAAATGAGATTTTGAATGATCTGAAAGCCAGTTATTTAAATCCTGACTTTCTTCACATACTTTGTCTTCCAAACCACTTGATGTTTCATCATGAGCACTGATAAGTGAACTGTGAGTTTTCTTTCTTGCTTCAAAATTCATAGGAATTTCAGGGTTAGAAAATAATTGATCTGTAAGATATTCCAGATTTTTGCTTAAAATTGACTTCAGGATCATTGATTGTTTTAAATGTTCTATGTGGGTAGTAAAATCTAATGATTTTAAGAGGCGGCTTGTATTTACATTTCTAGTCATTGATGATTCTCCTTCGAAGTTGGGTAATGATCCATTTGGTAGTCTTTCCTTTAATTTATTCTTAGTGCTTAAAACCTTTGCTGAGGTGTTATCAGGATCACAGGCTAACTTATCCTTGCTATCTAATGTTTTTGCTGGGATGATATCAGGATCACATGCTAAGTTATCCTTACTGTCTAAAGTCTTTGCTGAGGTGATATCAGGATCACAGGCCAAGTTTTCCTTGCTGTCTAACGTCTTTGCAGAGGTGATATCAGGATCACAAGCTAAGCTATCCTTGCTGTCTAATGTCTTTGCTGGGGTGATATCGGGATCACAGGTTAATTTATCCAAACTGTCTAATGTCTTTGCTGGGGTGATGTCAGGTTCACAGGCTAACTTATCCTTACTGTCTAACGTCTTCACTGGGGTGATATCGGGATCACAGGTTAATTTATCCATACTGTCTAATGTCTTTGCTGGGGTGATGTCAGGTTCACAGGCTAACTTATCCTTACTGTCTAACATCTTCGCTGGGGTGATATCGGGATCACAGGTTAATTTATCTATACTGTCTAATGTCTTTGCTGGGGTGATTTCAGGTTCACAGGCTAACTTATCCTTACTGTCTAACATCTTCTCTGGGGTGATATCGGGATCACAGGTTAATTTATCCATACTGTCTAATGTCTTTGCTGGGGTGATATCGGGATCACAGGTTAATTTATCCATGATGTCTAATGTCTTTGCTGGGGTGATGTCAGGGTCACAGGCTAACTTATCCTTACTGTCTAAAGTCTTTGCTGAGGTGATGTCAGGATCACAGGCTAAGTTTTCCTTGCTGTCTAACGTCTTTGCTGAGGTGATATCAGGATCATAGGCTAACTTATCCTTGCTGTCTAACATCTTTGCTGGGGTGATGTCAGGTTCACAGGCTAACGGAGTCTTGCTGTCAAATGTCTTCACTGGGGTGATATCAGGTTCACAGGCTAACTTATCCTTGCTGTCTAAAGTCTTTACTGGGGTAATATCAGGAGCCTGAGTCCAGATTTTAGTAGCAGGTCTTGAAATTGTTGACTGTGTTTGGTAAGGAGGATCTTGGTCTTCGTGTTCTATAACTTCTGCACTCCTACATTTGCATATATCTTGTTCTTTTGTTTTTTTGACTGACATTTTGCTGTCTATATTCCTTAAAAACCAATCAAAACCATTCCTGATGCTGAATTTCTGGAACTGAAATATTAAAAAAAAAATAAGAAAATCTATAGCATTATTTTCTATTTAATTTTAATTCTACTATAGCCTTTGTACAATCTACAAATGTATTTATTCTTTTACCTTCTACAAAGAGGAAACAAACTTTAGTTATTGAAAGATATTTAAAATTGGAATAAAAATGAAATATTTCAAATTCCTAATCCTGATATTTTACATCCAAGAGCTTTCTGCTACCTGGAATATTTAAAAATATTTAAAAGGCACTGATAGTTTTTTTAAGAACTCAATTTCCAGTGTTATCTACATTTCCTTAGACAATACCTGATATCAGAATCTAAATCTTACCCATATAAATACTATAGTAATAACGTAGGACACTTTCAAAAATGTAAAGCAAGTAGTAGATAGTCTATTTAAAATACCATAGATATTCTCGAATGACTGACTTGAGGGCATATATCATCTGCCGTTTAGTCTGAGAGTTTCAACAGTGATGGTAGGTTCCATCTAGTCCTTAGCTGTCATAGTAGAATCTTGTCATAGTAGACTATTATATATGTCTCAGAAATGGTTAAGAGAGATTACAGTGAATTTCCAGTGTAATATCCACCAGCAATTTTGTAGCTATGGGGTCAGGCTATTCTATCATTGAAATAGCTTTCAAAATAATGTTTTATTTACACAACTTCTATATAATTGAAAAGAGAAAAATGTGAAATAATCAGCCTAGTATTTGTTTCAATTTATTTCAAATTAGTTCAAACTTTATAACTTATTATAACTGCTTTTTAAAAGCTAGTTGATAAGCAAGTGACAACATAATTCCCTGGTTTTGTGTGCGTGTGTGTGTGTGTGTGTGTGTGTGTGTGTGTGTGTGTGTGTGTGTGTTTAGAAATTCACATTCTCAGACTCCAGTTCCGGATGGAGATCCATTTGGTCAAAGGCAGTACCAGTCTTTCTCAAACATTTTCCCAAATTGAAGAGGATGGCAAACTTCCAAATACTTTTTATGATGCCAACATTACTGTGATTCCAAAACCAGATGAAGACAACGCCAAAAAAGAAAATTATGGACCCATATCTTTAATGAATATTGATGCAAAAACCATCAACAAAATACTGGAGATCTGAATTCAACAATTTAGTAAATGTATCATACACCACAATCACATGGAATTTATTCCAGGGATGCAGGATGGTTCACATATTCAAGTCTATAAATGTGATGCTCTACATCAACAAAAAGGACACAAACCACATGATCATAACAGCAGATGCAGAAAAAGTATTTGACAAGATTCGATACCCTTTTATGTTAAAAGTCCACCAAAAGCAGATATAAATGGAATATACTCCAACTTAATAAAGGCTATATATGACAAACCCACAATCAGCATCATGCTCAATGGAGAAGAACTGAAATTTTTTTCCTCTAAGATCAGGAAATAAGGCAAGGATATCCACTCTGATCACTAATGCTTAATATAGTGTTGCAAGTACTGGCCAGTGATATCAGACAGGAAAGAGATATAAAAGGTAACTCCCCACATTGGAAAGGAAGAATGAAACGATTACTGTTTGCAGATATGTAATAGAGAATTCCAAAGACTCAAGTAAATACCAGAAATAATAAACAAAATCAGTAAAATACCAAGCTACAAAATTAATATTAAAAATCTATGCAAATGGCGATTAGTAGGAACAAGACTCATGTCCTCTCTACAGAGTAACTAGAAATTCACCTGTTTTCCAGAAAAAAACAAAACAAGGAGGGAAAGCAGGCACAGAGACTGCAGAGATACAGCAGCAATTGTGACAACAAAGAGCAGGGCAAAACATCCAGGTTCAGAGACACATGCAAGGCTCAGACTTGGAATTCCAGTCGTGGCAGAGGGAGAGAAATTGTGGGAGGATCAGCCCTCCCAAGAATCGCAAAAGTAGTGAAAAGCCCGCCCATTGGGACAGCAACACGGAGCTGGGGGAGAGGATCTGGGCGCAGGGCGGAAGAGGCACCAGAGCCCCAGTTGTTTGAACAGGAGACCTGGCTAGTAAAGTATGCTGGGTGCCACCCTAACCAGAAGGCAGCCAGGGGTATTGACATATTGCCCTGGAGCCGCAGGACCCACCCACGGTAAATCCCACCAACTGGAAATTCCACCCTCAGGCTTAAAGGGAGAAGATAATCTCCCAGAGGAGGACACTACAATGCTATACACTAGTGCCACCTTGTGGGAATAGGAGAAACTGCAGCCTGATTGCAAATCGTGTGTCAACCGCACGGTGATCATTGTGGCTGGGAGCTGGGACTCTGGGGGAAGGCTCTGCATCTCCCACACAAACTCCAGTCCCATAGACTGAACTTTCAGGCAGCAACAGAGGACCCACTAAGAACTTCAACAAATCCAACCAGGTAACACCACAAACTCAAGAAATCCCAGTATCTAAACCAAGATTTAGGCTTTCTTAGCACAAGTCACTATCCTACACAAGGTCGTCACTAAGGGAAAACCTAATCTACAGAAACATAAACAAAATGCCGAACAGAGCAAAGACACACAGAAATATACATGAAATGATCAAATAAAAAACCCAGGGGAAAATATGAAAGCAGCAGATATCTGAAAACTACCTGAGGATGAATTTAGGGAAATAATGATAAACATACCCATGGAAATCAAGAAAACAATAGAGGAAGAAAAAGGAACGACAAAAAGGAGAGAGAAGAAATGAAGCAGCTCTAAACAGATGTCAAAGAAATAAAGAATACAGTAGCTGACATAAAGAATCCAATAGAGAGACTCAAAATAGGATGGATGAAGCCTACGATAGAATCAGTGAGCTAGAAGATAGGCAGAGGAATAAACACAAGCAAATCAGCAAAGAGATAAAAGAATGCAAAGAAATGAAGACAGCATTTGAGACCTATGGGACAATATCCAAAGAAACAATATTTGCATGATAGGGGTCCCAGAGGAGAAGAGAGAGAAAAGGAGGCAGAAACTGTATTTGTAGAAATAATAGGTGAGAACGTCCCCAATTTGAAGAATGAAGCATGACTTCAGACCCAGGAAGCTCCTTAATAAAAGAAACCCAAGGAGCGCTACAGCAAGTCACAGTGTCATTAAACTGCGAAAAATACAAGATAAGGAAAGAATCTTAAAAGCATCCAGAGGAAAAGGAGTCACATACAAAGGAGTCCCCATCAGACTGTCAGTGGATTTCTCAACTGAAACTCTACAGGCCAGGAGGGAATGGCATGATATATTCAAAAGACCGAAAGAAAAGAATTTTCAACTTAGAATACTATACTCTGAGAGATTATCATTCAGAACTGAAGGAATAATAAAAAGCTCTTCCAATAAGCAAAAGTTAAAGGAATGTATCACCACAAAACCAGTTCTACAAAAAATACTAAAAGATGCAGTATAAAGTGTAAAGTAACCCCACTTAAGAATAGGACTTTTAGACCTATTCAGCTACATTCATTAGAGATACTGGTCTGTAATTTTCTTTCTTAGTGATGTCTTTGTCAGCTTTTATTATTAGTGTGATGTTGGCTTGATGGAGAGTGTTTGGGAGTGTTCCCTGTTCTTCAATATTTTGGAAGAGCTTGAGTGGAATAGGTGGGTATTAAATTTCTAAGATTTGGTAAAATGCATTAGAAGAAGCATCTGGTCCTGGGTTTTTATTTTTAGGAAGACTTTTGATTACCTCTTGAATTTCTTTGTGATTGTTCTGTGGAGTCTATTCAAGAGGCTGACATATATTATCTTATTTGAGATAAGCCTATAATGTAGATTTTATTATCCTGATTTTATAGATGAGAAAACTGAAACTAAGAAATCTGTCTAATGTTATATAGTATATG
Organism: Solenodon paradoxus; assembly: GCA_004363575.1. Classification (NCBI taxonomy): domain Eukaryota; kingdom Metazoa; phylum Chordata; class Mammalia; order Eulipotyphla; family Solenodontidae; genus Solenodon; species Solenodon paradoxus. Next base: position 196,773 of record RJWH01000888.1, read on the forward strand.
TGTCAGAGACAAGATTCAAATTTATGTTTTATGCCCAAATTTGTTGTGTTTAATATTTTATCCTGTTTAGTTTTATATGGAAAGATAATGCTATCCAAAATTTTTGAATTTTACTTTTATTATGCTGAGTTTTTTCTTTTTAGTTAGCTACCTTATTTTTCTTGATAATTCCAATTTTTAACTTTTCTAAATTAAGGAATTGTGACTCAAGTTTACGTTATGAATTTTACTATATTCATTTAAAATATCCTATATATTGTATTCTCCTGAGTTTCTTTTGAAGTAAGTATTTAATGTAATAAATTATACTCTTTTCTTGGCCTAAAAAATTGAAACAAAATCAAAACAAAAAAATGAGTGGTGAAGGAAACTAGAACCTTTGTGGTGGGTGTGGTGTGAAATGCTACAGACTAAGGTGTGAATTCAATATCCTTAAGCATATAATGATGTGAAATAATAAAACAAATATATATATATAGTATATATTATATAAACATATGTATAATGATACTATAATGACTATCCATATATCTACCATATTGTTCAATTTGAAATGTATGCAAATTTTAAGAAAACAAATAATTAAAACAAACAAACAAAAAGTCTGTTGCATTGCTATATGCAATTAATGAAATTGCAGAAAGAGAACTCAGGAAAATAATTCTATTTATAACTGCAGCAAAAAGAATGAAATACCTTACAATAAACTTAACCAAAAATGTGAAAGACCAATACTCTGAAAATTAGGACATTGCTAAAAGAAATAAAAAGATGACACAAAGAAATGGAAAGGTATTACATGCTCATGGGTTGGAAGAATTAACATAGTTAAAATGGCCATTTTACCTAAAGCAATATGCAAATTTAAAAGTCATTCTTCAGAGATACAGAAAAAAAATCATGACATTTATTTGGAATACAAGAGACCCAGGATACCTGAAACAATCCTGAGATAAAAAGAATAAAAATGGAGGTGACATGTTTCCTGACTCAAGTTTTACTGCAAAGCAATAATAATCAGGTCATCATGGTATTGGAATAAAAACAGAAGTGTATATCAATGGAACAGAATTGAGAGCCTGGAAATAAACCCTCACATATTGGACAATTAACTTTCAACAAAGGACACAAAGGCCTTTGGAGCAAAGACAGTCTTGTAAATAAATGGTGCTGAGAAAGCTGGACAGCCACATGCAAAAGGTTGAAACTAGATCACTACTGAATGCCATACTCAAAAATTAATTCAAAAGTGAATAAAGACCTAGACGTAAGGCTGGAAATCATAAACAAAATACTACTGAAAATTGACCTAAAGGATGTCTGTGGGAACTTGACTCAAACAGCAAGGGAAATAAAATTAAAAACAAACAAATGTGATTATATCAAATTAGAAACTTTCTGTACAGTTAAAGAAATCCACATAAGAGACACCCTACCAAAAAGGAGAAAATATTTTCACATCACACCTGATGAGGGGTTAATATCATACATAAATAACTCATAAAACTCAATGAGGTAACAAACAATCCAATTTAAAAATGGATAGGTGATCCTAATTGACACTCCTCTAAAGAAGACACCAATGGCCAACATGCACATGAAACGATGTTCTACTTCTGTTGTCAGTGGGGAAATGCAAATCGAAACTACAATGAAATTTCAGTTCACAACTATAAGAATGACAGCTTTCCAAAAAATGTAAACAAGTGCTGGAGAGGATGTGAAGAAAAGGGAACTCTTATACATTGTTGGTGGGAGTGTAAAATGGTGCATCCATCATGGAAAGCTGTATGGAGATCCGTCAAAAAATTTAGAATGGAAATCCCACATGATTCAGTTATTCCTCTACTAGGTATTTACTGTAAAAACATAACAACACTTATTCTCAGAGATACATGCATCCCTATGATCATTGTACCATTGACAATAGCCAAAAGCTAGACGTAACCTACATGCCCATCAACAGGTGATAAAGAAGGGTGGTACATATACACGGTGAACACCACACAGCTATCAAAAGGCAACATGGATGGACCTAGAAGGAATTATGCTTAGCGCGGTAAGTGTGACACACTTATATGAGTAGTATAGAGATAACAAGGAAACAAAGAAACTAAATTTTAAAAATAGACTTTATAAAAATAAACTAAATCTAACAACAATAGATTTTTAGCTAAATAAATAAAGCAAATCAGGGAGTGCAGGAAGACATGGGAAAGTGGTGGGGGGCAAATGGGGTAAAGGGGGTTAATTGTACAGTGAAGGAAAAAAAGGAAATTGTGGTAAACTTACTGTATTATATACAGATGTAAGTTTACTACCCTTTATACCTTAAGCCTAGTCAATTTTATTATTCCTTCAATAAAAATAAAACAATAAAATTTAATGTTAGTTTGACTTTAAGTGAAGTACATTGCTTAGTGAATTAATAAAGAACAAAATGTTGCCATATCAAAAAAAAAAAAAAAAAAAAGGTGGGACATGGAATGTATGTTTTTTGAAGATAGCCAGTTTCCATTGGATTTTGAAACTACTGAATTAAAAAAATTATTACAGAAATCTAATATTTAGTATAGATGATACTGGCAAAGTTTAACTCAGGACTTACCTGATAATTTTGTGGGAATTCTGTATGTTCTGGTATGAAATTTGAAGTAGGTCCTTTTTGTGAAAAAGCCACCTTATAAAAAGAGAATTAATTTTAGACTGCTTGTAATGCAGGGATATTTCCCAAGATAATTTTTATGAACTTGATACCATAATATGCACCCTACTGAATTTATAAAATCAAAATAATATACAGCAACTTGGAGCAGAAACAAAAGCAGGAAATAAATAGAACTGGCAGAACAAATGTTAATCTAATTTTATGAGGTTCTGAAATGCTTTACATGATAAACAGGACACCTGACACCATATGAAGATAGTATTTTCAGGGATTATCAATGTATAATTGCTAAATGGGTACTTAAAACTGCCTGAAGAAACACTTAGTTCTAAATGAAGGTGTATAGGAACAATGACAGGATCACAGAACCATCACATTTTTAGAGATGGAAGGCACTGTAGAGATGATCCATTCCTATTTTTTGTTTTGCACAAGGATCTGAAGACTTTATCTCAAGTTTATTCAAATGATGAGCAGCCAGAATCCTTAATATCCTGAATTTGCAGCTGATGCTCTATCTGCCACATAATCAAGACTGCAGCAGAGGAGAATGGTGCTTGTGAAGCATTGTGACGTGCATGTGTGCACCAACTCATCTAAGGAAAATCTGAAACCATCTCTTTGTAGAGCTACTTGCTATCACAAACCACTTTCTTATACATTATCCCCTTTAGTCTGCAGAGGACTCATTTGATATGAAGTTAGGTCAAATTACAATTCAATGAGTGATGTTTTCACAAGAAATACGTATCATTTAAGTGCTCATTAATATTAGCCAGCTAATAACATGACCCTATTCTTAAATTTTCAGTGGCTTCCTGCTTTGCCCTTGTTCATTACCCTAATCATTCTAAAATATTTATGCAAGCTTCTCAATATTCCCATGTTCGTTTCTCTCCTCCAGGCAACTATGTCTAACCAAATTTTTGAAATGCATCTCACATGTGGTTCCCACCTCTAATCTTTTGCCCATTTTGCTTTTCTGTGCTTGGATTTTCCAAAATCTCCTTTAATAGAGGTTCAAATTCTAACATTTAAAAGTTCATTGCTTTCAATTAATTTAGTAGAAAATAAAAATTAAAACTATATGACAAGGAAGCAGAGCAAATAACAAGAAAAAATTGGTCTCACTTTTGTCAAACAATCAAAACAAAACAAACTCTCCCCTTAAGCAGGGTAAATGTGTGAAAGAATATGAAATTGAACATTGTTTTCTTAAGCAAGTAACTCCGGAAGAGAGGAAAGAGGGCAATATTAGCTTTTACTCTGTTAAACTGTGTATTTTTGATTAGATGAACATGTAAATGTTTTGTGAATAAAAAACCCCAGTAAAGTCATAGTGGTGGATGGAATACATTTATCTCAGGAAGCTGGAAAAAGGATAAGAAAACAAACCAATATAGGAGATTCAGATAGAAGAATGAACAGAGGATCTATTTTTGTCTACTCTACTACAAGTTTCTACATGTTAACAGAAAATACTATTTCAAAACAGAAAAATCCCATAGCAATACTGGAAATCAGTAGGGTGAAGCACCAGGACCTAAAAAGTTAAGAAAATATGAAAGCAGGTAAGACTGACTGAATAGGAAACCCCACCGCCCCCCACCCCCCAGCAAGAAAATGAGTGCCTTAAACAACAGAAATCAGGTGGGCTTGAGAAGCAGTAAGTTCAAGATCAGCATATACAAAGAATTTCAGATGATTATCAGTTATTAAAGAATTGCCTTTGGGACAGCTCAATCACTTGGACTCTTCCTCATCCCTGCTCTTTTTCAGGGCATACAGGGCACACACCACTGGCAGTTTTGTCATTCCCTACTCACCCATCAAACACACAAAAAACCTCGTTAGCGAAAGAGAATGCACCATCTGCCTAGGTTGAGACCCCGTCATGAGTTTTGAGCTTTGACAGAGAAGCTGAGAAGCAGAGACCGCTGTCACTCATATTTCCATATAAGATAACTAAAGAGGGGTAAAAGGAAATTCTACCCAGGAGAGAAACAATTACTTCTTCCGGAATGTTGAGGAGCCCCAGACAGTCTGCCTACTCTCTTCCATTCCCACACACCTTCCAAGGTAGATCGTTTGTTGCTTAGCTATATAATCAACATTTTCCTTCATTCACAAATATAAAACAACAACCATTGTTGGATAAATGAGAAAAATCAATATACATAAGTGAAGAATGAGAAGAAGAAACAAATAGAACTAACTTTAGAGTAAATATAGATATTTCTGAGGAATGTGGGAGGAGCATGGTCATTACAAAAATACTAAAAATATCCTCAGAGATATTTCAATATTGATTTCCATTTAGCCATATAATAGGTATCTCAAGTTTATGGATACGAAATAGAATTCTAGATTACATCCTTGCCTCTGTTTCCCCTCCCAAAACCTCCCAAAACCTCGACCTTTCTCTGTTTTCCTTTGTTGCAGTTAATGGCGCTACTACCTACTGAATTGTTAGGTCAGAAGCCTAAGTGTCAGTCTCTCTCTTCTGTCCTATTCTTTTTTAAAGAGAAAGGATATGGGCAGGAATGAAAGCAAGTAAGCAAGAAGGAAGGAAGAGAGAAGAAGAAGCACTGATTTATTTAGTTATTCATTCTGGTTACTCACCCCAGCCTCAGGTCACGAATTCCAGTCCTTGGACTTTAAGTGGACCACACCAGAGCTGCAGACTTAATGCATGAGTCACCAGGGCACACCCCTTCTCCTTTTTATATCTACTCTAGTATTAGGTCCTGTAGCTGCTGCCTTCACAATATATATCAAGTATCTAATCTCACCTCATTATCAACCCTACTACAACTATAGCACAAGACACTGTCTTCTGTCACCCAAACAATATCCTTCTGATTAGTTTCAATCTATGACAGAGTGATAGTTTCTTTCCCAAAATTTACAATATCTCAAGAACCCCAGTTTTTTGTTTTTTGTTTTTTGTTTTTTTTTTAGGGGGTGGGCAGAATAGTATCTACATCTGAAAAAGCTACATCTTCCAGCTTCCTTTGAAGATAGGAGTGGCCAGGTGACAAGATTCCAGTCAACCACATACAACTGGAAGTTGCTGGGAAGAGCTTCTGAGAAAGTATCTTAAAACAAAGGCAAAACCAGCTAACAAGCACCCACTTTGATTCTTTCCTTCTTCCTGTCTAAAATAGACTGTAATGCCTGGAGGTGCAGAATACTGTAGTGTTACCTGTAGCAATATGCACATGCTAAAGAAAGCTGTCCAAAAGGAAGGGAACTTGGGTCCCTGATGACATCAAAAAAACACTACACCACATTTAAGGTATTCCTGACATTGTCCTTAAAGATGACTCTGGGAATTCATTTCGAATGTCAAGGGAAATAAAAGAAAAATAAATGAGACTTTATTAAACTGAAAATTAAATAGCAAAAAAACTATCAGCAAAATGAAACAGACTCCTTACTGAATGGAAGAAGATTTCTTGCATTATACATCCAATGAGGGGTTAATATCTAAAATTTATGAAAAAAAAACCCCAAAAAACCCCAACTCATACAATTCTAAACCAAAACCCAAATAACCTACCAAAAAATGAGTAGAGAACAAATGTCTCAATAGACATCTCTCCAATGAGGCTACACAAATGGCCAATAAGTATATGAAAAAATGCCTTATTATTTCTTATTAGAAAAGTCAGTTATTAGAAAAATGCAAATCAAATCCACAATGAGAAATAACTTTACTCCTGTGAGAATGGCTTTTATTGAAATGACGAGAAACAAGCATTGACAAGGATGTGGAGAGGAGAGAACCCTCATACACTGTTGGGAGAGTGTCAGTTGGTGCAATCATTTTGGAAAACAGTATGGAGATTTCTCAAAAAATAAACATAAGATTACCATACAATCCAGCAGTCTCACTTCTATGTATCTATCCAAAGAATGTTAGAATTAACTTGAAGAGATGTATGCTCTCTTAAATATAAACCTCTATTTAATGCAGTGTTATTTATAATAGTCAAGATACAGAAACAACCTAAATGTCCATCAATGGATGAATGGAAAAAGAAGATCTGGTACACACACACACACACACACACACACACACACACACACACACTACTCAGTCATAAAAAGGTGGCCATTTGCCACTTGAAGCAGCACTGGGAACACTCAAGGGTATATTACTGAATGGGGTGAGTCAAAACAGAAATGCACCTATTAGAAAAGCTTACCTATATTTAGAATATGGAGAAATAATGAAGACAAACTGATTTAATTAAAATAAACTTTTGGACTATGGCAGCAAGTCTAAGGTTGCCAGAGGCATAGGGAGTGGAAACTGGGTTGCAGAGAGGGTTTATCTATCATTTTATTTTTATATTGTTTTTTAGCCTTCCTTTTCTGATTATTTTTCTTCTTTTTGATTTGTTTTCATTAATCAAAATAAAGGAAAAAATAAAGCTGAGAGTGGAAATAAATAAAATAAAGACAATAGAAAAAAATTAGTGGAGCCCATAGTTGGTTCTTTGAAAGGATCAATAAAATTAACAGAAATTTAGCTAAATAAAGCCTCTACAGGCCTTCCCTGTGGCCCTAATGATTTCTTTAACCAGAGGTGTAGTGCACAACATCCCAAGGTTCCTGGTTCAAGACCTGGGGCTGGGGGCAACAACCAAGATAAATAACTGAATAAAATGCTCAAAAATGAAAAAAATAAAGCCTCTGTAATGTTAGAATGCAATGCTCCTTCAATGAAAATTTTTAGAAAGAAAGAAATAAATAAAAAGGAAGTCTCGAATTATTAAAATCAGAAAGGGGGATTCTACTACCAATTTTACAGAAACATAAAGGATTATAGGAGAGTATAATGAATGTTGCATGCCAACAAATTGGATAATTTAGTTGAAATCCCTTTAAAAAAACAAATGACTGTAAGGGACTCAAGAAGAAATAGACAATCTTTAAAGACTTGTAACAAGTGAGGAATCGAATCTGCAAACAAAAACCTAGATTTAAAATAGTCTATTGTATATCTCTACCTAGTAACTCTTGACCCAATTATCTGTGATTAGTAGTTTCCTTGTAATTTTTATGACCAGTCCCCACAGTTTTTCTTGCCTGGATTCCACGTTATGTGAGATAGAGGAGGAGCAGTCGGTCAACAGGTATCCCTCAGTCAGGTTAGAACAGACAGACACAATTTGCAAACAAGGCAGTGAAGGGAACTGGGAACTGGGACGCTCCTGTCCCTGATCAGGAGTGTAGCCACCCGGGAAAGTGGAGCAAGAGCGTGCAAAATTGACACACAACTTCCCTACCATTCTGAAGATGACTTTTTCTTGACTGGGCTGCTATAAATTTTATAGTTTTCTAAAACTCCTGAAAAACTAATTTAGATAGATTTATTTTTTCAAAGTTTCTCTGGGAAACAAGAAATTGGAGTGTCTTAGTTTACCATTTTGTTTATATTGCTCCCTTTTAACATTTTTTTATTGTGTGGGTCTGTTGGCATGGAATTATCTCAGCTTTTGAATGCTAAAAGATCTTTATTATACTTGCTATTTTGAAAGATGTTGTCACTGGTTAAACAATTCTAGGTTGACATTTTTCCCCCTTTTATTACTTTAAAGATGTTATTCCATACATAGTCTCCAACAAAAAGTTTGTTATTATTTTTTATATGTTTTACATATTTACATATTTGTTTTATGTGTAATAAATGTGTAGTCCCTGATCTTTGCCCCTTTAGCACTCAGGTTTTCTCTTTCATTCTCAGTCATGTGATTATGATATTCCTTAGCATATTCCTTTATGTTTATTCTTATTGGAGTCCACTAAGTTTCTTGGATTTATGAATTTATAGTTTTCATCAAATTGAAAAATTGGCCATTGTTTCTTCAAAAATATTTTTCAGTCTTCCCTTCTTATGAGATTCCAATTATATGTATATCAAACTGTTGGTGATTTCACATATGTTGTTGATGTTCTATTTATTTTTAATCTTTTATCTCCATGCACTTTATTTTGCATAGCTTCTAATTCTCTCTTCAGATCCACAGATGTTCTCTTCTGCAGCATTTAATATACATTTAATCCCTTAAATGTTATCATCTATTTCAGATATTTTATTTTGTATCTGTAAAGATTCCATTTGGTCTATTTATACCTTCCATTTCTTTACTTACTGTTTATGAGCAGTTTCATCTCCTTATGCATATGGAGTATTTTTATATTAGTTCTTTACATTCTTTTTTGTGAGTTTCATCATCTATGTCATTTCTAGACCTGTTTCTATCGATTGATTTCCCTCTGCATTGTGGGTAATACTTTCTTCCTTTTTCATGGTCGTAATTTTATACTGGATGGTAAGAATAGTGAGTTTTATAGTTTTGGCTGCTAAATTTTGTTGTCTTCTTTAATATAGAGTTTGGTTGTATTTTGGTGAACATTTAAGTTACTTAGAATCAGTTGACTTGCTTTTAAGCCTTACTAGAGGGAATGGGCATTGTCTAGGGAAGTCTTAAGGGATGTAGGGATGTCTAGACTCTTCATTAAAGTGATGCCCTTCTACTTGCTGTTACATATGTTGCATCTCCACTCTGGTATATAAAAAAAATGATTTGGCTCTACCTATGTGTAGTCCCTGACCTTTGCCCCTTTAGCACTCTTAGGTTTTAGAGTTCCTAGAATTTGCTACTTAATCATTTCCATTGCTTTTACCCCTTTGCCTCTAATATTTCACTTCTCAGATCAGTTATCAGCCAAAGACACAAGGGCAATTCCTTCACAGCTTTCTGGCGATTTCTTTTCCTTCCTTTTGTACACCACAAATTCTATTTCTCCCACCAAACTGCAATATCTGTCTCTGCAACTCAATTAAAGGTCCAGTATTCATTTCGTTTCCCCTTCCTGATTCTGCGGCCTGCTGCCAGTAAATCTGTACAGTTAGACTCACTCTGTCCTCTTCTAAGAAATCACAGTCCTAAGCTGCTTTCCTTTCAATGCCTAAAAACCCTGTTTGTTTTGCTTTTCTTATCATTTGAGGAAGAAAGATAAATTATGTTCTTCTAATTCCATCTTGACTAGAAGTAGAAGTGTGACGTTTAATTTTCATGGCTCTACCGTATAAACTATTTAGTTCAGTTGTGATTAATATTTAAATTACCATAGTATTACAAATAAAGGTTTTTTTGCATTTAAAATAGAATCAATCTATAGAAAAAAATCATGAAATATTTAGTTAAAGTCATATGCCATAATGATAATGTTAAAAACCTTGAAAAAGAATTAGAATATGTGAATGACAAAGAAATTAGAATATGTAAATAAAAATTAGTAGATGGAGCAGACAGGAAAAGGGCACTTTTCAAAACATTTCCATCTTTCATAGTAAGAAATTGGTTGACAATGTCCACTGGCTTTTACATATCAAGAAATATTTTAAACATATTACTAAAGGTCTTACAGATAACCTTTAGAAATAAAAATTAATGTCTAATAAAAATGAGAAGAAAAATTGCAAAAGGAAAATTTGAAATAATATAAATGCTCTATATTGCTCCTCTTCCCGAGTATATACCAACACATCTTTCCTGAATGGTGATAAATTATATCGCATATCAACTACATAATATAAAATTATTATGAAATTTATTGGAAAAATTACAAAGCAAACTATTAAGAGCAGTTTTCCTGGGGAAGTGAGTTTTGAAGCCTGGATGTGGGTGAGGAAGGATGACTTTTCTCATTTCGTAACTTCTGTGCAGACAGAGTGTTTTAGATGTGGTAGGACTATATATTTATTTTAAAAGCTTAAAACAAGATAAACAATACAGGACGTTCTTGATAGAACATTAAATAATTGTTGTACAACCTCACAATGAAAGACAGTAGAATTCAATGGTTAGAAACATGAACTCAAGAGCCAATTTATGTTAAAAATCCGGGCCTACCGTTTGATTGCTGAACGTCCTTAAACTAATCAGTTAACCCCTTTATAAGTTTCCCCAATGTAAAATAGGTGTAGTAATAATATCTGCATAATATGATTGCTGTAAGAATTAAATGAGCTAAAGTATTAAGGTACCAATACAGTCACTTGCAATAAAAGTATTGTCCATTATTATTAAAATAAAAACATTTAGTCATTTAAAGTAATGAACTAGATATAGAGGCAGTGTGTGCAATGTGATATTAAGTAAAAAATTAAGATTCAGAATAATGCTGATAATATTAAGAAACCTGGAAAAATGCTGCTGGCATACAGGGTAGTCTTTTCAGAAAACTGACTCAGGGTGAATGAGAAAGCTTCAGTAGCTAATAATTTAACTTTAAAAAATAATTACAATGTACAACTATACATTTGACAAGATCCATTAAACTGTGCTTTACAGAGTGAACACTAACTTTGCAAACTAAAATGAAAGCAAAAAAAGAATGTTAGTGATAAAGAAATAATAAATATTTTAGCAAATGATATTAACTATATTACAAATCAAATCACAACCACACTAAAGGGGGAGGAAGAAAAAAGGAACTAACTGATAACTGAAAAAAGTGTTTTGACTGGGAATTGTAAGGCTAAAGACCAAATGCACTGCATACAAATGCTGTAATCTAGTTGGTAAATATGTTGCTTGTGGATATGGTACAAATTAGTTATTCTGAAGCTGTTTTGCTTTCATATTGGGTTTGCATAAATAAGTAAATAGATAGTGGATGATGAGATTTTTCTTAATGTTGGAGATAGAAGTCATATTACAGACAAACAAAAAAGGATGACTAGAATAAACTGTGACACTGGATTGACTCAGATATCAGTATCAACTTATGTTTAGCTAATATATTTAAATATGGATATATACAGAAACAACTTCAAATAAATGGATATGTATATATTTGGGTTTGTACACATATCTATGTTATTTAGCTACCTGCTGAGAGGGCCTAGACATAGTAGCAACAAGTACATCCAGTTCTCAGAGTGTGGTTTCTAATATTCTCCAGCAAAATTATCAGCCTCCACAAAATGGAGGAAAAAAAATATAAGATAAGCCTGGAATATCTTAGAGTTCTAAGACATAGGACGTATTCAAACAACAAAAGCATGGAGATATGTTAAAGGGACACAGGAAACACAGAGAGTTGCCAGTGGCCATAGCTGGAAAAATGTACACAACAAAATAAATACCATCTTGCATTATAAGCCAAACTATCAAATAAACATCTGAGTTTATATTAATATAAATTGGGGATAAGTCAAATATTCCTTATATATATATTCCTTACAAATCATTCTCACCCAAAATCCAAATACGCACACACTTGAGGGTGGGCTAAACTTAGGGACTTGTTTCCAGAAGCCAGCATAGTGAAAGACAGCAATAGCAATTCTACAGTGGAGAAGCCTGTCAGTCACTACCTTCACTACAAGTGGTGAAAGCTAATATCACTATTGTCATCATATTGATACTATGAAACCCGGATATGATTTGTTGAAAAGGGTATTTCATCTCCGTGGTATTTTTCCCCAAAATGCATAATCAAATCTAAACTGATAAATGCATCAGACATTGGCACACATTGGCAGTGGAGATGGGGGCATTATATAGGATATTTGACCAGTACTCATCAACCCTGCCGAAGCCATGGAAAACAATAAAATTAGAGAAACTGTCTCAAATCAGAAGAGACTCAGAAGACATGACAGGTAAATGCAATTTTAAAACCTGGAACAGAAATAGAACATTAATTAAAAAAATGGTGAAATCCAAATAGAGTCCAGAGTTTAATTAATTGTAATAGCTAATGTTGGCTTCTTAGCTTTGGCAAATACACTATGGCATTGTATGATGCCAACAACGGGAGACAACAAATGTTGGCAAAGCTGTGAAGACAAAGAAAGCCGTGAGCACTTTTTATAGAATGCAAACGTGCAGCCACAATGGGAAACAGCATGGGGTTTCCAACAAAAATTAAAAATAGAACTAACATGATTCAGCAATCCCAATTGTGGTTATATATTCACATGGAAGAAAGATTCTATCTTAAAGAGCCAGCTGCATCTCCATGTTCATTGCAGCTTTATTCACAGTAGCCAAATCATAGAAATAACCTATGTGTCCATTGGCAGATGAATGAAATAATATTAAAATACATGAGTGGAACTTGAAGTCATTATACTACATGAAATAAGTCAGACAGCAAAAGCACACTTTCACTTATATGTGGATCTAAAAAGCTAAATTCATAGAAGGAGAAAATAGAATGGCAGTTGACCAGGGGTAACTACAAGTGAATGAGTGAGGAGAATGAAAAGATGTTGGTCAGAGGGTAGAAAATAACAGTTATATAGTGAATAATTTCCATGGACCTAATGTACATCATGGTGGTTATAATTGACAATACTGTATTATACATTTGAAAGTTGTAAAGAGAGTAGATTTTTAAAAATTATCGAAGGGACATTAGATCTTCACATTATATAGATTTAAAGTGTGCATCATTGTATATAACACATTAAGTTTACCACCAACAACAGTCCAATTCTATCATTAACCATATAATAGACCCTTTTTGCCCAGTTTTCCCATCCCACTTCCCTTTTGATAAATATGAATTTGACTATGTACTAAAAGTTTATTTTGTTTAATTTGATTCATGTATTTGTTTGATTTCTCTATATCTTAATAAACAGAATAAATCTTATCATTGAACCCCAAAAGTAATTATGTGAGGGAAAGGAAACGTAAACTATTTTTGTGGTAATAATTTTTTAAATATACACACGTATCAAATCACATTGTATTCTTAAACTTTTTATCGTATCAATAATCTCAATAAAGGTGAGGGAAAACAAAAAAATTGAGAAAAGTTCATGAGAGGACATATAGGAACACTTTGTAATATCATTGTAAATTTTCTATGAATTAAATTACTTTAAATCTAATTATTCCAAACTAAAGCTTATTTTTGAAAAGCAATTAAAAAATACTTTCCATGGAAATCACTAAGCCAATATTTGCATCCCTGTGTTCATTATAGCAATATCTACAATAATTAAGAAAGGGAAACAACCTAAGTGCCCGTTAACATATGACTAGATAAAGAAGAAGTGTTATATATACACAATGGTATACTACTCAGGTATAAGAAAGATAAAATCTTGTCATTTGCAGAAAATGGATGGAACTCAGGATTGTGTTAAGTGAAATAAGTCAGAAGGAGAAAGACAAATACTATATAATCTCGTACATGGAATATAAAGAAACAAAGCAGGAGACACACCCAAGACGGTGTACTAGCAAGAACTTCAACTCATCTCCTCTACACAGACACCACTAAATGAGTGTATATAAAAAAAAACCTTCAAAAAAGAACTGAAGATGGGAGGACTGGCAACTCACAATGGAAAGTTACAGAAAAGACAGGTAAAGTTAACCTAAAGTCTGACCAGGATCTTCGCTTAGGTACCACAACCCAGACTGAGAGTGACACCAGTGATACAGAGCTTTTTCCCAGATACCATGAAGGGCTCAGTCCATACTGGGTGCCACAGCATCAGGAACTGAACCCTAGAGGGGAACGCGCACATCCTGGTGTGGAAGACAAAGTCGGGGTTTCCTTTGGCGATTCTGTGGAGCAGAAAACACAGGACTTTGAGCAGGGGGAGACAACAGATAAAGTGCGTCAGATCTAGCTTTAAGGATTTTCACTGGTAGAAAATGAACTTCAGTGAAGGGAATCGTAAAGAAGGGTAGTCTTCAGTGAACAGACATGCTGCTGGGTATCCTCCCTCCTTTTGTCTGGGAGATGCCATATTGGGTAGTTCAGGGGTCAAAATCCCTCCCTTTTCACCATCAGCAGACTATGGAAGATTTTTGTTTTGTTTTCCTGCTTATGATTTTCTTCACTACCAGGGCCGCAATGGCCTAAGACAGCAGCAGGGAGTCAGAATGTCCAACCTTGGACAGGCAGTTGAGTGCTTTCCTGCAGAGCTCATGTTTGCGGAGCTTCCAGCTCTGTTGAATCTGCTCTCTCAGAGAGGATTACAAGCAAGAATTCAGAAGTCTAAGAAATAGTTGCCTTTCGCCTACTGGGGCAGCTGCTGATCACCTGCTTGCCTGTAGCCTGAAGCTCTTTAACTGGCAGCTAGAGCGCCTGCCCCAGTCCTAGTCTCTGCAACCTGAAATCCTAGAACAAGAGTATTACATCTAGTGGGAAAAACTTTTTAGTCAATGGACATGAACAAAAGATTCTAAAGAAATGAAGACTGAGAGATTTACCCCAAATGATGGATTAGAGCAGAATCCCAGAGAAAAATTGTAATGCAAAAGAATTTAGTAAACTGTCAAAAGATTCCAAAGAAATGGTCTTGATGATTCTCACTGAGATTAGGAAAACAATAAATAAACAAAATAACATCTACAGTAAAGAGAAAATATAAGAAAGTTTCAAACAGAAATCATAGAACTAAAGAACACATTGAAGCATTTAAAAACACAATGGAGGGGCTCAACATTAGTTTGGAAGAAACTTCCTATCAAATAAATGAGCTAGAAGAAAGAGCAATGGAAAGCACACAAGCAGACCAGAATAAAAGAATATAAAGAAATGAAGCTAACATAAGTATCTTGTGAGTTAAGATCAAGAAGCACAAAATTCACATCATAGAGGTTCCAGAAGGAGAAGGGAGAAAAGGGACAGACACCATAACAGAAGAAATAATAGCTGAGAACTTCCCTAACCTGGGGAAGAAAACAGACAACCATATCCAGGAAGCTCAAAGAGTTCCAAACAAAATGAACCTAAACACACACATATCAAGACACACCATAATTACTTACAATGATAAAAATTCAAGATAAAGAGAGAATCTGAAAAATACGAGTGAAAAACCTGTATGAAAGTTCATATTTCTCAGCAGAAACTTTACAAGCCAGACGGTAATGAAATGATATATCCAAAGTACTGAAAGAAAAGGAATTCCAACCAAAAATATTCTATCCTGGTAAGTTATTACTTAACTTTGAGGAGAAATAAAGAGCTTTCCAGGAAAACAAAAGTTAAAGGAATTTATCATGACTAAACTAGCCTTGATAGAAATACTGAAGGGATTTCTATAAAATAAATGAAACCCCATTTAGAATCAGCAAGACACCAAAAATATAAAATATGGGAGGGAGGAGAGTTTAATGTGAATTGTTAGAATAAGTTTAACTTGCTTTCCATTTAAAAAAGGTTATAAGCAAAACAGCAAGATATCATCTCACAACTCTGAGAGCAGCTATTATCTAAAAATTGTTGTTAAGGGTGCAGAGAAAAGAAAACTTTAGAAACTGTTAGTGGGAATGTAAATTGGTGATATCATATGGAAAGATTACATTTCAGATCATAGGGGAAGATGATTTATGTAGTCGTCTCCCATTTGCAAATTATAGAAACTAGCATAAGTTCAAAAATAAACTTATCAGGGCTATCAAAAGAGGATTTATCATTTTGCCTCGACGAATAAAACGATCTTATTTAAATTGGGAAAGCTATAGGGCACAAAAGCATTGCAGAATGGTACTAAGAGCCGTCAATTTAAATTTGTATAGATATATGAGACTTACTTAAGTTTATTTAAAGTAGCAAATGTATTTAATTATTTAATTAGTTTTATCTAAAATTAAAGATGTCAAACTTTAGACAATTACAGATAGTAAGCATGCACTTCCTACTTTTTTTCACTTTATTTTTGTTGTGTTAGAAAAATACATAACATCCAATTTATTTTCTTGACCATTTTTAAGTATACTTTCAATAGTGTTAAGTACATTCACAATTTTTTTATTTGAAAAATAAAAACTTTATACTCATTGAAAACTTATTCCTTAGTATCTGAGGAATAGGGAAATTGTCACATAAGAGTTTATATTATTTTGTAAAGCAAAGTTACCTCAATAAATATTGAGCCAATTTAAAAAAACACTGATTTCCCCTTGCCCCTCTCTCTAGTCCTTGGCACTACCTTACTACTCTCTGTTTCTAAGATTTTTTGTTTCTTTAGATACTTATATTTAGAATCATACATATTTTTGTTTTTTTCATTGTTACTGGTTTATTTTACTTAACACAGTGTCCTTCAAGTATATCTGTTGCATCATGTGGCATGATTTTCTTCTTTTTAAAGGCTGCATAGTATTCCAGTGTATTTATATACCACATTTCCATTATCCATTCACCTGTTAATGGACATTTGTGCTCTGTCTCTTAGTTATTATCAATAATGTTATAAAGAACATAAGTGCGCAAATATTTCTTTTAGATCCTACTTTGGATTATTTTGGATACTGTATCCAGAAGTGAGATTCCTGGATCATATGGTAACTTTATTTCTAATTCATAAAGTGTTGGCGAGTTTGTAGAGAAACTGGAGAAACAAACTCCTGTGCACTCTTGGTAGGAATGTAAAATTGTGCATCTGAACAAGAGTTTCAATTTCTCCACATACTTGGCAACACTTGCTGCTTGTTTGGGGGGGTATTTGTTTTAATAATGACCATTCTGATGGAGGTGAGGTTGATATCTCATTGTGGTTTTGACTAGCATTTGATAATTAGTGATGATAAACATATTCTAATGTATTTGTTGACCATTTGTGTATCTTTGGGGAATTTATTCAAATCTTTAGCCCAAAGACAAGTTATTATTTTTTTTTGTTGATGAGCTATAGAATTTCCTTATATATTCTAGATATTAACGCCTTACTAGATAGATGATTTGCAAATATTTTTGTCCATCATGTAGGTTATCATTTCACTCTATGGATTGTTTCCTAAGTTTGATGTAGTCTTATTTATCAGTTTGACAAATGGTTTTAGATTCTCTAAAATTAAGATCTCTCAACTCACTCCCTGATAAGAGTTTACCACTTTTCTCATGAAAAGAGGTGAAATATTAATGCCAAAATTATGCTCAGCTCATTCTTTGAGTGGAAATATCATATGCTTTTTATCTCAAACAATAAGTTCTGTCATTTAAAAATGTACTTTTGAACACTTAGCAATTTTACTCATTCTCTTATTTGGAAAACATTCCTTACTTTTTAATAAATATATTAATTTGCCATTAGTTCATTATTTAGCCAACACAAGGAACAACTACCAGATTAGTTTCCTTCTTCTCACTTCATTCCCTGCTCCAAAAATATGATAACATGTAAGTACCATCTGACCTAAAATATAATCTGTAAAGACATGTATTATGATGCTAGTTTTATAAATAAAAACATTATTTTAAAAAAGAGAAATACTGGTATGGCTTGGTGGTTAAGTTCACCACCTCTGCCCAAGCTAGTTCACACACATTCCAAGGACCAAGGCTGGTGACCCAGGGACCATGGGCAACAACCAGAGTGAACAATTGAAAAATAAAATGAATAAATGCTTCTTTCTCTTCTCTCTTCCTGAAAACCTGTCTACCTGCTGGCCTTCATTCCTGCCTACAATGAAAGACTGAGAGAGTGAGAGAGAGAGAAAGAGAAGAGATGAGTAGTGTATTGAGTTAATAGTTAGGAGATCTAGTTCCAGGGATTTAATCTGACCAAGTCACTATCTCTCCATGTCTTTGTTCCTCTCTCTGGGTTGGTTTTCTTAGGCAGTCATTTGTTAGTGAAATCATCATGGATATCTTCTGATATAAAAAATATAAAGACTTCTCAGCATTCTTACATCAAATTATATGGTCACCCAGGTAGCCATAAAGACAATGTCAAGTTTGCCAACTATACCAAAGATTGGATTGGGGAGAGGGATAATATCTCATGAAGGAATACTGACTGGAAAAAAAAAAAGACATTAATTCTATGGACAATAAATAAATAGTGGTTAGATAATTGTTTATCGTTTAACCAAGAATAGCAGGAGATTCTTACCTCATACCGAAAAAGATGTATTAAATATTTAAGCATAAAAGTATGTGCTTGCAAAACATATAGGAGAAAACTGACATAATTTTGGGGATGGGAAAGATCTCATAAACAAGATACAAGATAATACCCACAAAGGAAAAGCTGTCAGATTTGACAACAAAAATTTCTATAAGGACCATGAAGTTAAAAAACCATAGATAACAAATAGCACAGAGAGCAAACTGTTGTTATTGAAAATATCTAATACATTTTCATGGATACATAAGCATCCAATTCATTTTGTATATATGGACAGCGATTATAAAGAATAAAAAAAACAGATGTATAACTGGATAATAAACTTTTGAAAATTGCTCACACTCATTTAATAACACAGAAATCAAATTAAAATCAGTGATGATTTTTGTGCACAAAATAAACAAAAACTAAACCAAAAGTACAGCTGTATGATAAACCCAAGAAAACCATTCACTCTTATAAATAACCAGGAAAATACAATTTATATAACAATGGAATATTGTTTCTGTGGATCAAATTAACAAAAATGAAAATCATCAGGATGCGGGATCATGGGCATTTTCCTACATTTTAGATGGGAATGTAACTTAGTAACTCTTATTTAAAGGCTAATGTGACAGTATCCATCAAAATTAAATATGCTCAGACATTTGATCCAACAGGTCTGCTCTCATATTTATCCTATATTTGTACCAGTGAATAAAGATGATACCTATTAGTAAGTGACTATTATGGCCCAAGCCCTTTGAAATTCTTTACATAGATGATATTATACTCATTTTACAGATGAGAAAACTGAAACTCAGATGTAAACTGCCCACATTTACATGACTATGTAAGTTGATGAATCTGAATTTGAACCTAGATACTTTTGCCTGCTAAATTCAAGCTCTTTTAAAAATTTCACTACATCAAACTAATTGTCTTACTATGACCAAACACTGTCTTCATTGGTAAGTAAAATTAAATTCCCCATCTGTTCCCCACTTTCCTTACATTCTGACCTTTGGAGAAATAATTTAGCATCCATTCATTGTCAGGATTTAAATAGAAACTTATTAAATTATTTCTTGAAAGTCTTATTTATGAAGGGGCTCTAAAAAGAACAGAAGGGACAATTGAAAGACTGTCACCTGAATCAGTTATGAGTTGAAAGAGATGTTAGTTCTTTCCAATTTAGATTAGCACTCCAGAAGTTTGTTTCAATATACTGCATTTCGTTAACACACTGTCTACCTTGGTTCATTTTAAAAAGGAACAACTTCTTTTAACTTTACATAACTCCCAAGCTTATTTACCCATGGCAGTTGAAGATTTTGCAACTTGTTTGTAAAACAATTAGCTTACACCTTTAGGGATTTGTTCTAGAATCCTGATACGTCTTTAAATTGCAAGCCTGTTGCCATAGGTGATGATGGATTCTTTCAAACTAAGTTTGTTGATTGTATATTTATCTATGTTTTATGGATTGACAACTAAGCTTGTTCAATTTAGTTTAGTTTTATCTGTAATATATGGGTCTAACTACCACTGTTAAGAAAAAATATTTAAGGTAAGTTTTATTTAAAGAAAATTAAACTATTTGAGATAATTGCAGTTTTACATTCAATGATAAGAAATAACATGTACCGTTTATCCAGTTTGCCTTAATATAACATCTTACAAAACTGTAGTAAAATATCATAATCAGGATATTGACGTTATATGGTTAAGATGAAGAACATTTCCACAAGGAACCCTAATGCCTTCTATAGTCACACCCATTTCTTTCCTGCCTCTGCCCCTACATAATGTCTAGCAACCATTAATCTGTTCTTCATTTTTATAATTTTGTAATTTCAAGAATGTTATATTATGGATTAATTCAATGTATAACATTTTTGGGTAAGTTTTTTTCACTTGCTAT
Organism: Solenodon paradoxus; assembly: GCA_004363575.1. Classification (NCBI taxonomy): domain Eukaryota; kingdom Metazoa; phylum Chordata; class Mammalia; order Eulipotyphla; family Solenodontidae; genus Solenodon; species Solenodon paradoxus. The sequence goes on from RJWH01000888.1 coordinate 217,257, forward strand.
AATACTCTGGAGATTTATCCAAGTTGTAGGCATCAATATTTTGTTCCTTTTTATCGCTGAGCATTATTCTATGGCATGGATATTGCATAGTTTATTTAGTCATTCACCAATTGAAGCATGTCTTTGTTGTTTCCACTTTGGGGGTATTATAAATAAGGCTCCTACAAATATTCGGTTAATGTTTTTGGTGAACATTAAGACAGTTTCTCTGTGATAAATGCCCAAGAGTACAATTATAGGCTAAATGCCAACTATGTCTTTTAAATAATTTACTTAAGACTCTACATTTAAAGGTAATTGTTGCCACACTGGAACTTAAGTCTTCCATTCTTTTACGTTTTCTGTTCCACTTTTTCTTATTCTTCTGTTTCTCTTAACTTCTCACTGTTCATTTGAGCATTTTTTTAAGATCCCACATTGATTTATTTACAGTGTATCAGTTTATTGCTTTTTTATGTAGTTTTCTTCATGTTTGTGCTAGGTATTATGTTTACATGACATCACAATCTACTGTTGTTGATATTTTACCTCTTTAAGTAAAGTAAAGAAATATTGCTTCCATTTAGGCCCCTTTATTCTCCCTACTTTTAAAATCTAATGGTCTTAAGTATTTGTTCCACTTTGATTGCACATCACAAAAGATGGTGTTATACTCTGTATTTCAACCAACATATATTATTCAAAAACTCATGAGAAGTTCTAAAGTCCCAAGTTTTCTTCTGTAATTATTTTCTTTCTTTGCAGAGAATTTTCTTTAGCCATTACTTAGTGGTATGCTTGCTATCAACAAATTCCTTCAGTTTTTCTAAAGACATATTTTATATTTCCCCTTCACTTTTGAAAGATTTTTTGCTGGGTATGGAATTCAAAGTTGCCAGTTCTTTCCTTTCTGCCCTTGAAAAATGTGCCATATCCCCTGGTTTCCATGGTTTTAGATGAGAAAATCACTATCATTCAAATTGGTATTCTCCTAAAGGTAATGCATTGTTTCTGATTGCTTTCAATTTTTTTTTTCTTGGTGTGCCCTGCTGGAGTGGCACTAAGGTCAATTATCTCCAAAAGAGAATAGGCCACATTCCTCTTTGTTTGAGTCCCAGGTCCAGGGGGAAAAAACAGTGTGAACAGCTGAATAAAAATAAAATAAAATTCTTCTTTCTTCTCTCTCTTCCTGCCTGCCTTCATGCTTGCCTTCATTCATGACTTAACCTTTCCTTTAAAAAACATTTTTTCTTTAATTTTCAGAAATGTAATGATGATGTATCTTAAGGATAGATTTCTTTAGATTTATCCCATTTGGGATTTGCTCAGCATCTTGAAGGTTTGTATCTTCCACCAAATTTAAGAAATTTTGTCTTTGAATAATCTCTCTTTCTCCCCATATTCTCCTTTTCCCCTTCTGTCTGTTTCTCTCCCCTCGCCTCGCCTTCTGATACTCAGTGACATGAATATTAACTCTTTTGCTATTGTTTCACAGGTCTCTTTTCAGTCCATTTTTTTTTTCTCCTGTATGGATGGTAAATTCTATTGTCATTTCCTCAAGTTTACTGTTTTTATCCTGTCATCGCCTCTTTACTATGAAGTCTAATCATAGAGATTTTCATTTTGGTTATTTTCTTTTTCAGTTCTATGATTTCCATTTGCTCATTTTTATAACATATTTCTCTGTTAATACCTTTCAGTTTTTCATTAGCTTAAAGAGAGTTTATGGTTACTTAATGAAGCATTTTTATAGTGGTTGTTTAAAATTCTTATTAGGTCGTGTCAACATCTGATTCATCTTGGTACTGTCATCTGTTGATTCTCTATTCTCATTGATATGATCTTCCTGGTTGAGAATCCTGCCACCAGATGCCAGATGGCGGTGGAGACTCAGTTGCCTATTGGATTCTACTACCATAGGGAGTATGGTATACGGTGGGTATATGAGATAGATTAGCATCCTGCTTGTACCAACTGCCATGTGTGAGAATGTGACTTTTCCATTGGAATTTGACTGGAGTAGAGTGGGTATTGCCAAAAGAGTTTTCTGATATTAACCTCTCCTTTTCTGGGTCTCTTAGCTGGGGAAACATGCTTTCCTTGGGGGGTTGGGGGGAGTTTAGTCTGTGCCTATTGGCAGCTTCAGTTTTGGGGTTTCTGCGGCATCCTGTTTAAGAACATGTGTAGCCAATAAAGAAACTTAGAGATCTTACTGCCATGTCTTTCCTCAGGTCTTGAAATCACCAGGCAGCCTGTTTTCTTTCCATGTTTCAGAAACTTTCTATGCTTTAATATATTACATGTCAATTTTTTTAGTTACACAGGGGAAGAACTGGTAGAAATGTAATTATTCCATTTTAGCTAATCTGAAGTCCCTTCATTTTAAGGTAAAAACTTCTAAAGATTAGTAGGTTCCATTAGCACTGCTGTTTAATTGCTCAATGCTCTTACAGGAATAATAGCAATACCAGATACAGATTTGTAAAGGTAAGTTGGGATGCCCTTACCTTGGGAATTAGGGAGATTGCATGTTGATCCCTACCCCATTGGTACATATAAAGACTGTCCTTTCTCCTGTTTCATTGACCACTGTACCTCTCTCTAATGCCATAAAAAGTCTCTTAGTTTATCTATTTTTTTATTCCCTGAAGGGGGTTCTCTGTTCCTGGAGGTATCGAAATATCAGGTCAACACATGGAGTGGACTGAGCAAGCTCCTATTCCATGTCCCTACTTCAAAAATCCATTTAATGCATTGTCTTCAGATAGAAGATGCATCAGGTATTAAACTGATAAGAACCAATATGACACTTGATCTTAGCCAAAAGGTCAAGAAGCGATAAAATTTTATCTTTATCCCCCATTTATTTATCTTTCCTTTTTTATCTGTCTGCATATATTTTAAAGCGGCAAACTTCTCTATATGCTAATCATATAGTGTGCATGTTTCTTATGTGTTTCTAACAAAGAAATGTACCCACAATTTGCAGAGTTTTAACTGAGATGAATATTTCCTTCACCACGTGGACTTTGACTGCCCCAGTCCAGATCTTTGGAGGAGGGCGGGTAATGGAACATATGCTCCTACATCTACTGATGGCCTTTGGCCTTGGCTGCAGGTGATCCTACATGGGGTGAGTATATAGTATAGCTGGAAGTAGGAAAATGTCTTTAGAGCATTTTCCTAACACTACCAATACTTTTATTGGGAGGTCACAGAGCACTTGATAGACTGAAATTATTGAAGATTACAACAATCAGTTTAACGACAATAAGCCAAAACCCACATGTCAAATAAATAATATGAAAAATCTATCAAGTGACTACTTTGCATCACTGTGCAGAAACCAAGAGATTAAAAAGATAAATGATATGAATATCTTGTTCTTCCTTCTAGTAAATCTTTTGTCACCTAATGAGTAATAAAGGATGGGATATTGTTCTGATGCCAAATCAGCTAAGGTACCACAGTCAATGTGGAGTCAAGCCCACTCTCAAACCAGTTGTCATATCATCCAGCGTTGTCAGTGCTACTTTACCAATGCCTGTATACTTTGTACATGCATATCCTTTGAGCAATTATGTTATTGTAATCTAATAGTTTACTGTAAGCAAGTCTTTTCCTCTACCCAGATATAAGCCCTTTGAAATCAAGAGCTGTAGTCTTTTCATTTTTGTATCCATAGTGCCTGGCATGTAATAGGTACTCATTCAAAAACTCTTTGTTGAGTACCTAAGTTCTAGACATAGTTCCAGATGGTGCGAATATAAAATACACAAACTTCAGTTCTCAAGTTTACTTTCTGGTAGAGAATGATCATTAGTACTCTGGCATTAAGATGATTTGTACTTTCTTTAGGAGTTTCTAAGTGAGTTCCTTGGAGACCCATAAGGTTGCATTTTTCTGATAAAATTTACCTGTGTCAAATATTTTAAATTAAAGAAGACATAAAAATTTCCGTTTGTCTACCGCATGAATCCTGTCACAATATGAATTGCTAAAATGGTCCTGGGAATTCTGCTGCTATGAGGGTTTGGTTTAATTCAAGCCACACAATGTAAATTGCATGTGCAAGGCACTGGAAAATATTTTACATACATTATCTTGAGTCACCTCTTTTCATTTAAAGTGCTTTTCATTACTCATATTTACCTTTCCTCTCCTGCCCTAGCTCACTGTTTTGTGTTTCTTTAAACGTTGCTCTGAAAGCAGGCTGGACATTCATCTAGTATGACTACATTGTAATTCCTTCCCTTATTTTCTGTCCGCTACATTCACAAATATATTTTAGTTACTCAATGTCAGGGGAGCTACAGAAGGTGGCTGATTTTATATCTTTAGGGTTAAATCCCAACTTACTTAATGAACTGTGTGACCTTGTACAATTACCTCACTGAGCCTCATTTTCCTCATCTGCAAATAACAACACCTACTTTGTTATAAAAATTAAATCAAAAAATGTAGTAAAAAGTTTGATATGGTACTCAGTGATAGTATATTATCATCAACTATTAGCTAGCATAGTGCCTGTTAGATAGTAGTTATTAAATAAATGCCTCATGAATTAATCCCCATTTAAACTCCAGCTAACAGTGAAGAGATTCCTGCCAGGGTCCAAGTCTTCTGACTCAAACTCTTGTATTTCTCCTGTAACAACATGATGCCTAGTAGATATTATATATTAGCTGCTTTTCTAAACAAAAGTTAAGAACAATAATCAGATGGAATTTTTGTGCTATTTTAGAACCATGAGTTAATCTAGAAGTAGTTTGAATACCAAAAACATCAAAATGTTAAGTTCATTTTATTGGCTTATGTGGGACAACTGGATTGAACATTAGAATCAGTAATGTCCTGGACAATTGTAATTACTATTTTTAAGGTGACTAAACTCTTTTGCATGAAGTCCAAGACATCTTTATAACAAATTCTATTCTCTTCAATGTCTTAGATTAAAGAGTCAGTTAATCATTAAAACTAACAAGGAAAATTGCTTCTTATATGACTTACAGTCTTTTCCCGTGTAACATGGATCTTACTTATTGAGCGAAAATATGAAGAAGGCCAAGTTTCTCTTTCTCTTCTCAATATTTCCTTATTGCCTGATCTTCATCACAAACCAAACAAACAACCCCTTCTCCTTTTCTGATCATTCCTATAGCTGGCATGTCATTTAAAAAGTTAAATCATGAACAATTAAAAAATTGCTCAAGGTGCAAAGAAAGAAATCCAATACAGCCAATTTCAAGTAAATGAGAAATTGGGATGAGAATAATTATTTCTTTAAAATTGCTTGTATCACAATAGAGACATAGACATAGTCTATGCTTTCCTGATGTTATTGGGAGTTACCTAATAAGTAATAGTTATTTTGGGGAGGAAGAAGCAAAGAAATAGTACATCCAGCAAAAGTTAATGTTACCTTTAAAATAATTCATAAACATATTATAAAATAGATAATTTTAAGCACTGTAAAATGTTAACAGTGGTTTTTAAACATACTTACTGATTTTCCTTTTTTATTTTTATTTTTATGTGCATAGGTCTTATCTCTTATGTATGCATCTGAAAAGAATGAAAAAAATATATGAGTTGACACTTGTGGCATTTGATAAACACATCATACAAACATGTTTTCAACTAATGATTGTGCAGCATAGTGGTTAACAGCACCAGAGTCAGATTGCTCAACACAAATATCCTCTGCAAACAACCAGCCATCTAACTTTGGACAAGTTACCTCACTCCTCTTTGTGTCAGGGTCTTCATCTATCAAAGGATGAAGATCCTCCCTCATCCTCCTTGATTTAAAAGGTTGAAGTATCTAACACTTTTTCTGGAACATAATAAGCACAAAATGAGAGCAAAAACTGCTGCTGCTGTTACTGTCTTTGATATTTCCTCTGTTCTGATTTCTGACACATTACACCCCAGGGTCTGTCACATAACAGACTACTATTACGATGATAAAATAAATTAGATCCAATTACTGTTTCCAATAGTATTGTCAAAATGCATACATTAAGTGATTAAAATGAAATGTCCTCATGTTTTGCAGTTTTAACATACATAAAATGCTGTCTTTTTGTCAGGTTATAGCAAATGTTTGTACTGAGTACTCCACTATGCTGGCTCCTACACTAGCTAAAAAAATTAAGTAAAAACTAAACAGAAAAAGTCTCATCTTTACACTCCAGGTGGTTCTCAGTGCTTTTGTGACTTTTAAAGATTATGTGCATTATTCAAACCTGTGCTTGATTGGATGTTTCAAAAGTCCACTTTTATTCATTTTCCTCATTTTAGTCTCTCTTGTAGCAGTTGTGTGGGTGACCTCCCATCACACCTATTATAGATCCTGTATGTGTCCCCTATAAAGCTGTGCAAACAGACACTGTACATTCTAGATTTCTTTCATGAATAATTATTTCCTCAAGAATTCAATTTATGTCTCGAAAGAGGATTCTTATGCAATTAGGCAAAGAGAATTTATAAAGTACAGACTGGAATGACTTTGGTCTTCAATGAATAGTGGTGCTCGGATAAAAAAATATGTGCATCAATATTAGGAGTCAGAGGATATTCATAAGAGTAACTCCAAAGTAGTGGGCTAGGCACATGCATCTAATTTGCTTATAGGCAATGATAATTATAGGAATTCAGCAAGAGTGCTATTGTTTGCCTTTCTACAGAACTCTAGAATGTACTGCATTTTACTTTATGTCATGTATTTTTTTAAATATTAGGTTAATTATATAAGACTGGTCTGTATTAGTAAACTGAAATGTATGAAGTATAGCAAAACCACTTAAAATGTGTATTTAGGAATCTTAGTCTTTAAAAGACTGTTCAGATATAAATTTAGGAATATAGATTTTTAGAGAAAAGGATATCAGACAGTCTTATCTCTCTCACCTTAAAAGTGAGAAAATTCAGACAATTTAATGACCAGTCCAAGAGCCAGACAGGAGTAAGTCATAGAAAGTAAGCCCAGTTTTCCCAATTATTCATTAAAAAAATAAAGATACAATGTCAATATTTTTTCCATTTTGTGTCTGATTTGACATTGCTTACACTGTTTACTTATCAGAAGAGACTGAACCACAAGCTTATTTCACAGACTTCTCTACCAGAATTTTCAAATCACACAACTTTCTCATGTTTCCATTGACTTGCCTGTAACTAGGATAATAACATCAACCTCACAGGTTTGCATACAATTTAAATAAATTAATAAATGTTAAATGTTTACAAGGTTATGAAGATCAAATAAGGAAATATAGAGCAACTTCAAAGGAATCTTAAAACCTTTATTCTTAGTATATAATTCTGTGCTTTCATTTTTAAAATGGAAAAATTGGAATTTTGAAAGACAAATGATTGTCTAAGATCACAAAGCTAAGTTAGTAACAAGGGAAGGGTAATGACTAGTTTATCCCCTCATTAATGCTTACTATTACTTGATAGAATATTTACCCCTTTTAAAGAACAGTTGGAAATAATTGAATATTTACTCTAAAAGTTCTTCTATGGTTAAAAAATAAAATTACTTATTAGAATCAATGTTTTGTAGGAATCATGAATACTCAAGTATCTCAATCTCCTAAATTATCTTACTCCTGAATATTATCCTAATGGTCACTTTTATTTTTCTAGAATGAATAAATAATTTGGGTGTACTTTAAATTTGTCCTGACATTTGGAGTATTGGTTCCTAAAACTGGGGTTCCGTGGTCCAAAATGTCTGCTTGCATCCCACACTTCTTACAACTGTCATTATTGTACAGGACAGATGCACAAGTTCATGTAAAGATAAGAAAACATAGAGAAAAAGCATTCATTTCTACTCACCTTTATTTCATATCCGACTATTCAACACAGGTCAAATTTCCTTTTTTTAAAAATTTTTTTTAAAACATACCTCTAAATGACACTTTGATATACCTTCTCCCACAAGTCCTTCCTAGGGAAACATTTTCTACAAACCAAGGATACTAGCATGTTGAAAAAAAAAAAAGTCCTTCCTTGGTCATCTTTTGGGCCAAGTGTTCTTGTTTATCTTATTTTCTCTTTATTTTAGTCAGACTATTGCAACATCCTCTGAATGACTCTTCAGCTATTATACAGTTATGACTATTCTAATTGTTAAATGTTAAAAACATTTCTGTACAAATTTGTAAAATGTTAATACTTCAAGATGTCGAAGTATCCACTTTAATTCATTGCCCTATATTCTCTTATGAATTTCCCCTCTCCTTCAACCTCAACCTGTCATAGCAAGGGTGGACTCCAGAACTCTGATCCAACAGTATTGCATAACCTGGTTGTTTCATGCTCATGTGTCTGGTTATTAAATATTTTGATTATCAACTTTGGGTTTACTGATATATCAAATGTGTCTTCATAATATTTCATTGAACAATGTCTTGAATTAGAAAAATCTCTTCATAAGCTTATTTTATAGGGTAGCTAAAATATTTGTAAACATAGATAAAGGTAATAAATGATTTAGTAATACTATATTATAAAAATGCAAATAAATGTTATTTAGTATTTTAAGACCATTTGTATATTTCTTTGCTTGATTTTTCACTAATACAGTAATTCCATAGGATTTTCAGGCCGATTATCACTAACAGCAGTGTAATTTGCATTTTAAGGTTAAGTCTTGATCATTTTTAATAAATCGATTCATGTTCTTAATTTCACTGAAGATTTAAAAATGTATATACAAATAATTACTTACCTATATAATTAGGGAAATTGTCATTGCCATTCATTGTGCTTAGGGAAGTAGTTGAACTCTGAATAAAAATGGACCACAAAAAGTAAATAGAAAAAAAAAATGTCAGTATGATTTTTAACCATAGTATTATTAATGGCTAAAAAACAATAAAATGAGATCCAATGTCACCATTTGATTTTATCTTATATAAGAAATGAAATTCATTTACAATTAAGTTTATTTCAAGATATTTTACTCTTTTTGGCTTGATTGTAAATGATATTATTTTCTTGATTTATTTTTTCTATTTTTCTTTTTGCATACAAAAGCACCGGAGATTTTTATACTTTAATTTTGTAGCCTGCTACAAATTTTGTAGCCTGTACATTTATGAATTCTTACTGTTTTTTGGGGGGAATCTTTTTGGTTTTCTATGTAAATTATCATAGTGTCATCAAATAGTGATAATTTTATTTCTTTTCCACTTTGAATTCCTTGCATTTCTTCTTCTTGCCTAACTATTCTCTCGAGAACTTCTAATATCATATTAAATAGTGGTGTTCAGAGTGGACACCCTTGTTTTGTACCTGTACTTAACAGAAAAAATTTTCAGTTATTCACCATTGAGTATGATGTTAACGGTGGGTCTTACATATGCCTTTTATTATGTAAGGTATGTTTCTTTTATCCTGACTTTATTGAGGTTTTATCATAAATGGGTGCTGAATCTTGCCAAATTTTATTTCTGCATCTATTTATATGATCACATGATTCTTTCCCTTCTTTTTGTTAATATGGTGTGTTACATTAATAGACTTGTGTATGTTGAGTCATACTTGAATCCTCAGAATAAATCCTCACCATTGATAATGTATGATCCTTTAGAGGTATTGTTGAATTAAATTTGCCAATATTTTGTTGAGAATTTTTCCTCTATGTTCATCAAAGATATTTTCCTGTAATTTTCTTTTCTTTTTTTCTCATTATATCTTTGTTTATTTTTGGTATCAGAGTAAAGATTGCTTCATTGAAAGTGTTCGGAAGAATTCCCTATTCAATTTTTGGAAGAGTTTGAAAATAATTAGTTTTAATTATTCTCTAAAGATTTGATAAAATCCACTAGCAAAGCCATCTGGTCCTGGGCTTTTATTTTTGGGGAGACTTCAGTCCTTCAATTTTCTTAGTTGTGTAATGTCTGTTCAGGTTTTCTATTTCTTTTACTGATTCAGTGCTGCTAGGCTATTTAATTCTAAGAATGTGTTCATGTTTTCTATGTTGTTCAATAATTGGCATATAGCTGTTCATAGTTATATTTGAGGTAACTTTTCAAAGTTCTATTCTTTCATGTAAGATTCTGATTAACAGTTTCCCATCGCCTTTTTTTAGTAACCCTAGCCTAAGGTTTGTCAATTTTTTTTTCACCTTTTCAAAGAATCAGCTTCTGGTTTCATTGATCTTCAGAATTGTCTGTGACTTCTATTTTGCTTATTTATGCTCTAATTTTTATATTTCCTTCCTTATACTTCCTTTGCAGGGTTAGACTTTTGAGATTTTTGTTTCATGAGTAGGCCTGTATTGTTATACATTTCCCTCTTAGTTCTGCTTGTGCGGCATTCGATAAGTTCTGATAACTCATGTTTTGTTCTCATTTGTCTCCAAGATTCTTAAATGTATCCTTTTATTTCTTTTTTACTCAATAGTTATTCAGAATCAAGATATTTAGTCTCCACATTTCTTGGTATTTTCCAGCATTTAAAAATTGATTTCCTCTTTATGACATTGTGATCAGAGAAGATGCTTGATATTTCAACCTTTGTAAATTTGTTAACACTTGATTTGTGTCCCAACATATGGTCTATCATTGAGAATGTCCCATGAGCACTTAACAAGAATGTGAATTCTGTTACTGTTGGGTGGTGTGTTCTGTAAATGTCTAATAAACTTGTCTGGTCTAAGTTGTTGTTAAGGCCGTTGTTTCCTTTTTAATTTTCTGCCTGACTGATCTATCCATTTTTAAGTGGGGTGTTGAAATATCCTACCATCACTGTATTGTTGTCAAAAGGACACATTTACCTTATAACTGGAAGTGGGTACCTTCGACTACCCTCATCAGTTTTACCCTTCCATCCCTCATCTCTGACAACCACTAATCTGCAATCTGTATCTACGAATTTTTGTTTTTGTTTTAGATTTCATATATAAGTGAGATCAAATGTATTTGTCTTTTTCTAACTTTCTTAATTTAGCATAATGCCCTCAAGATTCATCCATGTTGTTGTAAATAACAGAATTTCCTTTCTTTTTATAACGGAACAATATTTTATTACGTGTGTGTGTATGTGTGTGTGTCACATTTTTTTCATTCAGTCAGTGCACACTTTTTTGAGATTCTGGTTTTAATACCCTTAGATATATATCCAGAAGAGGAATTTAATATATAGTACTTCTTTTTAGGACCTTACACACTGTTTTCTGATGTGGCTGCACCAATTTACATTCCTACAAGGATTCACTTTCCTCCATATTCTCACTGACATTTGTTATTTATTTATTTATTTTTCAGATAAATGTAATCCTAACAGTGGTGAATTGATATCTCATTGTGGGTCTAATTTGAGATTCACTGATGACTGGTGGTGTCAAGCAACTTTTCAAATACCTGTTAGCTATTTGTATCTCTTTTTAGCATGAATGTCTATTCACTCCCTTTGTTTACTTTCAATCAAGTTATTTAGTTTGGGGCTTTTTCCCCTGTGATGTGCTGCTGATTTTTAGGAGGTTCTTATTCATTTGAGGATTAATCCGTTATCAGCCATAGGGTTTGTAAATATTTTCATATTCCATAGGTTGTCTTTTCATTTTGATTGTTAACTACAGTAACTAAAACAGTATGCCGTGGGAATAAAAAGAGACATATAAACATTGAATGGAATAGGGAGCCCAGGAAAACCCAGCCATATATGATTGACTTATCTTTGAAAAATAGTGTCAAGAATATACAATAGAAAAAGGATAATTTCTTCAATAAATGACGTTGGGAAATGCAAATATCCACATGCCAAAGAGTGAAATTGGATCTTTATCTCACATCATATAGAAAAATCAACTTAAAATAAAGACCAAAACATAAAACCTGAAATCATAAAACTCTTAGAAAAAAAAAACAGAAAAAAACTTCTTGATATTGATCTTTGCAGTGTTTTCTTGGATATAACACCAAAAGCACAGGCAATAAATGCAAATATAGACAAGTGAAAAATGAAATGCCTATATACTTTAATTGCATAAATGTAATTATTGGAAGCAGTCTTCATTATATGTCCACCATATCTAGCTATTATGTTCAATACTTTACATTTTTACTAACTTTTTCCTGCTAGTTTTAATACACTATTAATCTTAAAAATAATCATTTTACAATAGTTTCTAAATTTGTCTTTGAAATTCTGTTGTTTTTGGCTATGTATACATTTTGAAATTATATTAATAGTTGTATAAAGTTTCAGAACTACCATACATGCTTGGTGAATTATTCTTGCTTTAAATAATTATGTTGTAAGCCTCTAGTCTCCCAATAATATTTTTTGCTTTACAAGCAAATAATGATCTTTATCAATAGTGATAGACCAGATTTCCTTAGTTTTTTTTTTTTTTTTTTTTTTTAAGGGAAAGTGACAGGAAAGAATGAAGCTGAGCAGGCAGGCGAGAGGAGAAATTTATTTTATATAATTGTTCATCTTGGTTATTCCCTCTGGTATTGGGTCATGAAATCAGATCCATGGAAGTTATATGGATTATGCCCAGTAAGAGGACACGAAACTTAACCACTAATCCACCAGGCCATGTGAATCCAATTATTTATCTTTTTATCTTTAGTCCTATACTGTCTTTAAGATTTAGATGTATTTGTTGTTTTCAATGAAATCTGAAAACATTTTAAAATGTTGATTTTGAGTATCTGTGAGACAAGAGATTCCAAAAGGGGAAACTATCAACATGGAATTTTGATTTGCCATACCAGATAGCTGTTGAGTATGGCCCAAAAGCATGTAAATGTGCAGATGGGGCCAGTTGTTGTCCAAGTCATCCAGTGCTAAGTTAACTGCCTAAAGTTACTTCATCACTTGTGCTGACTCTTGCGTCCTGTCTTTTATCAAGGCCATCCTGATTAAGGGATGAAAGGCAGTAGCTCTCCAGCAAGCTCTATCACATGTGATGGTGGCAATGCTGTACATAAGTGTATGAATTTCCACTGTTATTCACTAAGTTGCTTTCTAGGGGTTCCTCAGATAACCAAAGGTTTGGGCAGGGGGAGGTGTGACCTCTTACAGTATTATGGCATCTAGAAAAGGGCTGAGCACAGAGAAGTTTGCCCCAGCCTGAAGATGGGTTATTCCAGAGGCCCAGAACAACACATTCCTTCCAGTATCAAGGAGGCGTTGGTGGTTGTGCTGAGCTTATAGGCTTTTGTTTCCATGGCCATAGTATAATGGACAGCTGAGAATGGAGGGTCACAGACTCAGAGTTTTTCAGAGTTTGTTTCCAGCATATGGCCAGCAATTGCCTCTCTAGTGGCATGTAGAATAGCACCAAAGCATAGTTTCATTTATCAGAATCCCACAGACAACTTTTGGCCATCATGAGAGTTTCCAGAGGAGATTTAGCACAAGAGAAGTTTGCTTAAGTCTCTCTAATAAAGAAGTCTCTAGGCGACATTAATAGGAATGACTATTTCATTGCAATTTGGTCAGAGTTTTGAGTCTTTTGTTGGAGTGAACAACAGTTCACATGGACTGGTTTGTACATAATAGCATGACTGGTCTTAACTAAAATTTTTAAATAAATGTATTAGATCCACAACCCAAAAAGGTCTAAAATATGTTAAACTTGTTTTAATACTGTAGGTGTTAAAAATGACAAAACTTTCTTAACAGTGTCAAGAATGGAGTAGCAGGGTGCACCCTGGTGGCCTAGCAGGGTTAGTACACCTGGGAGCAGTCTCACATACATCCTAAGGTCCTAGGTTCAAGACTTGGGGCCGGGGGAACAACTAGTGTTAACAACTAAATAAAGTGAATAAAGTGCTCCTTCCTCCTTTCTCTTCCTGCCTGCCTGCTTACCTTCACTCCTGCTTGCACCTTTTCTTAAAAAACAAAAAGTACGGAGCAGCTCTCAGATTACCAAACTATTTTCAACAATCTAGTCAAAGCGTCAGGGCTTGCACTGGGTATGGAGTAATGGTCCATCCCTTTCCTTTAGCTCCTTGGTGAATATTTTTATGTTCTAAATGAGTGTGTCAAATGACACTTGGAGGAAGATAATCATTAATGTAATGTTATGTATTACATTCCTGGAGAAAACTGGGTGCAGTTTAGATCTTGCTTACAAAGAGTGTATATATAATGGGCAAGCTTGCTGAGGTGTCCTACAAATAGAGAGGTCAAGTGTATTGTGCCCTTTCAGAGACAATGACAAATGTAGCTGAGAGGTTGTTAAAATAGGCATAGAACAGAACTTACCAGAATAGTAGCAAACTATTTATCAAATTGCTGATTGAATGGAGGAATGTACTGTGAGACACATTCTTTTTAAGGTTAAGAACAAGCCAAATCATACTGTTAGAGAGATAAGTGGGAAAAATAATCCCCTATTTTAAGTAGATTTCATGTAACAAATTTCAATCCTTGTTTTAATTTATATCGGGCTATATTAGCTATTTTAATTGAGAGGGATGATTCATGGGGTTCCATTTTGCCAAGTCAGTTTGTAAATTCTGAAGACATAATTTAATTTTAATGTGTTATTAATTTAATTTATTACTCAGTTTGGTCCGAGTATCCATTCCTACTGTGAGAGACTTTCATTCAATGTGTGCTGTGACCATGAGGACTATAGGTAAGACAATAGTTGCAATAGCTAAGGTAAGACATACCTATTTGTATGTTTAGGAACTTTTCTAAAATCATATGTGCTAACTTGTTTAAATTTAGTAAGGGTCCCATAAATTATGATTGTAAATTGAAGCCCAATATTTTTCCAGTATTATTGAGATACATTGACATTAAATTCTGTTGATTTGATGCACATACACATTACAATATCACCACTACACCACTACAGTAATATGATTACCAGCTTAGTGAAAAAGTTAACACTTTCATCATGCCACATAATTACCATTTGTTTTTTTATGCTGAAAACATTTAAGATCTAGTAACTTTCAAGTATAAAATGCAGTATTAGCTAAAAGGACAATGTTGTGCATTAGATCCCCAGAACTTATTTATCTTCTAATTACAAATTTATACTCTTTGGCTAGTATCTCCTATTATCCCTACCAACATCCCTGGTTAACCACCATTCTCTTTTTCTATGAGTTTGACCTTTTAATTTTAGACTGCACATTTAAGTGCTATCACACAGTATTTACGTTTCTCTTCCTTATTTCCCTTAGTTAAGTGCCTGACACTCCACCAGTGTGATTGCAAATTGCAGAGTTTCCTTATTTCTCAAACTGAATTCATTACATGTATAAATATATGTATATCCATAATTGTTATACCAATCAGCAATGTACATGGACTCCTTTTTCTCTTACCAATATTTGTTATCTTTTTTATGACAGTCATACTAACAGATGTGAGATGACCACTCATTATGGCTTTTACTTGCATTTCCCTGATTAGTAGTGGCCTTGACCACATTTTCATGTACTTGGTGATCATTTGGATGTCTTATTGGGAAAAATGTCTATACAGATCTTTTGTCCATTTTTAAATTGCACTGTTGGAGTTTTTTGGTTTTTTTTTTTTTTTTTTTACTATTGAGTTGTATAAGTTCTTTATATATTTTGGATATTAACTTTATGTCAGATACATGATTTGAAAATATTTTATCTCATTCTCTATGTTGCCTTTTCATGTATCTGATTGTTCTGCTATGCAGAAGTTTTTTTAGTTTGATGTAGTGACACTTTTATTTTGCTTTATTTTTGTTTGGTGCCATATCAGAAAAATCATTGCTAAGAATATCAATAAGATTTTTCTTTGTGTTTTATTCTAGGAGTTTGATGGTTTCAGGTTTCAGATTTAACACTTTAATCCATTTCACATTAGTTTTATTGAATGGTATCAGATAAAGGTCTAATTTCATTTTACTGCATGTGGTTGTTCAGTTTTCCCCGAACTACTTATGTGAGAAACCATCCTTTCCCCATTGAGTATTATTTGGTGCCTTGTCAAATATTACTTGATTGTATATGTGGAGGTTTATTTCTGGGCTCTCAATTCTGTTTCATTAGTCCACGTATCTGTTTTTAAAGTTTTATTATGTAATTTGAAGTCAGCAAGTGTGCACCTCTAGCTTTGCTCTTCTTTTTCATGACTGCTTTGGCTATTTGGACTCTTTCAATGTTGTTAAAATGCTCATAGTAACCAAAGTGGTATGCATATTCGATGCAATCCCAATCAAAATTCCAATGGAATTTTTCAGAGTTAGAAAAAATAATCCTAAAATGTTTATGAAAGGAAAGGGATCCTAAATATACAAAGTAATCTTGAGAAAACAAAACTGGAGCCAACACACTCCAGATTTCAAACTACATAACAAAGCTATAGTAATCAAAATGGTTTGGTACCAGGATAAACACAGATATGCCAATGAAATATTAAATAGAGAGCCCAGAAATAAACCTCTACATATACAGTCAACTAATATTTGATATGACAGTCAAGAATACTCAGTGAGGAAAAAATGGCTTCATCAATAAATTGGAAAAACTGGATATCTATAGTTATAAAAATGAAGTTGGGTCCCTATCTGACATCATTCACAAAACTAACTTGAAATAGATTAAAGACTAAAATGTAAAACCTGAAACCATAAAACTCCTAGAAGAAAATTTAGGAGGAAATTCCTTAACATTGGTCTTGGGAATTATTCTTTATATGAAAACAAAAAGAAAGGCAAAAAAAATTATAAAGTTTAAATGTGACTACATCAAACAAAAAAGAACGTATGCACAGCAAATAATAAACAAAGCAAAAGACAACCTAGTTATAAAAGAAATTATTGCAAACCATTTATCTCAATAAGAGTTAATATCCACCATATATTAGAAACTTATAAAACTCATAACAAAACAAAAACCAACTAGAATTTTTAATTGGACAAAGGAACTGAAGAAATATTTAGACATTTTTTCAAATAAGATATCCAAATGATCACTAGGTACATGAAAATGTGCTTAAGATCACTAATCATCAAAGAAATGCAAATCAAAAGCACAATCATGGCACACAAAACATATCTCAACGAATTTACAAAGACTGAAATCATACCAAGCATCTTCTCTGACTACAGTGGCTTAAAACTAGATATCAACCACAAAAAGAAAGCTGGGTGACCCTAAATTAATTGGAAAGCAAACAGTGTGCTCTTGAGTAATTCTTGGGTAAAATAAAAAATCAAAGAGGAACTTTAAAAATACATAGAGATAAATGAGAATGAAGATATGAGCTACCAGAATCTATAGGATGCACAAAATCAGTAAGATGAAAGTTCATCGCAATCCAGGTCCACCACAAGACACAAGAAAAATCATAAATAAACAACCTAGCTCTACATTTAAAACAATTAGCAAAGAATAGCAAAGCCAAAATTGAGAGAGGAAATGAAATACTTAAAATCTGAGGAAAAATAAATGAAAGAGAAAACAAAAAGATAATTCAGAAGATCAATGAAACCAAAAGTTGGTTCTTTGAAAAAAATACAAAATTGACAAAACATTGGCTAGATTCACAAAGAAAAAAAGAGAAAACTCTCATAACTAGAATCAGAAATGAAAGAGGAGAAGTTACAATACCAGGAAAATTCAAAACTTCATAAGGGCCTACTATGAACAGCTCTATGTCAATAAAATGGACAACCTTGAGACATGGACAGATTTTTAGAAAAGCAGAATCTACCAACATTGAATCTGGAAGAACTGGAAAACCTGAACAGAACAATTACAAACAAAGAAATAGAAGAAGGAATCAAGGGTCTTCCCAAAACATAAAAGCCCCAGAACCAGAAGGCTTCTCTAATGGGTACTACCAAACCTTCAGAGAAGAACTAACACCTATTATTCTCAAGCTTTTCCAAAATATTGTAAAACAGGAAAAGCTGCAAATATTTTTTATGAGGCTAACATTACACTGATATCAAAAGCTGATAGACATGTCACCAAGAAAGAAAATTACAGACCAATATCTAATTAACATCATGCAAAAATTCTCAACAAAATATTAGCAAACCAAACCAAACAATGCATTAAAAAGATCATCCATCATGACCAAGTGGGCTTTATGCAAGGGATGCAAGGATGGTTCAACATATGTACATCTATTAATATCTAATATCTTATCAACAAGAGCAAAGAGAAAAACTACAATAGATGCAGAGAAAGCTTTTGACAAGATCCAACACCCATTCATGATAAAAATCCTCCATAAAATGGAAATAGAAGGTAAATACCTCAACATAACAAAGGCCATATACAAAAAACCCACTGCCAACATCATAGCAATGGCAAAAAATTGGAAGCTTAGGTCAGGACCAAGGCAAGGTTATCCACTCTCACCGCTGCTATTTAATATTGCACAGAGGTCTTAGCCAGAGCAACCAGGCAAGAAAAGGAAATAAAACGAATCCAAATTGGAAAAGAAGAAGGAAAACTCTCATTATTTTCAGACAACATGATTATATATTGAAAACCCTAAAAACTGTCAAAAACTTCTAGAATTCATCAACGAATACAGTAAAGTGGTGGGCTACAAAATCAATGCACAAAACCTGTTGCATTTTTATACACAAACAATACTCTAGAAGAAAACTAAATCACAAAAATCACACTGCTTAAAATAGAAGTTAAATGAATAAAACACTTGGGCATATACCTAACAAAGGAAGTAAAGGACTTTCACAATGAAAAATACGAGTCCTTCTTAAAAGAAATAAGAGTAGGACACAAAGAAATGGAAAGATATCCCCTGCTCATGGCTGGGAAGAATCAACATCATTAAAATGACCATTTTACCAAGCAATGTACAGATTTAATGCACTCCCCATTAATATCCCATAGGCTCATTTCCAGGAAATAGAATAAAAAATGTAAAAATTTGTATGGAACAACAAAGACCTCAAACAGCAAAAGCAATTATGAGGAAAAAGAATGAATCTGGAGGGATTACACTCCCAGACATCAAACTATATTACAAAGTAATAGTGATCAAACAGCATGGTATTGGAATAATAGAGACAGTGGAATAGAACTGAATCACCAGAAACTGACCACTCACATACAGTCAGTTAATCTATGACAAAGGAGCCAAAAGCATACAATGGAGAAATGTCTCTTCAACAGTGTTGGGAAAACTGGACAGCCACATGCAAAAGAATGAAGCTAGACCACTGTATCACCATTCACAAAAATTAACTCAAAATGGACTACAGACTTGGACATAAGACCAGAAACCATAAAGTTCTTAGAAGACAACATAGGATAGACTTTCCATGACATCAGCCATAGAAAGGCCTTTGGGGACTCACTCCACCATTAAGAGAAACTAAAACAGAGATAAACAACTGGGACTACATCAAACTAAGGAGATTCTTCACAGTGATAGAGAACATCACCAAAACCAAAAGGAAAATTTCTAACTGGGAAAAGATATTTGCATTCAATATTTCCCACAAAGGCTTAATATCTGAAATATACAAAGAACTCATAAAATGCAACAGAAGAACAGGTAATCCAATCAAAAATGGGAAGAGGAGTTGGTGAGACACTTTTCTGAAGAGGATATGCAGATGGCCAAAAGGCACATTAAGAGATGTTCCTACTCACTGGCTATGAGGGATATATAAATTAAAACAATAATGAGATATCACCTCACACCTGAAAGACTGGCTATTTTCTAAAAGTCTGGAAACAACATATGTTGACCTGTATGTGGAGAAAAGGGAACACTTTTGCTCTGTTTGTGGGAGTTCAAATTGGTGTAACCCCTATGGAAAACAATTTGGAGATTCCTCAAAAAACTGAATATGGAAATTCCATATGATCCTGTCATTCCACTTCTGGGTATCTACCCAAAAGACACAAAATCACCCATCCACAGAGATTCATGCATCCCAATGTTTATTGCAGCCCTATTCACAATAGCTAAGAACTGGAAATTATCTAAATGCCTAACATCAGATGAATAGAAAAGAAGAAGAAGTACATATAGATATGGAATACTACACAGCCCTTAGAAGAGATGAAATCCTGTCATTTGAATCAACATGGATGGAAGTAGAAGTGATTATGCTAAGAGAAATGTCAAAAGAAGATAGATACCAGATGATCTCACTCATAGGTGGAATGTGACTAGACAAAGCAGAGGAAAAGATGAAACAAAACCAACTGTTGGACACTTGCGACAGAGCTGAGGTTACGAATAGAGAATGGGGCGGCGGGGGCGGGCAAATGGTGGTGGAGCCCACAGGACAATGGTGAAGAACACTTGGTGATTCGGTGGAGGGCAGGGTGTGTTGACATATATTTAAGGAATGGAGAACCTATACATAGGAAGTTATTTTAATGTGGAGAATTACTACAATAAAAAAAGGTTAAAAAAAAGCATATCCCAGATATCTGCTGCATTCAGGAAACTCACCTTCATTCAAAAGGTAAACAAAAGCTCAAAGTCAATGCTTGTCAGACAACCCTACAGTTGAATGACAAACCCCACCTGCCCCCCCTCCCCAATAAGGAACAGCCATGTATCAGATAAAACAGATTGCCATCTAAAGAGCATAATAAAGACAGAGATGGACATTATATAACGATAAAAGGGTTAATCCAGCAGGAAGACATAACGCTTAATGTATACGCACCAAATGAAGGAGCATCAAAACATTAAACAAGTATTATTAGAACTGGTGAGAGACATTGACAGCAACACAATAAAAATGGGGGACTTCGACACCCCCCTTACCACAATGGACAGATCAATCAAGCAAAAAATTAACAGGGAAACAGCTACTTTAAAGGACCATCTGGAACACACAGGGCTATAGAGCAAGCCCTTCACCTACACACTAGTTACTGCAATAATATAAATGTGTAAATAAAATGAAATTCAGGAAATCTCACATTTTCTAACCTAGCCTGCAGGAGCTCTTTTTCCTTTCTCTTTCAGAAAGTCATGTCTCTATCAGCATCCCAATTCTCATTGCCAACACTACTGAGAACCTATAACTTGTAGGATTTTACCCTACTTGTAAGTTCCCAAGCTATCTGGCCACAGTTTCATGAAGGTGAGCAGAAGACTCCTGAATCAGAGAAAGAAAAGGATGTTATTATTTATAGCAAAAGTATCATTGAACATAAGGGGCAGAAAAGTAATTCCTACATTTTTTTGTGTGGAGCCGAGACACTACTGGGGGGTAAATGTCCTTGAATATATCATTTCCATCTGACATGCAAGACTTATTGAGCTATTCCTGCCTTGTTAGTTACTGAGTCCAAACTGACCCTTCCAAAATGAGAGTCACAAACCAGAGTCTACAGGTAAGATAGTCACTTTTGATAAGAGCTCATTAGCTCTTTGTACTAGGTACTCCAGAATTCCTTTTCAAAAGGAGTGTACTTAGTAGGTATGTCAAAGGGGAGTAAGTCCAAAACCACAAGAGGGGTCTCTAGGCAGTGGTTTCAATCAGCACAGAGGAATCGGTAGGGTTGTAGGACCCCAAAGAGAGTATATCACAGCTTGAAGGACAGCTTCTAACTCAATCTGTTGGTGTTGGCCCCACTAACAAGAGGCTGCTTTGTGGTTAGCCAATATAAAAGACTGAGTAGAATAACCAAGTGAGGCACATACAGCTTCCTATATCCAGAATCCAACACAGTGCTAAGTCTCCTTTTATGGCAGTTGGTGTGAGAAGTGAGGGGGCAAGGAGACAACAGTTTTTCTTTGACTGCAAAGACTGAGCCTGCCCAGAAAGTTCTAATAAATTCTGTTAAGTAGCACCCTGCTAAGTCAGCTCCTGAATTTTGTCAAGGTTTATCTGCTACTTCTGATGGTAGAGATGTAATAATACCACATTCAAGGCTATTGAGACGAAGGCTTTTGACTTGCTTACCAATAGGACAATATCTATATGATGAATGCTGAGGACATTAGAGGGTAGATGCACTCATGCTAAATTCTTAATAACCTGCTGGTGGAAAATGGCAGGTGAATAGGTACCCATAAGGGAATACTAAAAACTTATACAAACTGATCTTGACCCTCAGTTGTCACTGGTAGAGCAAAAGTGACACTGGTAATGGCCAAGAGAGCTTATTAAATGCACGACTGTGTAAGGGATTCAATTAAAGTCACACTATTAGGAACAGCTTCTATATCCACAGTATCTGGATACTGAAGAACCAGCTGCATTCAGTTGGTTATAATCCACTGCATGCCCCCAACTCCACTTGCAAATCTCACTAGCCATACAGATGTTATACTGAGATAATGCACTTTTTACTTCTCCTGCTGCCTTTATCTCCTTATAAGCCCCTCATTTCCCTAGGCTCTCCCAGGATTCTATCATGATTCTATAAGAACATTTAGGGAAGGCTGAGGGAGACAAGGTAAATAGTGATTTACAGAAGGAAAGCTATTTACATGACTTTACATCTTAGTACTAATTGGTAAAATGGAACACACTGAAGTGAATCATTAGCATGGTAATGCAATTTCCCACCTGGAGAACAGTTGACAGCAACCAGTGCCCTGTTCAGGTAGTTGTTTCTGATCCGACTTCCCTAGCTCTCCAATCTCTCTAAGTCCCCTTCATTAACAGACTATAAAATAAAACAGTGCTTATTGCTTGACGGATCAGTAATTTGGTCAGCATGTTCACTACCAATTCCCATGGGCTCCCTCAAATTCAGTTCATCAGACCACAAAGCCCTTGCCCCTTCTCTTTCAGAAAGCCATGTCTGCCAGCACCTCATCTCGTCACCAAAGCTGTCAAGATCTTACCCTATTTGTAAGTTAACAGGTTTGTCTGCCAGTTTCATGGATCCTGAGAGCAGTCATGATCTCCTGGGTCAGAGACAAAGGACAGTTTATTACTCAGAGAAACTGCAGCAGCCAGAGCACAAGTATTTTTGCATCAGTTCCTCAAGCCGTAATTTCCATAAATTGATGTGAAGAGGACCAACAGCTGCACATGCAGTAGGTCAGGTTACGTGAAAAGAATTTTGTGTGCCTCTTACAGGATATTTAGAAATGGAAAAGAACCATGGAGAATTGTCTCCCAACAATAAAGATTTACTGAATAATGGTCACCAAATACAGACTACTAACACTGGTAATTTCTGGATGGCAGAATTATAGGTTCTTTCATTTGGGGGAGGGATGGAATTGCTTGAATTTTTGTAATAAACCTATATCATTTTCAATTCTGTACTTTAAAAACTGTACTGAAAACATTCAAGTCCAGATGATAATTTGCGTTCACTCACTATGAAATGAGCAGATTGATAATAAAAAAGAGGAAATTTTGTATTCAAACTAGAAAACTGAGAAGATGACTATTTAAGCGTTAGGACAGGAATTAAAATTCCTTTAAACTGGTTCAATTAAAGAGGCTTGAATATAAAAACAAAAGTCATGTTCACAGAGAAGAAGACAATAAAAGGAGCTGAGGGCAACAGTGAGAAAAAGGTTACCACTCTAGTTAGTGCCCAGAAATAGCAGAAGACATAGAGTCACCCAGGAGGAGCCGTGACATGAAGGAAAATCCACTGCCAGAACCACAGCACCACAGCAGGAAGACAGAATAGAGAAATTACAACTTTTCTCTTTCCTCTTGCATTCTACTATCCTGTCAGTACCTACAAT
Organism: Solenodon paradoxus; assembly: GCA_004363575.1. Taxonomy (NCBI): domain Eukaryota; kingdom Metazoa; phylum Chordata; class Mammalia; order Eulipotyphla; family Solenodontidae; genus Solenodon; species Solenodon paradoxus. The sequence continues at coordinate 240,882 of RJWH01000888.1, forward strand.
TGCTGGACCTAAGGAGAAGTCAGCCAGAAAGAGTATGGTGAGAGGTCATCTCCAGGAGGCAAAAATAAACAGAAAAACAGAACAAAGATGAAGAATAGATTGAAGTGGGGCCAGAAGAAAATAATAAGCATATATATATTTACCCTCACAGTACAAAAATGTTTCTACAAAATACAGTACAGAAAACAAACTGAAGAACTTGATTGTTCTACCTTCACATTGCATCAAGGACCTTGATCTACATATGATACCCAGGACTGAAGCAAACATTGTGACATGAAGTGATCTTATGTTCATGAAGCAACAAGCATGTGCAAGAAAAATAAGAGTCCTGGATGACACTGTTAAGACATGGAACCAATGCCAGAAATTCCCACCCGTGACTCCATTGATGAGTTTCTAGTATCTTTATCAAGTAAAATGTTATTTCAAGGCCAAAATGACGAGATCATGGTCTTAAGATGTTGTTATGACGTCAAAAAGATTTATGGTTCTGCCTCTAAGTCCTCCTCAGTTAAACATCATTGTAAATATTGCATGACTAAGCTTCTCGAGGACATTATATTATAGCACATTTAATTCTCAGTCAAAGGTAAAGAGTAATGGGTCTTGAAGCTGTGACTGAGATAATCTGCTATGCAGGAAGTCCACACGACCTTTACGATAATCATAACAGGACTGAAAGGAACAGAGAATTTAAAATAAAAAGAGGCTTTTGAACTCTCAGCTTTTTACAGATGAGGTATAGGTTACAAAGCTACTCAGCTGTAAATATGTGCTTTTTTTGTGGAAAGAGATTATTCACAAGGTAAAGCCAAACCCTGAGGGCAAAGCTGGAATTATCAGAGCTTCAGAATTACTACAGCCCATCGAGAGCTATGTGCTTTGATTTTCACTTCCGCAACCTGGGAATGTAAGAACCTGTTCAAGTTTTCCTGACTAATCTCCATTGTATTAGGGGTCAGATAACTGATTTCTTTAACTCGCACTGGAAGGAGCCACACTCAGGAACTCTCTCCACTAGAATACGATTGAGATATAAAATTACATATATCAAGACTGAAACTGCTGTGGTAATAGCATGACCAGAGATCTAAGAAGTGACATAAAGTAAGTGTATTTTGCATGTGGGAGGGCCGTGAATTACTTAGGGCTAGGAAGAGTTCATCAGTGGTTGGTTAATCTCCCAATACAGCCCCCAATGAACAATACCTTCTGTTTAGAGGACCGTTAGTTTTCCTTGTCAAGAAATGAGCAGTAAATTAGAAGTTGGTCTCTTGTTCATGAACTTTTATTAATGCAGTCACAGTCTAGTGTTAGGCACAGGCTAACTAGAATGGGCTAGGCTTGATCTACTGTGGTGACACACAAAGAGGGAATATTGGGAAGTAGGTAAGTCTCTGAACTCTGCTAAACTTAGTATGTCCAAAAACATCCACATATGTGAACTTTCATCTCCTCTCCATGGGTCAGTCCAGATGTTCTCTTTATGGGGTTGCCAAGAGTTTCTGTTGTAGTTCCTCAGGCGTGGGACACTGCTCCATTGTTTGTGGGCAAGATTTGCAGCAGTATGGGTGCATGATTTGCAGAGCTTGCTGCAACTCACAGGAAGCTTACAGTGCATTTGCCAAGCATGCAGTTCTCCGAGCTGTATGGATGGGGAGCAGAACTGACAGCTCAGGGCAGAGATCTAATGAATCCTGAGTCTTGGACAGCGCTGGGCAGGCCAAGTGAGCTTGTGCGCCACTAAGCATCCCTTACACTGCCTAGCAGCTAGGAAGCATCTGCCAAGTTTGTGACCAGGCTCTCAAAACAGCTGGGACTGACCTATAGTTTGTCAGAAAATGTCACACCAGAGCTCTGAAGAACTCAATGGTGGGAACATTTTTTCCTAGGCTCCCTCTCATTGCTCAGTGGAGACTAGTCCACAGTCCATGGAGCCTCATAATCTGTGAGGGAACTTACCACGTTCCCATGTATAGCCCATGTGTTTACTGAGATTAGCCAAGTAAAAACTTCAGGAATTTTCTACAGTGATTCTCTTTCCACAATGGAACAGGATCCTGTGACAGCCCATGACAGCTCATGATAGGATCTCCACCTGTAAGACCAAATTCCATGTGTTGTAAATTGCACTGGTTAGAGTCCCGCTTTTATGAGAGTTGCTTGCAGGTTACACACTCTTATCAGTCCTTGCCATTCAGTTTGTTCTAACGCTGCCTCTTCTTTGGTGGTTTTACCTTCTTACCAGGTTGGGCAGCACCCCTGATAGTTTGTCCTGATAAGCCTGGCTCTTCTTTGGTAATCTCTTATCAGATCTGGAAATATGAGTTTCATTGTTTTCTTTTTCGTTCTTCACTTTTTTTTTTTCTTTCTTTTTGTTTGCCACCCCTGGCTTGGAACCCAGGTCCACAGCTTTCATAGCCAGTGCTTTAGTCTCTGTAGCCACAGAGGGGGAGCCCTAGTTTCACTCTTTGTTCACATTTTCACATCACCTTCCAAGATCACGCCCTTATGTAGTCCCCTTCTGTGTTGACTTGGGGTTGAACCTGGGATTTGCTTAAGTAACAGAATTCAGTGGCAGTGACCCTGTGTTAGTCCTAAGTCTTGATTTTAAGAGAACCCGAAGCTTCTGTTTTCACATATTGGAAGCCTGAGCTGCCACATAATAAGTTCGGTTGTCCTGCTTAAAAAAAAAAACCCACATAGACCACAGGAAGAAAGGATGCGTGGACAGAGGGATAATTGTTAAGGTTACATGGGAGGAGATGGAGGGAGACTAACAGAAATAGACACATCAAATCTAATGCTCCTGCCTTCCAACTGAGACCAAACTTACAGGTATTACTATTAGGTATAAGGCATAAACATTAGCCATCATGAGTGTTTGAACCCAATAAAGCTCCAAAATGACTACAGGCCCAACCAACATCAAATAAAAAAGAACTCCTACCCAGTTAAGCAATTAATCCACAGAATCATGAGAGATAATAAAATGGTTATTTTTAGAAGTTATGGACTAGTTTGTTGTGAAGCAATAAGTTATACATCAAATGAAAACTGAAAAATTTGGAAGTCAGACTCAGTATAGAAATTAAAAAGCAAGCTACAATCTATTAAAAAATATATGTCATGAATATGCTACTAAATATCCTTATAATAAAAATAACTCATTGTAAAACCTAAATAATAGCATCAAGTCATCAACAAAAAAAGTAAAGGACATAATCTGTCTACTCATAGTAGGAAAAATTTAAGTGGATAATAAGTATGAAAAAGTTTCAATCACTCAAATATCACTGGAGAGAATGTAAAGTGACACAATCTTTCTGGAGAGCAATTTGTCAATGTGTCATTTCTATGAATATGTGAGGAGCTAATCATAGATCCCAATAAGCAGTTAAGTAAAAGGATAGTAATTTCAAATTTAATTAGGAATTCTTAATTCCAACAATATAGAAACTATTTAAATAATTATTGAATATCCTTATTTGAGGAAGTCTATATTTTGAAAGGTTTTAAGACAATCTAGACAAAATGACTACAATGTTAAATTTTTTAAAGTATTATATAAAATAGTTTGGGCCAACATTTAAAAAATAAGCAAAAGATTATCTATCTACCTACCTACCTACCTACCTATCTGTCTGTCTGTCTATCTATCTATCTATCTATCTAATGTGCATCCTATTTCTCCCTCACAAATTTGGGTCAAAAAAAGTGAACATTACACATGGTAAAATAATTTTATCTTCCATTAAAAAGTTAAGTACTAGGTACCTGAGCTTTTTGAAATATTTAGTGGCAGTATAGAACTCAGACCCACTGATCAGGACACATTGTTACATTGTGTTATGAGCTACCTTTAGTAGTGATTCAAGTAAATTGCAAATATCTAAGCAGAATAACAATCATCTTGAGAAAGGTTTTACCCTAGTGTACCCCTAAATTTACATTCAGATCATTTTCATTTTAAACTGTAACATTATTCGTAACAAAGAGAAAAGTGCTCTTTCCTGTAAGTTTTAATAAAAATTCCACTAAAATAATTTCCCAGGTCTTTAAATTTCCTTTCATTTTACATCATGGTTTTCTTGCTACATTTTCAACTGAATGTTACAACAATCCATAAGACTACTTTGTAACTCAGATAACTTCACTTTTTCTTCAAGAGTTTTTTTCTTCCTTACTTATCTGTATAATATACTTAGACATAATTCCACTTGGAGACATTCGAATGCATTTTCAATTTATTTGTATTTAACTTGTTTTTCAAAATAAATTATTTTGTTTTTCCTAATCTTATAATTCTAACATGAGGGCAGATACTTTTAGTTCAAGGTCTTCCTCTGGATTTTGGTTTTGAAAGTTACTTTTGATTTTGAATCTGAGTAAACAAAGTTTTGCTCTTCCTTCTAACTAAAGTAGATTGCCACTGCGTAACCTAATTTCTGTTGGAGATGAATCTAAATCCTCCTCTTTATTTTGTCTGGATTTAAAAAATACTTTTCAACTTTACCTCTGATTGAGATGAGTCTGCTTTAAAAGGACTTGGATACATATTTTTCAGTTTTACTGCTGATAGAGATGCTTTTACTTTTAAAAGACTTGGATATCTATCTTTTGATTTTACTGATGATAGAGGTGAGTCTGATGTTAAAAGATTTGGATACTTATCCTCCACTTTTACTGGTGAGAGAGGTGAGTCTACTGTTAAAAAACTTGGATATATCTTTTTCGATGGTGCTGCTGATGGGACGAGTGTATCTTTCATTTTTCTGTCTGATATGGATTCTAATAGATATTCCTCTAAAGGTAATGTTCTGTCCTCTTCTGTTATGGTTACGCTAGGAATAATGCGTAGTGGAACATCTGTTTGTTTGTTTGGTTGATCACTTTTAGGAACAGCAGCACTTGAACTATCTTCATCCAATACTTGTAGAGTTGGTTGAATCAGCCGTTTTCTGTCCTTATGTGTTAACTAGAAAACATATCAATAAAAAAACTAAGAATCATTACTAATTAGAAAATATTTAAAACTACTAAAATGACTTAAAATAATTTAGACACATATCCTTTAGCATATCAGGTTACCATTACATTTTAAAAATTATTATATTCCTTATTTAAAAAGCTGAGAAATTCTCTACTGCCTGAAACTATGGACTAGTGGATCTCATATATCTATATTTTATAAATCAGCAACATCTCAAAAAAGAAAATTGAGGGATCTGACAATTTACTGTTGATATATTACTGCCAATATATCATCAAATAAAGGAAACTTTATTAGTAAAATAATACGAGGAATAGTGCCACTTAAAAAAAATAGCCTGTTAAGCTAAATAACTTTAGCAGTATTAAAATTCTTTTTCTTTTTCTCTCTCTGTCTCTTTGCATTTGGGAAAACAGTATATACTGACTCTTCCATTGGTATCTGGGAACCACTGAACTAAGTATGGAAAAAACTAAATCTTATTTGTCAAGGAATATAGAAAATCTTTTACTTTATATTGGTTTATATACGAATCCACTGCTTTATAGAATATTTTCTATGAAATTGTTATGGAAATATTATGTTCTATTTTATTTCTATTATAAAATGTAGATTATTATTCTATAAATCAATTTTATATGTTAAAACATTTTGGTAAAAAGAGTAAAAAATGTGGTGAGGTGTGTGCATTCATTTCTAAGATCATTATGTAGAACTTCATACTTTTTTATTTTGTTTCCCCCTTCTCAATTTTCATATGTATATTTAAGCATTTTATGCTGAAAATTCCCTTTTAAGAGTACACTTTAACTTAATAAATTACAATTGTACAGATATTTCCATAACAGAAATAACAATGAGTACCTGAATAACTTTTTAAGTGCTTTTTTTCTTTCCATCTATAAAAATTTCTCTGTTTACAATTATTTCACCCCTCTATAAATACTATTAAAATTTTTTTTCCAAGTTCCCTTACCTCACGTGGAATGGTTTCTGCTTCTTCCTCTAGAAAAGGGTTATCTGATAATAAATTAATATACATATTTTATGATGCATAAACCAATAAACTCATTATTTATACATATATACATAAAAAATACCATTACAGTTTTCCCACAAAGAATAAGCAGCAAGTTAAGTCAAAGCATCTATTCAGATATAAACACTACCTAGTAAAAATAAGTCAATAAATCTCTGGGAAAAGAGGGGAATGGTAAATGAATAAATATGGAGATAAAATGAAATATGTATAAAATGATAGAATATCAGATCTATCAGTATAGTAAGACATTAAAACAGGTATAGATTCTATTTTGCTAACAAGAGGATATAAAATAAATTGCAGATGATCAGTGATAGGGCTGGGATTATAAAAAGAGATTAGAATAAAGTTGCATTTAACTAGAGAAATGGGACCCATTTAAGAGAGTCTGATTAAAGCACTTGTAAATATTTTCTATACATATAAATAATATATATTTAGTGAATAGAAAGGGAAAAAGTAAAGGGGAGCAGAGGGAATAAAGATTTGGTCTATAAAAGAATACATGAGTCCAGTAAAAACAAAGCAAAACAAAACAAAATCTATCATGGTCACTATTCACTACATGACAGTGGTCAGCTCATTTTTCTGAGCTTATGTAAAATAGGATAACGAAAGCTTAGCTTATAGCTATGATACATGTATATATAAGATTTGAGGAGCAATATAGTCAAATGCTTGACTCTTAGGTCAGACAAACTAGGTTCAAATTCCACCCCTATTTGCTTAGTGACTGGCCTCTGATTGGTTACTTAACCTGATTCTCAGTCTTCTCACAGAACTCTCAATTGACTGCTGTGAAAATTGATTTATATAAAATCCTGGTAAAGTACCTGAAACACAGTGATCAATAAATGTTAGCTGTAACTATACAAAGCTAGCTTAGAGGAGTACCTAAGGAAGAGAAGTCATTCGATAGGGCTAGAAATAAACTATTTGGAAAAGTAAGAAGGCAGGGCAGGAGAGGGTATAGATGGCAACTGTAGGTGAGTGAAATATGTTAGCCTCCAATCATCAACAGAAAGAGGGAAATTATGATCCCCTTATACCTAAAATTGAATGTTGAGGTGAAGAGTGGTCAAGGATTCAATACTTCTGCAAGGCTGGTTGATCCTCAGAGGTTAGGAAATTAATATATCAAAGACTCATGTAGCCAGGGAAGAAGTAGGGAAGTAGATAATCAACCTGCAGCAAAAATCTTATAATAACGTGCCTTTATTCTATACGTTCAGGTCCCAAAATTTAGAGATATAGTATTATACATCTATTTTAGCTTACTCTCTAAGTGAATCTTTTAACAGTTTTTTTATCTCATGAAAAGTATTTTCCATTAATCAAATATTGAACTGATAATTCTATAGTTCACAATCTTGACAAAAATACATTGTTATAGATATTTAAAATTTAACATTTTTCTTATCCTTAAAGGAGTGTGGAAGCATTAAAATAACTCTTAATTGGATCTGTCTTTTCTTTAAGTGTTACAAAATAAAGAAAATACTATATATCAAAATACAGTGAAATTTACCTATTCACAAATAAAAATGAAATTCACTTAAAGCATATTACTCATTTTCTTTTTGTGACGTACCTACCCTGTTTTTAATTATATCTTAATGATAAATACAAAAATTAAGCTAGTTTCTTAACCTGATGATGGTATAGCATCTACATTCTTCTCTTCAAATTCACCTTCAGGTTCCTCATTTTTAGTTTCCTACAAGCAAATAAAAATGGAAGAAAGGAAGGGAGGCAGGGAAGAAGAGAGGGAGGGAGGGGAGGAAAAAATATCGGAGAGATGTTTAAAGAGCTAAACAGTTTTCTCTGCCTTCATAACTTCTTTTAATATTTTTGAATATGCAGAAGATAATAATATGAGAAATAATGTGATAATGAGAATAATGTGAGAAAACTAATCCAAGTAGCACCATTTAAAGAGAGATATATCCAGGCTAGGAGCTGACTTTGTAGGGAGAGGATATCCAAATATTGGTAGGGAATTTGAATGATGGATACATGAAAGAAAATTACAAGAGAAATGACAACATTTTAACCTCAAGAAGTATGAAAGCATACCCTCAGGAGACATTACTTTTTTACTGTAAGGCATAATAGCCCATGAGTTGCAAAGTGATGTGAATCTTTACAAAATTCCATGAAGAATTACAAGGTCATTGACCTTTTAAAAAAAATTAAAGACTCAGACAGGAATAAAGGTAGGTATGCAGGAAGAACGAAAAAGAATAAGCATTTATTTATTTTATTTAGTTGTTCATCTTGGTTGTTCCCCCCAGGCCCAGTTCAAGAATCTGGGTTCCTGGGATGTATGTGGACTGCGCCAAACAGTGGGAGGCAGCAGAATTAACCACTAAGGCACCAGGGCATGGTAAATGTCTCTTATAAAACACTGATCTTTCAACAAAATCTAGTCCACGCTATAAAAAAGGATGAATATTGAAAACACTATGGTAAGTGAAAGAAGTAATCACAAAGGAAATTTCACTTATATGAAATGTCTAGAATAAGAAAATCTATAGAGACAGAGTAGATTAGTCGCACCTAGGGCTAGGTGGAGGGATAATTTGGAGACTATTAACTAAGGTGTAGACTTTCTTTTGGAGTTAATAAAGATGTTCTAAAATTGACAGTATGGGCGCACAATTCTTTGAAAACACTAAAGGCTACTGAACTATACACTTTAAGTGGGTGGCTTGTGTAGTCTGTGAAATATATTGCAACAAAGCTATTAATAAAAATCTCCTAAATTATCAAACAGTGCTTACTTAGTCATCAAAATAGCAAAATGCATGAGCCATGAATAGCATTTTACATATTAGAAATAAGCAATATAATCATTACTTCTAATTATAAAAATATTTTTATAAAGTAAAAAATAAAAATATTAAGTTATGGAAGACTGTACTATGTTTATTACCTCATTTTCTTTACTTTCCAATTTTGGAGTAAGAACTTTTTCTAAATAGCTAGATTTTTCACTCCATGTTCTTAGATTTCTATATTCTGTTTTCATTTTTTCCAGCCTAAAGAAAGGAGTCAGTTATAGACTTAATAAGCAGGTGACAGAAGAATATATATATATTTATATATATAGATAGATAGATAGATATCAGAAGAACACATACAGTACTGATCCATTTATTAAAAAAGTACAAAAGAGGCAAAATGACAATATATTGTTTAGGAACACAGTTAAAGGAAAAGGTATAAATACAAAAATATGCATGTAGTATCTGTGTAGGTTAGAGAAAAGTATGTAATCTCATAGGAGCACACAAAACACATTTCTGGTATCAATGATGTTGTATTCCTTAACTAGATCTGTAAATATTTATGCAATGGTTCAATTACCTTTAAGTTAATATATACATGCTTTAAAAGTTATTCGATGTAATTGGTTTCATTATTAAAGTATACATAATTTATAAATTCATAAGTGATTCAATACATATATGATATCTTCTACAATATAACAATGAAAAACTAGGAAGTGATTTCAAAAGACTTCAAAAGACCTTAAAAATCTACAGATGAATTTGACAAGAATTAAATGAAAAAAGAGAGAATGTTTCCCAGTTCATCTGATGAGTATATTATGATCTTGGTAATAAGCAATGACTTTATAAAAGAAGAAAAATGAATCTAATTTCATTAATCAAGAGATGCAAATGTTACAAATAAAACGTAAGTTTAGCTTACAAAAAATAGTAGTCAAAGAGAAGATAATAATATACCATGGATAGTTAGGTCTATCTCAATACAAGGATATTTCAAAATTAATGCTAGAAAATATAATTTAATATAAGTTAACATTAAAAGACAGAGCATTTGACAAAATCCAACATCCATTCACGAATAAAAACTCTTACAATACTAGATATGGAATAGAATAACTTACTTAACCTAGTACAGGGTATCTACCAAAACATAAAAATGCTCTTGACTATTAAATGCTAGAAGTATTGCTTTTAAGTACTGTGAGCAAAACAGAGATGTCCACCCTTGTATTTATATCAGATATTGACTGGAGCTTCTAGCTAGCACAGCAAGACAAGAAAACAAAATAAAAGAATAAGGTCTGGGAATAAAAAAGGCAAAATTGCTGTCATTTGTTTAAATAAATTCAAAATGATACTACAGAAAAATTATTATAAATATTAAAATTTAGCAAAAGGGAAATTTTGAGAACATAATGAAAGCAGGGATAGATTTTGAATCTTCTTCAATCTCTACCTTAAAACATTCAGAGTATCCAGCTAGCAAACCCAAACATCTATTGACAATATTTACAACAAAATCACTATGAAACCCAAACATACATGTATACGTACACACATACATACACATTCACATACACACATGCACACATACACACATACAGGCATGGCCTTCTTGGTATCAGTATATATGTGGGAGAAAGTAACAGGTATAAAAGGCTCATCTGATGAACCTAAGAATAAGAAAACACCAAAGTAGGCAAGGGATATTTACAAGTGGGTCAGTTCGAAAATAGCTATTGAAATTGGGAGGATTTTCTCATTCCAACAGAAGTTGAATACAAAAGATTCATGGCAAAAACTATAAAGACTGGTGCAATGTAATCATTGTGAGTTCTCAAAACTGACCAGCCAGGTCTCTAACTCAGGAGAGGGCCTAAGAAAAATCTTATTAAGCAATTCATATGTTTTTAAAAATTAAATGAAAAAAATCAGAAGTGAGGGCTCTATGAAGTCAGAAAAGCTTTCTAGTCCAAGATTCTTGCAAAAAAAAAAAAAAGGGAAAATTAATTTCATATAAAATTCAGTAACAGAGAATCATCAGGGCCATATTCCAAACAAAGTAGTTATAAAAGAAATGTGAACAACTGAAAAGCATAAAAAAGAATAACATGCCCACACTACGAGAGCACACAATAACAATACATAAGACAGTGAGCAGAGAGGAGGATGACTGCTGGGCCTGCTCCACTAGGAAGAAAAGGGGTCATGTGGTGCTGCTATTCATGACAAAGCAGAGCAGCATCTGTCACTTTCTGTGAGCTAAACAAGTTGAGGGTCTGCAGGTGGGGACTGGGGAGATGCTCTTTGAATACAAAAGCACTTATGATTAAAAACCCTACTAAGTCAAGAGATTAAAGAAATTTGTGGGTTCTTGCCCACATGGTGAGGACTTCCTACCTCACCCCCATCCTGTGGACACATCAAATCTGCAGCAACACAAGGAGCAATGATATCCTCTAAGAGATATCTAGAAATAATCTGAGTGATTCCTACACATAAAGTGAGTGAGAAAAATGTCAATGTCAAAATGAGTAGGAAAAACAGAGATACACACTATAAATCCCATCCCTGTCACAGTATTATACAATTAGAATTGAACTCCCAACTCTTAGTTTCTCCCTAAGGAGAAAAACGTTTGGAACCCACATTTAGAATGCCAGCTTTTATGGATGGGAGCCTCAAAATACCTTGCTCTGAAATCAATCCACAAGCATACAACAAAAGAGAAATAGTTTTTAATGGACTCACTAGGACTCACTATGGTGAGACTCAGGTCTCAGTATGGAGGGAGTAGATGGAATGCCCATCTGTTGTTCCTTCCCTGAAAGAAGTTCATTTACATACTTTAAAAACTGTTTCCTGATTCAGGCTTCTAAATTAACTCTCTCTGCTCCCCACTAACGGACCCCCAACTTGCTTACTGGCTGCACCTGTCTGATGTATGGAGCCACCATAAACCCACGGGGTCTGGACCTCCCTTTGTGGGCTCCATCCCTTAAACCTCTGATTCTCTGATTAAACCACTGCTTGCTCACTTGCCTAACTCTGTCGTGGGTTCTTTGAGCGACCTGAAAACCCCGACAGGTAGAAAATATAAGGAAATACCAAACAGAAATCAGAGAGTTGAAGAAAACAATAATTGAACTGAACATTTTAATAGAGAATTCATAAGCAGACTAGATGGTGAAGAAAGGATCAGCAAGCTCAAAGAAAGGGCAGTGGAATTTATGCATTTACAGGAAAAGAAAGCAAGAAAAAGAATGATGAAAACTTCAAGAACTTAAGGGACATCAAAAGGACAGTGGAATTCACCCCATGGGGAGGAAAAAAATGAAAACGAATTAAGATAGCTTAAGAGACGTATTTGACACCATTAAACGGACTAACATTCAGTAGAGGGGAACAAGGAGAGAGAGAAAAAAGGCAGAAAATATTCAAAGAAACAATAGCTTGAAATAGGAAGCTCAGAGAGTTCCAAATTAGATGACTCTAAAGAGATTCACACTAAAACACATAATTCAATTGTCAAAAATTAAAGGTGAGAGAATCTTAAAGCATCAAAAGAAAAACAATTTGCTATGTAGAAGGAAACCACAATAGACTGTTAGCAGAGTTTAAGCAGAAACTATGCAGGCCAGAAGAAAGTGTTATAATACATTCATGGTATTGATAGAAAAACTGTCAACCAAGTATATTCTATCTGGCAAAGTTGTCTTTCAGAATTGAAGGAGCTATGAAAAGCTTTCCAGACAAGCAGACGCTGTAAGAATCTACTGCCACTAGACTGACCTTACGAGGACTATGAAAGGACTTCTTCAAGCTGAAAAGAAAGGGTGTTAATTACAACATTAAAAGACATGAAATCATACATTTCACTGGTAAAAGTAATATATAGTAAATTCTAAATATATAGTTAAACTCTAATGTTGCAATGGTGGTGAATGAATCACTTATATTTCTAGTAAGAGGTTAAAGAAAAATATTAAAAATAACTAACTACAGTTTGTTAATGGATAAGCAAGATAAAAATTATAATATTAAAACATAATGTGGAGGAGGAAATTTTAAAATGTAGAACTTTAGTATGTATTAAAAGTCATTATTAACATACAATAGACTGTTATAAATATAAGATGTTTAATGTAAGACTCATGGCTAACCACAAAGAAAAACTATAGTAGAGAAAAAGAAAGGAATTTACGCATATCACTACAGATAATCAAGTCACAAAGAAAGCAAAAGAAACAAAGAACTTATAAAACAGTCAGAAAATAATAAAACAAAGTGACATAGTAAGTCCATACTTACATTATTTCAAATGTAATTGTACTAAATTTTTTAATCAAAAGATATAAAATGACTTAATGGATTTAAAAAGTACCCAATTACATACTGCCTACAAGGAACTCACTTCAGCTTTAAGACACAAACAGACTAAAAGTGAAGCTATAGAAAGATATTTTATGCAAATGAAAATTAAAAGAAATCAGTGGTAGTTAAATCATACAAACTAGATTTTAAGACAAAAAATATAATAAGAGATGAAGAAAGTTATTACTAATAAAAAAGGAATTAATCAAATAAGAGGATATAACATTTGTAAATATTTCTTATCCAAAAGAGAAGTACCTAAAAATATAAATAAAATGTTAATGTATCTGAAGAAAGAAAGAAAGAAATACAATAATAGTAGTGGATTCCAATGCCCCATTTTGAACAATGGATAGGTCCAAAGAGAAAAGGAATAAGGAATAAGGAAACATTGGACCTAAACTACATAGTAGAACAGAAAACTTGACATTTATAAAACATTCCATCCAACAACAGTAGAATACACATACTTCTAAAGTGCACTTGGAACACTCTCTAGTATAGATCATGTTAAGCCACAAAACAACACTTAACACTTTTAAGAAGACTGACATCATGTGAAGCATTTTTCTGACCACAATGGTATAAAACTAGAACTCAATTCCCCCAAAACAAGAAAGCACAAATATGTGGAGATTAAACAACACATCACTGGATAGCTTATGGAACAAAGACAGAATCAAAAGAAAACTAAAGAAATATGCAAAGATTAATGAAAATATAAATACAATATGCCAAAACTTCCGGGCTGCAACAAAAGATTTGGCAAAGGGAACTTTATAATGATAGATGTCTATAATCATCATATAATCCAAAAATCCCAAAAACCTAGTTTTATAACTCAAGGGACTGTTTTGGGAAAGCTCTAAGTCCAAAAATAGTAAAAGGAAGGAAACTACAATGATCAGAACAGATAGAAATGAAATTGACTAAAAAGACAATAGAAAAGATCAATGACATTAAGAGGCTTAAAAACAAAATCGATAAACCTTTAACTAGACTTACAATAAAAAGTCAAATAAAGTATAAATAAAGGAGACATTATACCTGATAATATATAAATTATCATAATAGACAACTATGAACTATTATGTGTCAAAAAACTGAACAACCTAGAAAAATGGACATATTTCTAGAACCATACAACTTATCAGACAAAATTGTGAGTAAATAAAAAATCTGAACAGAACAATTACTAGTAAGTAGAATGAATCAGTAGTCAAAAACTTCCCAGCAAATGGAAGTCCAGGAGCAGGTGGATTCACAAATGAATTCTACTAAGCATTTAGAGAAGGATGACTATCAATTCTTCTCAAACTATTCCAAAAAATAAGAGGGAAAAAAAAAATCCCAAACTTATTTTACAAAGTCAGCACTACCCTGATACAAAACCAGACAAGGAGACTACAAGAAAACAAAACAAAATTATAGGCCAATATTCCTGATACCCATTAATGCAAAAATGCTCAACAAAAGATTAGTAAAGTATATTTAATAGTACATTAAAGTATCACAAACCATGATTAAGTGGGATTTATTCCAGGAAGCAAGAGTCAGTATCTGCATTATCAGTAAATATGACACACATTAACAAAATGAATGATAAAATCACAAACAGGCATAACTTGCTTTACTGTGTTTCACTTTATTTTTTATTAAGGTAATTTTTATTTATAACACAAAATAAACCCTTTATATGAAGGTTCACCTTTCATTAAATAAATGATAGCACACATAACCACCAAGAGTCTTCTACTAGTCTTGACTGGACACCCAATATTTTTTGCTCTCACCCACTCTGGTAACCTCAGTTCGGTATTCAGTGTCCAAGAATTAGTTCTAAGAATTAGTTCTTCTGGACTATTTTTTTTAATTTATATTTTATTTCTTCCCTAATTTTTATTATTTCATTCCTTCTGCTGGTTTTTGGGTTCAAGTTATTTTTATGGTTGTTTTCAGTATACGGTTAGATTGCTTATATGAAAATTTTCTTGTTTCGTATGTAGGACTGAACTGCTAGAACTTTCCCTCTCAGTACTGCTTTTGTTGTGTCCCATTGGTCTGATAGTTCATCTTCATTCTGTTTATCTCCATGTGTATTTCATTTCCTCTTTTACCCAATAGTCATTATTCAAAGCAAATTATTATTATTATTTTATTATTTATACACCACATATCAATATTTTCCATCTTTCTCTTTGTTGTTGAGTCCTGATTTTATGCTATTGTAATTGAAGAAGAGCTTGATATGATTTCAATCCTTATAAATCTGTTAACACTTTTTTGTATCCCCATGTATGATCTACCCTTGAGAATGCCCCAGCAACACTTGAAAAGAATCTGAATTCTATCACTGTTGGGTGGAGTGTTCTTTAAATGTCTATTAAATCCAGCTGGTCTAATTATTACTTAAGACTGTTTTTCCCTTATTACTTTTTGTCTGATTATTCAAAGTAGGGTATTGAAGTCTCTTATGATTATTGTATTGCTGTCAATGTCTATCATTAGTCAGTTAATTGCTTTATGTACTGTCCTGCTCCTTTGTTTGAGGCATATATTAGTAAGTATTGTGTCTTGACCTCTTAATTATTACAGAAGGTCCATCCCTTCCTCTTGTTACCTTCTGTAGCTGAGTCTATTTTATCTGATATATGTAATGCTACCCCTGTCTTTTTCAGGTTACCATTTAACTGTAGATTATCTTCCAACAATTGACTTTGAGACCACTTTTGCATTTAGATCTTAGATAATTGTCCTGTATGAAGAAGAAACTTGGAGGTTTTTTTGTTTTTGTTTTATTAGTCCATGCAGTCACTCTGTGCCTCTTCCTTGGTGAGTTTAATCCATTGATGTTGATGTTTAGAGTGATTATTGAAAAGTAACTACTGTCATTTTGCTAATTTGTTTTCTGGGTGCTTTTCAGACTGTTGCTGCATACTTGTTCTCTTATTCACTTCTCTTGTGTTTTAATAACTTCTTGTGTTGGTTCATTTTTCTCTTTTTTCTATGTATTTATGTTTTGAGATTATCCTAGGGTTTGCATATAAATTTCTATGCTTATAACCTTTTTCAACTTGAAAACAA
Organism: Solenodon paradoxus; assembly: GCA_004363575.1. Lineage (NCBI taxonomy): Eukaryota > Metazoa > Chordata > Mammalia > Eulipotyphla > Solenodontidae > Solenodon > Solenodon paradoxus. Next base: position 257,173 of record RJWH01000888.1, read on the forward strand.
ATTAACCTCAAGCTCATTCTAACAATCTAGTTTTGCTCTATTCCTCCACACATTTTTTTTAAATGTCTTGTTTCTAAGTGCTGCTTGTTCATTTTATTGAAGTCCCTTGTAAGGCTGGTTTAGTTGTAACAAATTCTTTTAACTTTTGTCTGCAAAACTCTTTATGATTCCTTCAATTATAAGTCATAAACTAACAGGATAGAATATTCTTGGCTGGAAAGTCTTTTCTTTCATCACTTGAATATATCATGTCATTTCCTTTTGGTCTGTAAGATTTCTATTAAAAACTATACTCTCATGGGGGCTTCCTTGTATATGACTCATTTTTCTCTAGCTATTTTTAAGATTCTCTATCTTTGATTTTTGTCATTTCAATTTCAATGTGTTATGATATAGGTTTGGAAAATTTTGAGCTTCTTTGATCTAGATATTTGTTTCCCTCAAAGTTAGGAAATTATTAAGCTATTATTTCTTCAGTTAAGATTTATGCCCATTTCTTTTTCTCTTCTCCTTCTAGGACTCCTATAATGCAAACATTGTTCCTCTTAATTTTATCCCATATGTCTCCTGTGCTAGCTTCACCTATTTTCACTTTCTTTCTCTTAATTGGTCTGCTTGGTTAAATTCCACTGCCCTATCTTCCAGTTCACTGATTACATTAGAACTTCCTATTTTCTGTCTTTGTTGTCATTCTCATTCTGTTCACCAATTGTTCACCTGATATCATTGAGCATTAAGACTATTTAAAAGCATCCTCAGGTAGTTTGCTTAATTCTGTTGCCATAGGATTTTTCCGTGTTTTGTTTTGAGCCATCGTTTGGGGTACTTTCTGTGTCTCTTCATTGTATTTGATACTCTCTACTTCTATAGTTATAATAAATGGAGTTCCTTCCCTGGTTTGATGTAATGGCCTTATGTTAGAATATCAAGTTGCAGAGTATAGGCCTAGAATGATGACCTGAGATGCTAGGCTTTCTATTGCCAGATAGAGTGATGCCTCTGCCACAATCAGAATGATTGGAGCTCAAGAACAAATACTGGATGGAAACCCAAGAGTTTAGCCATCAGGGTTAGAGTAGGAGCAAGGGATACAAAATTGCATCACAGCTTTTTCAGTAGTCCTGGGCTGTAAATATTGTCTCAGTTATAGTCTAGCTGTGATCTTAATCTGTCCCTCAAGCAATTTTTCCACAGAGTCATAGGCAGGTCACAGTTGCAACAAAGGCCTCTGGTGAAACAGGGTGAGGTACCTCCCAGGGACCTTGGGAGCCAGTCTTGGTTAAGCATGCTCCTCTCACCACTAATGTCTCTTAGTCCTCTAGCTGGGCTGCAACCCCAGCACAGAGTTACATCTCAACAGTACCCAAGGCAGAGAGGGTGGAAACTCTACTTGTCAGGGCCTGGAGGTTTTAAGTGTGATCTGCAGGCAGATATTAAAAGCTGTTTAACAGCAGCCCCAGGCAAAGAAGTCACAGCTGTTTTAAAGAACAGTTGGGGTCTTTCTAGTGATTGCCCCTGAGAGAGCTGCTGAAAACCTGAGGTGTGCATAAAAGCACTCAGTTACCTGTGCTGGGTACCATTGGCCCAGCTGCCTGCCGCTACCATGGACAAATTATTTACTGGTAGACAGGAGAAGCATAAACATGAGATTGAACTGTATAGCACCAAAACAGAGTTTATGGTAGAGGGGTGGGCTTTTGATTCTCCAGATTTGGCTGCAATATGGCATCCTCCAGTTTTGGGCCACACAGACAAGAGGTCCTGGAGAATACATCCAGCAGCTGTGACCAGGAAGACTAGCCCACTTTCTTATTCCTCACTGAAATTTTTGATTCATAAAATTAAAATCCTTTTATGTTATTTAAGTCTGTTTAGACTTCCTCTATCTGCTCTATGTCCTAGGATCTTTGCTCCCCAGAATTCCATTGTTTTCTGAAGGAAAGCCACTCTGTTTTCCACAACACAATGTATGTATTTCCCTTTCAGACATAGCTTCCAAGCACAGGGGCACCTAATGTGACAATAAGCTCTTCAGCCCTGGAAAAAGGCTCCCAATCCAAGGAATTTAGTGCCCAAGATGGCATCCCAGATAGCTTTACCCTTTATGATGTCTTCTATTCCTTTTTCTTGGTGAGACACTGGTCCCCCAGTTCTGTTACTTTTCAAAAGCTACACTTCTTAAATGGAAGCAGTTTTGTTGTGTCTGTGGGGAGGAGTTGAGCTTGATATCTTACTAGTGAGCCATCTTAGAACTGATCCAGCCACATCTGCACTTTGCTTTATTGTACTTCATAGATAGTGTATTTTTATAAGACCCTCTGCCAGCAAGAAAGATTATTGGCCACAGAAATCTTCGGTAATGGTTAACAGTTTTTAATTAGGTATGTATTTTTTGTATATGATGCTAATGTACACTTAGTTAATTATAGCATAGTATGAAGATAACTTTTATATTTACTGGGAAATCAGAAAATGTATGTGATTTATTATATTGCAATATTCATTTTATTGTAGCAGTCTGGAGAAGAATTCTCAAAATCCCCAGGGTATGATGAAATCATCTCATAACAGATATATGAAAAAGTATTTAACAATATGCAACATCAATTCATGATAAAAACCCTAATAAACATATTTAGGGAACATATCTCAATGTAATAAAGGCCTTATACAACAAAGCAATAGCTAATCTCATACCCAATTGGGAAATGTTTAAAGCTTATTATGTGTGATCAGGAACAAGCCAAAGATTCTATTTCTCATCACTTCTATTCAACATGTTACTGGAACTTCTTGTGAGAGTAATTAGGCAAGAAAAAGAAGTAAAAGTCATCTAGAATGAAAAGGAAGAAGTAAAACCGTCTCTAGATAACATATTATGCATATAAAACACTAAAGATCCTATCAAACAATTGTCAGAACTCATAACCAAATTCAGTAAATGCAGGATACAAAACCAATATACAAAATATACTTGTTTCTTACACTAGGAAAAAGAGCATATACCGAAATTAGGAAATCAATCTCACTTATCATTACATAAAAAATAATAAAATACTTAGGTAGAAATATATCCAAAGAGGTGAAGCATCTGTACATGGGAAACTATTAAGACACTTATGAAAGACAATGAAGAAAATATTTAAAAATGGAAAGGTGTTCTGTGGTCATGGTTTAGAAGAATATAGTGAAAATTTAAAATAATACTCAAAGCAACCTACAATTTCAATGTAGTTTCTATCAAAATTTCAAGGGTATTCTTCTCAGAAACAGAAAAAAAGAATCTAAAATTTTTATGGAACCACAAAAGACTCCAAATAACCAAAGAATTCCTGAAAATAAACAACAAAACTGAAGGGTTCAGATTTCCTGACTTCAAACTATATTCCAAAGACATAATAATCAAAATATTATGATATTGGCATGAATGTCAACATACAGAAAATGGAAAACCCATAAGGCCAATTATTGTACAACAATGGATTTATACAATGGGAAAAGGAAAATCTCTTCAAATAGTGTTGTAGTAACTATACAGTCACATTCAAAGAATGAAACTGGAACCCTATTTTACTGCTAACATACAACTCAACTTAAAATGAATCAAACTTAAATTTAAGACATGAACGTAAGAGTCCTAGAAAAAAAGCATAGAGATTACAGCTCCAATATGGCAGGCTGTTAATATCTTGAACTCACTTCTTCCCACATACACAACATAATTACACCCATTTTACAGCTATGATCTTTGAATAGGAATGGGAACAAGCACAAAAAGAAAGAATACATATCTGCATAAATGGTAGGAAATGCTGATCTGTCTTCACATCTCATCTCAGAAATGTTCAGAGACTGCAGATTTCAAGGTCTTGTTCAGAAATTGCCAGGTCCATGGGGAGAGACCAGTGATATGGACACTCTTCATGAACTGAAGGTCTTGCCTACTCAGTGGGTGCTCTCACATCAGCGAACAGACTTCTATTCTTTGTACCAAAAACCTCAGCATGGGGTAGAAAGAGGGATAGCCTCTTTGGAGACCAAGACACTGCATTCATACAGTGTGACCACTGAAGGCTGGTAAGGTCCCAGTAAGGTCCCAGGGGGAAGCCCACCCCGCTACCCGGCTATTAGCATACTTGTGCTAGTCTGTTTCTGATTACAGTTGCTATTCTCAGAGATGCCAGAGCAACAGATGGAAGAATGAGTCCCAACAAAGAGCATTAATTCTCTGGCTCTCATAGGGAAGATCACTGGAGAGGATACAACAATGGTTTCTGTCCACCTGCGGCTACTGCTAAACAGCTTTGTTATCTGCTTGATACCTCTTAGAGCTTCCATACCCAGGTCCCAGGGATTTTTGTCTGTCCCCTACTGGGACTACTAGTTCTCTGGAGGACTGAGGGACTTTCACAGGGGAGTATGGAGTTCCCAGTTCACTCTCTCCACTGGTATTGCTTGGCCTGCGGTCTGCTTGCAAACTGGGCCCACAACTCTTGGGTCTCTCTATTTGTGCCTTCTTGTTCACACTTGTGACTCTAGGGGAAACCTCTGCATTCCCTTCTCCAACTCCAACCCTGTAGAATAGACTCTCTGGCCTCAACACAGTACAAGTTCTAGACCTTCAACAATTTTGATGAATTTTGAGTTCATACAACTAAACAAAGACCAGAGCAACACCCAGGCCTATTGGTGCAACTTGATTGCCTAACATAGGCCTATATATCAGGGAAACCTAACCCACAGAAATACACACAGAATGTCAAACAAGAACGAAGAGTCAGAGAAATATACATGCAACAATGGACCAAAACAAAACCCCAGAGGTAAATCTGAATGCAACAGAATTAAGAGAGCTACCTGATGAAGAATTTAAAGCAGTAGTTTAAATGATATTCACTGAAATCAAGAAAATAATGGAGGAACAAAAGAGAACTAAAATAAGGTAGAGGAAAGATCATGCATTTCCAAACAGAATTTATAGCACTAAAGCACACCATTGCTGAATTTCAAAACACAATAGAGGGGGTTAACAGTATGATGGAAGAAGCCGCCAAATGAATCTGCAAACTAGAGGATAGGTTAATGCAAAGCACCCAACAGACTAGCAAAGGGGAAAAAAGGAAAAAATATGAATGTAGCATAGAAGACTTATGCCTAACATTGGGAGGAACAATATGCACATCATAGGAGTCCCAAAAGGAAAAGAGATAGACAAAAGGCAGAAAAAGTGTTTGAAGAAATATAGTTGAGACTTTCCTAACTTGAGGAAGTAAATAGACCTCCAGACCCAGGAATCACCAAGAGTTCAAAATAAACAAACAAAAAACCTGAAATAGTTCTATACCAAGATAGAGTGTCATTAAAATTACAAAAATAGAATATAAAGAGAGAATCCTAAAAGCACCTAAAGAAAAATGAGTTACAAAGAAGCCACCATAAGACGGTCAGCTGAAACTAAACAGGCTAGAAGGAAATGGCATGATATATTCAAAGTGCTGAAAGAAGGGGACTTTCAACTAGGATTATTTTATCCTGCTATTATCACATAGAATTAAAGGAATAATACAGAGCTTTATAGATAAACAAAAGTCAAAGGGATTCATTATCAGGAAAACCAGTTTCATAAGAAATACTAAAGAAGTTACATAAAATGAAAAGAAACCCTACTCAGAAGCAACAAGACTTCAAAAAATATATGTGGAGGAGAGTAAAAATGTGGACTTGTTTTTAATTTAAGAGAGTTTTTTATCATAGAAATTTTATGTAAATCCCAGTGTACCTCAAAACATAAATCCATACTAAAACAAAAAATAAAAACAAAGAATAAAATGAAAGGGGAAACCAAACACAGCATAAATGCTTTCGAAGAACCTAAGAGCAAGAGAACAAAGGTACTAACTGCAAAAACACTCAGAAACAATTAACAAAATGGTAATAAACTGTTACATATAAATAATTACCCTAAATATTAACATATTGAACTCACCAATCCAAAGGAATAGAGTGGTCAAATGGATTAAAAACATGTCAACTTTCTGAGGCATAGAGGAAACTAAGTTTGAAAGATAAATATATCTCACAGTCAAAGACTGGAAGACAATCCTGTAATCAAATCATAATCTGAAAAAGGCAGGGACAGTCATATTAGATAAAATGGACTTCCAACTAAAGAAGTTAATAAAACAGGGATGGACATTACAAAATAAGGGGTAAATTCAGCAAGACATAACTCATTAATATATATGCATTAAATGAAGGAGTAACAAAATACATAAAGCACTAATAGAACTAAAGAGAGACATTGACAGCACTATAATAATAGTTGGAGAATACAGTATCCCACTTACAACAATCAGCAACTGGTCAACTGGGAAGAAAATGAACAGCTTTAAATGACAAAGTGGAACAATTGAGCTTAATAGACATTTACCAAATACTTCAAATACTTACCAAACCTCCAAAGAAGATAAGAATATTACAAAAAATTAAAATCACAGGCATCTGATGAATATAGATGCAAAAATCCTCAACAAAATATTAGTCAAATGAATTCAATAATATGTCAAAAGGATTATCCATCATGATCAAGAGGAATTTATCCTGGGGATGGAAGGATGGTTCAATATATACAAATCTATAAATGCAATACACCACAACAAAAGGAAGCAAAAAATTTACTTGATCATATCAATAGATGCAGAGAAAGCATCTGACAGGCAACAATTTAAAATAAAAATTCTCCAAAAAATAAGCATATAAGGAACATCCCTCAAAATAATAAAGACCATATATGATAAACCCACAGACAACATGTACTCAATGTTGAAAATCTACAGCCTTTCTTCTAAGTCAGGAACAAGACAAGAGTATCCACTCTCACCACTGCTATTCAACATTGTATCAGAGGTCCTACCCAAGCAATTAGTCAAGAAGAAATGCAAAGAATCCAAGTTGGAAAAGAAAAAGGAAAACTATCACTAATTGCAGATATGATAATTATGTAGAAAGCCCTAAAGACTCCACCAAAAAAACTACTGGTATTAATAAATTAGTATAGTAAAGCAGAAGGATATAAAGTTAATATTACTAAAAACTTGCATTTTTATGTGAAAGCAATGGGATAGAAGAGAAAGAAAATGAGAAAATTATCCCATTTCAATCTAAACAAAAATTAGTAACTGAATACCTTGTAATAAATCTAACAGAACTGACAAAAGACTTGTACCATGAAAACTACAAGTCACTGTTAAAAGACAAAGAGGAAGATATAAAGAGATGGAAAAATATTCCATGCTCATGACTGGGAAAAATCAACAGTGTTAAAACGACATCTTATCTAAATCAATACACAAATTTAATACAATCACCAGAAAATTCCACTGGCATTTTTCAAGAAAAGAAAATTTAAAAATTGTGAATTTGGCATCACAAAGGACACCAAATAGTGCAAACACTGCTAGGAAAAAAAGAACAAAAGGGCAAGTATCAGACTCCCAGATTTTGAACTATACTACAAAATAAATGAATAACACTAGATTACTCTCTAGCACCATATACAAAAATTAATTCAAAGTGGGTTAGAGACTTGGATCTAAGACTAAAACCCATAAAATACATAAAAGAAAACATAGGCAATACATTCCACTGGCATTAGAAAGGTCTTTGGAGACTAATTCTAGTAGTAAGGGAATAAAAAAATAAATAAACAAATGGAACTACTTCAAACTAAAAATCTTGTGCACAGCTTTTTATCTGTATCACCAAAATTAAGAGACATCCTATACTTAATCTAAGAATATAGTTGCATCATTTACAATAGTCAGGTATTGGAAACAATTCAAGTACCCATCAACAGGTGAATGGATAAATATCTGGTGCATGTACATAATGTAATACTATATAACTCTAAAAGGGATGCAGTCTTGACATTTACAGCAGCATGGAGGGGATTACAGCAACTAGAGGGGATTATGCTAAGTAAAGTAAGTCAGAAGAGAAAGAAAAGTTTCAAATGATCTCAGTCATGTGTTGAATATATGTGTTGAATATATAGCAGACGAAACAATTACCAATCCTTGGACATTGACAATAGAACTGAATTTGTCAGAGAAGGCAGTGAGGTGGGAGCAAGTGGTAGTGAGGGTTCAGTGGACAGTGGTGGAGAATATTTGGTAATTTGGTGGTGGGCATAGTGTATTTTCATGTACATTGAATCTGCACATCTAAACATATCATTTTGTAAATAAAAGTTAACTTGTTTTTTTAAATAGATTACTCATTAGAGCCACACAGAAAAATTAGTTCAAAATGAATCAGAGGCATAGATATAAAATCTGAAGCTCCAGGATACATAGAAGAAAACACAGGAAAAATTCTCCATAACATCAACATCAGAGATTTCTCTGAGAAAGTGAAACTTCCTTTTGTATATGTCAAATATTATATTTAAAATACGTTATTAAAAGGGACAATGGTTTCAACTTCTCAGAATAAAATCCAAGTTATTAATTATGTTCTATAAGCCTCTGAATAATCTGGCCTTCTGTCTCCCTGCCTTAACCCATTTTCTCCCTTTCTTTCTACTATAGCCTACATTGGCTTCCTTCTTCTAAGTATACACCAAGTCCTTTCTAATCTTAGCTCTTTCACACATATTCCCAGGAATTCCCTACCTCTGGCTTTTGTAGCACTGACCTTTTCTTTCCTTTAATGTTATCTTAGATATATTCTCTGACAATTCTTTTAACAACCTCCTCCTTAATTTTTCTACCAATCTTTCACAATTTATTTAATTCATAATTTTATATTTTTCTTTATTTGTTCTTTCTGTCTTTATTCACTAGACTCTAAATTCTTTGAGGAAAGAGACTAATCTTTTTAATCATCATTACATATTTAGTATCACAGAGCAGTGCCTGGCATATAGTAAGTATTCAATTAATGTTTGTTGAAAGAATAAAACATCAGGCTAGAGAAAAAGGATTCCTTGATCATTTGGCTCAATGTTTATGAATTAATTTATGAGTCTGAGTAAAAAATAAATAAACATACACGTAATTATTTTTAAATTTTCAGTACTGCTTCTGGCAATGATGGTTTAGGTTATATCACACAAACCATCTTACTGTACAATTTAAAAAGATGTACAGACATTTAAAAAAATTTTGGAAGCATTAGTTAAAAAGCACCAGGATTTTCAGATCCAAGATTCCAGACAGATTGGATGTTTGTTGAGTCCATCATTTAGTGCCATATTTTCTTCAAGGCATTTATAGTAGCCAGTAGTTAAGAAGTTGAGCATAGTTTCTTAATTTTTAAGGATGGGGGAACTAAAACTAGAGTTTAGACCCTGTTAAACATGAGAAACCATGGTAATCACTCAGATGGATCTTAAAGGACTTTAGCCCTCAAGAGTAAGAGCTTCCTTAAATATTGTACCTAGTTGTCTCACACTAGTCCTGATCCTAATATAGGAATGAGTTAGTAAGAAAAAGATTAATATTCCCATGAACTAAAGTCCAAATCATTTCAAATCACTTCAGTCTCAATCTTAACTGAATTAAGCTGACCTTGGTTTATTGGCGTCAATAGTTTAGCTAGCTGCCAGAAGCAAATGTATATCTTCTCTGAAAGAATATATAATCAAGAGCCTCAAATTGGTTCTACAGATTTTCAAAAACGGTGTTTGTACTCAATCACAACAACTAAGCCCTTGAGAATATAAGATTTAACTAAAAAATTTGAGGGGAAAAAACCACAATAGAAATGGAGTGATATCCAGATACTGCAGTTATCAAAATTGAGTTTTGAAAGAGCTAGGATTAATATGTTCAAAGAATTAAAAGATACAACAGAAAGCTTTGATAGATAAGTGAAAATTAATATAAAGAAAAATCCCATAGAGAGAATGAAAGTGACTAAAATTAAGAATTCTATTAGTTCAACGGAAGATTAGAAACAAAGAAGAAAGAACAAGTGAACTTTAAGGTCAGAAGAAAATATCTATACTGAAGCATAGCATAAATAAATAACACATAAGATAAAATTTGTTGTTCTTTTTGTTTTGTTTTGTTTTACCTTTTCCGAGGTTGCTGCTTAGGAGTTTCAAGTGGCATTACCAATGGCTGGTTGGATTGGGATGCTGAAGCTGGCACCCCGACAGTGACATTCAGGTCCGGGGATAAGAATGCCGGATATTCTGTTTTTTGTGGTATAATAAGATTTCTGCAAAATGGCAATCAAATGAAATATTAAAATTACGCTAAAGCACACTTCTAAAATCAGTAGTAGGTATCTCATTCTTTTTACATTTCTCTCTCTCTTCAGTGTTTAAGTTCCCAGTATAAAGTCTGACCTACAGAGAAGAGCAATTACAGAACTCTTAAATGATGCTGAGTCTCCCCTTACAAATTTATTACTCATAGTCATAGTGAAAGATGTATCTTCGGGAGTCTTCGAGGGAGGATGAGTAGATAGATCTTAAATGCAAAGTCATTCTAATATTCAAATCTCCCTAATTCTTCAAATCCTTTCCTCTACATTAAATCAAGGCAGGTCTGGCATGCTTCTGCCAACAAACCATATCATTACAGCCCTCTGATCACCCCAAGTTGCATCACTAAATGTATAATTTCTGCTTAGTGAGTCCATTTCAATTTTAGCCTGCTCCAAAGTTTTTTGCACCATTATCCTATATCCTTAATATACATTCCCATGCATGTTCCCCAGATATCTATCTGTATAAATTATGAAACTCAAGTATTTCTTTTTGGAGTTAAGTGTACCACCTTATGGGTCACACTCTATAACTCATTTTAGGGTTTGCTGGGACTCGAGTTTGATTAATAATTTAAAGAAAAAAGGAGTGGTGGGGATGGATACTAAGGAGAATCAACGCTGTGTTGCAGGACAGCTATTACAAGGGAGGCATTACTGTTTGCTCAAGCAGAAGGAAGAAGAAAGGCCAAAGGCCACTACCATGGACCTTGTTACGTCTCTTTTGTTGGAGGTGGAGAGGCCTCTTCCACTAGATGTTGAGCGGTCACTTCCACTGACAAAATATATCAGAATGTAGAGGCCAAAGCCCCGAGTTTAATCAGGGTCATCACACATTTTTCCATTTCAACTTTCAGGACCTCATTTATGCTTAGTCAATGCCCTCACTTTAACAGTAAACATCCTGTGAGGCTGGGAGTTAAAATGTTGTAATTCAGTCAGTCACTTAATGAAATTCTAGGTTTGAGTTTCAGCAATTTCAGTACAATGGCAATTGACTGTTTTGTTCAGGACACACAGAGATTATTTCAGATCATATGCAGTGTTTGAGCTGGGCATTTGAATCCTTGAGCTCATTCTTTTCTTTCTTGACTATCCAGCAATTTTAGGAACATCCACTTTGTCTCACTATATTTGATGAGGGAATGTTTGTGAAAGCAGCATTTTTCAAACAGACCTAAGAACGGACAGAACTGAAGAGGTGAGGCCTCCTAGGAGACTGTAAGTCATACATTTCTTCTGAGACAATTGGCACATTGGACTATTGTCCAGAACTCTGGAAAGTTTCGTAGAATGTCCTCAGTACCTGCCTCTATCTGCCTCTTATCTCATTTATGAATTTCCTATGATGATAATTCTTGTATTTTTCTACTTTTTTGATTAACCATTATTCTTCTATTCTTCTCCTTCTTTATTAATTAAAACATTCTTTTCTAGGTCTATAATACATCAAAGAATAACATAACATGACCAGAAATCCCCCTTCCCATGCACAACCAGGATATATATCACTGTGGGTAAAGAAGTTCTCTGCTTGTCCATGAGTCTCTGTCCCCTGGCTATTTCTTTCTCTCTAATAATGGGTTGCTCCATTTTTAAATGCCTCAAGAATTATTTCATGGTCATTTGCCACTGAACTCCATCTCCCTGCATCATCTTTAGAGATTCAATCAGAATCTGAGTCAAGGAGATAAAAAGACTATTCTTCAGTGCTGGCACTTTGGTGCAACTCCAGTTTCAGTTTCATACTTTCCCTAGTTTATGAGGCCTTCAGCTTGCAAGAAAGTCTATTCAGAAACTGCCTGTGGTGTTTGCTCAGGAAAGTACAAATCTTGGTTGTCACACTCTTTCATAGGTCCTAAACCTGCCTTCTGCCCTGGCATGACTACCTTGCCAAAGAGGTGTCTAGATTTAACACTGCCGAGATCCTGCCTTTTGTCTTTTATGTTTAGTCTTTCAACAATTACTGGGCATGAGTCAGCCACTTAAAAGTCAATAGAATGGTGGCAATACATTTTTATTTTTTACTATTTTATTTGTGGTAACTTTGTTTTACAAATTAAAGTAAACTCATATGTGTAGGTATTCTCAAGTGTAGTTTACGCATTACTCAGGTATATGTCAACACACTGTCCACCACCAAATCACCAAGAGGCGTTCACCATTGTCCAGTGGGCTCCACTACCATTTACCCACTGCCCCCTTCTCATTCATTATTGGTAATATTAGTGCTATTGCCAGTGATGAAGTGTTGCTTTATTTTGTCTGTTCCTTTGTTTTGTTTATTCTAATTCCACCTATGAGTGAGATCATTGCATATTATCTTTCTTCTTTTGACTTATTTCACTTAGCATAAACCCCTCTAGATTCATCCATGCTGATTCAGATGACAGGATTAATCTCCTCTAAGGGCGGTGTAGTACACTTCTTCTTCATCCATTCATCTGAACTTGGGCACTTAGGTAGTTTACAGTTCTTAGCTACTGTAAATAGGGCCACAATAAACATGGGGATGCATATATCTCTTTGGATAGGTGCTTTCGTATCTTCTAGGCAAATACCCAGAAGTAAGATGGCATGATCGTATGGGATTTCCATATTCAATGTTTTTGGGGAATATCCATACACTTTTTCCACAGGAACTGTACCAATTTGCACTCCCACCAATAACATAATAGTGTTACCTTTTCTCCACATACAGGTCAACATATGTTGTTTCCAGACTTTCGGATAACAGCCAATCTCTCAAGTGTAAGGTGGTATCTCACTGTTGTTTTGATTTGCATTTCCCTGACAACAGTGAGTTAGGACCATCTTTTCACGTGCTTGCTGGCCATCTTTATGTCCTCTTCCCGTTTTTTGGTTGGATTTCTTGCTTTTCTGTTATTGAGTTTTATGAGTTTTTTATGTATTTTGAATATTAAGCCTTTGTCAGAAATATGGAATGCAAATATCTTCTCCCAGTTAGTAGGTTGTCTTTTGTTTTTCAGTTTGATGTAGTCCCAGTTGTTTATTTTTGTTTTTGATTTCCTTGATGCTGGAGTTGAGTCTCCAAAGATCTCTCTAAAGCTGATGTCATGGAATGTTTTTCCTATGCTGTCATTCAAGAATTTTGTGGTTTATGGTCTTATGTCCAAGTCTCTAGTCCATGTTGAGTTAATTTTTGTGAATGGTATTAGGGAGTGGTCTAACTTCATTCTTTTGCATGTGGCTGGCTGTAGTTATCCCATACATACATATATATATATATATATCACGTATTGAAGAAACTTTCCTTTCTCCATGGTAAGCTTTTGAATTCTTTGTCTTAGACTAAGTGACCATATGTAAGTGAGTTTCTGGTGATTCAATTCTATTCCACTGATCTGTGTTGCTGTTATTATTCCAGTACCATACTGTTTTGATCACTATTACTTTGTAGTATAACTCAATGTCCAGAAGTTTGATGTCTGGGAGTGTAATCCCTCCAGATTCATTCTTTTATCTAATTGCTTTAGCTATTTGGATTCTTTTGTTGGTCCATAAAAATTTTCAGATTTTTTTGTTCTATTTCCTTGAAATAAGCCCATGGGATTTTAATGGGGTTTGCATTAAATCTGCATATTGTTTTAGGTAACTTGGCAGTTTTAACAGCATTGGTTCTTCCCAGTTATGAACAGGGGCTATCTTTCCATGTCTTTGTATTCTCCTATATTTCCTTTAAAAAGACTCATAATTCTCATTCTACAGGATTTTCACCTCCTTTTTTAAGTATATTCCAAGATATTTAATTATTTTCATTTCTAATTAAATGGTATGGTTTTCTTCATCTTCTACTAACGTGTTGTTTGTGTATAAGAATGTGATGGATTTTTGTGAATTGATTTTGTAGTCTGCCACTTTACAGTGTTTGTAGATTAGTTCTAATAATTTTTCACAGTTTTTAGGGTTTTCAATATATATGATCATGTCATCTGCAAATAAAGAAAGTTTAACTTCCTTTCCAATTTGGATTCCTTTTATTTCTTTTTCTTGCCTAATTGTTCTGGCTAAGAACTCAGTAAAATATTAAATAGCAGTGGTGAGAGTGGACAAGCTTTCCTAGTTCCGGATCTTAGAGAAAATGCTTTCAATTTTTCACCATTGATTATGATGTTGGCTGTGGGTTTGTCATATATAGCCTTTATTAGAATACTATTTTTCATCCTGTACATATTTCTTCAATCTCATTTCAATTTTTTTTCCATTTCTTATTCTTGGAGAATACTGTAGATTAAGTCTCTTTAACAAGTGCTTACTTTTCTTTGAAGCACTTTTGCTGTTGAAATTTCAAGACTGGTTAGCATACTATATTCTGTTACTTTTAGTTTGTTGATTTTTTTAACATAAACTTTTTGCTGAAGATTTGAAAGTTAAAAAAAGGAGTATATGAGAGTGGGGGGGGGGAACTACTATCCTGCAGAGCAGAAAACTGACAATTATTAGACACTTAATCTTAGAAGTCCTTCCCTTTATTTCTAAAAAAGAAATATTTCATTGACCAACTTTCATCATTAGCCCTCCCTTCCCTCTTTCAGTCATGAAATTGACACTCTTTGTCTTCTATTTCCTATTTCCAGATCTCCTCACCTCTTCTCCCTACAGCACCACACCTATAAACTCAACATTTAGGGACCTAATTAAGCAAAGCCATTCATTGTTCTCTTTACATTGGAATCAAACCGTTCTGTCATGTATTATAATAATCAAAATGGATTAAATGTTACAGGTGTCACCTGACCTGACTGTGTTAATAGGACTTCAAACACTTACGTCACAGGGTCTGTTCTATCTGGGGGTGGTGCAATATGTATAAACATGGATGGTTCCACAATTTTCTGAAGAGGTTTTAACTGAAGAAAAAGAGAAGTATATTTTAACACTGTTTAGTTACAATTATAGATCAACCTAACACCACTATACCCCAGGACTATAAAAAAGGCCTTAAATGATGCACAAAAGGAATGGCGTGAGGAAGAAAGAACACTATTGAGCCTTAAATACCCCCTACGGATGATATATCTTTAATTAATACAATGAGGTAGAGAACTGGCATTCTTTTACAGATAATACCGAAGATCAGTGACTTGCTCAAGGTTATACAGTAGGTATGAAGCCAAGATCTGAATGCCGTGTTATCTGCCCCTAGTAAACTGCTCCTTTGCATTATCCTGATAACATAAGTAGGGACTATGTTACTGAAAATATACATAAAATCAAGTTGGACTTCTGTATTTTTTCAGTATTTTCCATACAATACCTTCAATTCTTGTTTTCAGTAGATTCGAGCTACATAAAACATTAGTTGCTCCTTTTTTAAAAAAGGATATATTTCCATAAATATGGGATTATATTCAGATACAAAGTCTACCTCTTAAGTTGGCACTCATAAACTATTACTATCACCAATTAGGGGTCCTAATGACTAATTCATGAAAATAAAATAAATAAGAAGAAAGAAAAATCAAAGCAGAAAAGGAAAAATGAAAAGGAAAAGATGTGTCTAGTAGTTTTCCTCTGTATATTACTTACATCTGATTCAAAATGTATTAAAAATCATTATTAATATATATATCATAGAGAATAAGTTTTCAATACATTTCACAGGAATTTCTCAGTTAACATAGCAGTGGACCTATTTAAGAAAACTGATATACCCACTCTCAATTTCTAGTTTAAAAACACCAAAAAATATTAATAAATAGCAAAAACTAGAAAAATTGCATGAAAGCTTAGGGATCAGTTTCCCTGTAGAACATCACTAATAGAACTGGATTTATTATAAAGGTCCTAAATCTGTAATAATACTCAGGGATATCAAAAGTTCTCTCAAACATCTGGTGAGAATATATCTTTGTACAACTTTTCTAGAATGATTCCTTGAAAAGGTCATTGTTTTGGACAATAATTTCCATTCTAAGAATCCAGCCTAAGAACATAATGAAGGAAAATAACATAGGTTAATATTCAAAAATTTTCACTGCAACATGGATACATGGAGTGAATCAAAAGGGACAGGCCAAAGCTAGGAAGTTATCTTCTTTGGGCATGTTACTCTCTTGATAAATCAGAGGGTTCAAATAACATGGAACACTAAATAACCATGGGGGAAAGAAAGATATATTAAATGCATGAGCAAATAATGGTAAAGGTTCATTTTTATAGGCCAGAGAAAAACAATTCTTTTAAAATATTTATTTTAAAAGAATGTATTAAGCTGTAAAAGACAGAAGTTCAGAAACAGATTACTTGATTGAAGAGCTACTAACCTGATGTGAAAATCCATAACCAAAATTTCCATAGGAGAATATAAACTCCACTTCCATCCTGCAGATTAACTAAAGATGTTACAAATTAATGTTACTGTCTGATTAAAAAGATATTCTAATAGAGAAGTTATATTGCAAGTGATGTTTTTACTTTACAAATATGTAAATTAGAAAACCAAAGCATGAATCTTCTGATTATAAGGACGTTTACACGAGGGACTCCTATAGAAGAATTATTGAGCTCCTGAAATGTGAAAAAAAATCCCTTTATGTTAAATTTAATTAACATTTAAGGATTCAGATATGCAAAATATCAATTTACAATTGTTAATAAAATTATGCTGCAGGACATAAATATTAACATACATTTATGTGTGTATACATATGTGTATATATATATACACAGTTAAAGTATTTACTCACACTTCTCCCATCTCCATTTCCATTTTCAGATAAAATTTTTTGATTTAGAAAAGTGATTTCATCTTTCTGAATCCCATATTTTTCATAGGTGAAATGAAGGTCGTCAGAGGTTATGACACCAAATGTCCATCATTCTGTTTTTTTTATGTTCCCTATCCCTGTTTTAACTGTTGGCAGCAAAAGTCTTACTGAACAGAGGATAAATTAATCAAGATAACAATTTCTAAGTACTTGAAAAGAATTTCAAGTAAGAATTGTAAACAGCTCTTTAGAAAATCATGCAAGAGAAAAATAATATTTCCTTCTTCAGTAAGTGAGGCTTCTAAAGCTATGAAGTCAGAGAAGTAGCTACAGATATTAACTCTCTTACTCAATGATTCCTGATTCTCCTTCTCACCATTTAGTAGTAAGACAGAATTTGAAAAACAAGTGGAAATAAAGATTTTTGAGCAAAAACTGTACTTTCTGTTCAATACATTTCTATTGATTCAAACAATGATTCATAGGATAACAAGAATAAAATGATGAAGGCTACAAACAATATCAGATTAAAGGTATATAAAATGTTAAATGGAACTTTGGAAGTTTCAGTAAAGTTCTTACTGTGGCTTTATTCAACACTGAAAATTCTTCGGTAAAGCATCCTTTCTAAAAAAATAAATAACAAAATGCTTAATACAGAATCACTCATGCAATATTTGTATTAATCTAAATAATTTTATAAAATTCTTAATAATCCCATGATTTTAATGTACATATAAATTTAATAGCTGTAATATAAATATAATGAATGTTTGGAAGACAAAATTCCAGTTACAAGTACACATATAAATGTTAATATTTACATGGCTTAGACAAAATTTGTTCCTGCCTATTACAATTCCCTTTTGTGGAAGTCTTAAAAGAACTGCCATGCCCACAATTCTCTTGAGGGGTTACTTTAACACAAATCCGTATGATAAACTGACTTCTAAAAGAACTGAGTACTTCTCTCAACTCTCCGGGACTGCTGGGATCTTTCAAACCAAGTGTAACCTCTGGTATCTTTGGTTACCATCTCAGGTCATCTCTGCTGGACAATCAGTCCTCCTATCTGATCCAACATCTCTTGGTTCCCTTTCTTTCCAGGGTTGTCTACTGCAGTTCATGGAATTCCCATGTCATGTTAACAATCTTAGCCCTTTAAGTACTTCACATTTGCCCTTTTCTTTACTGAGCCCTGACTGGCCACTAAGGCTGATGCTTCCCTTAGAGAGCTCTAAAGTGAAGGCCCACATACCTCAGGGTCAGGAGGTAGTATAGCATTGTCTGCACTCTATTCTATTGCTTATAGATGACATTATTTCATGTAGATATAAATAATTTCCTTCCTTTAAGCCTCATGCTCTATTGCATATTTTTCAGACATGCTGATCGCTAATCTTCATTTAGTAAAAACTTTGACACCTGGTTCACATGTCCTCTGCACCCCCAAAATATAACAATCACAAGACCCTATTTAATCCCTGTCCTCTCAATTCCTGGTGAGGCATTATAATGAAGGAAATAACTTAAGTGGCAGTACAATGGCAGATATCACCCAGAATTAACATATATGTTCTTTGTATAAAATCACAAGATTTCTCAGAAAACACATAAATAAGTCGATTTCCTCAATGATCCTGTCAAGCTGTCCTTATACTTCTTTCTTGCTCTTGATAGCTTCTCTTTTCCTAAAGTGGCAGGAAACACCTCACTTAAGGACCTCACTGTTCCAAGACTCCCTTTTTAACCCTTCTTTTTTATAAATGGTGTCTGCTTTTAATCAAAGAACTCAATCTATTGATTAATCTTTCTCATCTATAAATAAACTTTAATTATATGTTTATTATAAACATATTTGAATTATTTCTGGAGGTCCCATTAAGTTCTATCCAATTGACTCTCTTCATTGAAGTCAATTAAAACATGCTGCCTGATTGTGCATCTCACCAAAATTCACTGAATTTCAGCCCTGCCTTCACTCAGTAACTGGTGAGTTTCAATGTTTGACAATGAGTTATTGGCTCCCTGTATTGGCTCTTCTCTGTTCAAAGTTACAAGGCTCAGTCTAGAGAGGGAGGCAAGTCTGGGGTTGGAGGGTGGGGAGATTATAGACTACTCAAAGGTCTGGATATAGAAACGGATATAGAAAGGTAAGATTCTTATTGAACATTACTCCACCAATATTCCACACTTTTGAATTCTCCACTACCATTCTCAAGCAATTTCAGGGGCCACCCATTTGACTAACTGTTGAATTTATCACCTAGTCCTAGGCTCATACAGTAAGACTCATATAGCTAAACCAATTAACACAAATACTAAGGGTCACATTTCTTTTCATAATCAATAAAGGAAATTATAAAATGTAATATACTTAAATAATTGGGATGTAGTCTTTAACAATTAGCAGAGATTTCTGGTTTCTTCCAGATCCTCAAATGAACCCAAGATGTATCAGAGATAGGAAGAAAGAGGGATTAATGACATAAGCTGCAGACCATTTTTTATAAAGCTATGTGTATATATGAAAAACCTGTTAAGCGATATGTTTAAGTTCAAGGCCTTTGTCCTCCACAGTCAGGTCAGTTTTATTTACAAAGTAATTGATACTAATTGACAATCACGAACAAAATTTTGTCTTCTCAATGTATACCTACAGGATAGCTGTGCAATCAGAGTACCTTCTCATCTCACAAAATTCATCTAGTCCCTAGATTTTACCCATTCTACATAATTATTTCTGCCATAGCTAGTAGATCCAGAACTAAAACAGCCTCAATGGTTTGCAGGTGACCTAAACAGAAGATTATACAGCTCAAGCTTTAGAGATCAGACCGATCAGTATAAACTTGTTGACTAGAATCATCCTTGATAATAAAACTGTCCTAGACCTTCTTACTGTCAGTTGTGGTAGGGTCTCTATAGTAGTCTATACATCTTGTTTAATCTAGCTAAATACTTCAGAAAAATGTGAACCAGCCAATAAATTGAAGGGCCCCTGTGAATAGACGGTCAACATTATTAACTACTAGGGAATGCAAATTAAAACCACAATGAGCAATCACCACACATCTATGAGACTGACTATAACAAAGAAGAATAACAACCAAATGCTAATGAGGATGCTGAGAAACTGAATCATTCATGTATTTTTGGTGGGAATATACACTCTGGAAAACAGTTTAGCCATTTGTTTAAAAACAATTCAGGCAACTCACTTTATAACCTAGAAATGTATCCGAGAAATGAACACTTAATATCCTGCAAAAACATGTACATGAATGTTTCTAAAGCTTTATTCATAACCACCAGAAATTAGAAACAACCCAGATGTCCTTCAATGGATGAAGAGTAAAACTATGCTACATCCATACTATGGATTACTTAACGACAAAAAGTATCGATACATACAACAAATTGAATTACTCTCTAGAGAATTACACTGAGTGAAAAAGAATAATCCTAAAAGGTTATGTACTACATAATTCTATTTATATAACATCCTTGAAATGAGAAAATTATAGAAATGATAAACAATTTAGTGTTTATTTAGGAGAGGGTTAGGGTGGGAGGGAAAAGGGTATGGATATGAAAGAGCAACATAGAGACTCTTGTAGAGATGGAAATTTCTGTATTTTGGTTGTAATCGTGTTATCTTTTTGAAAGATATTGTCATGGAGAAAAACTGAGTAAAAGATATATAGACTTGTTCTGTATTTTTTTTTTTTTTTACGCAAAGGTGCAGGCAGGCATGAAGGCGAGCAGGCAGGCAATCAGGAAGAGAGAGGACAAGGAAGCACTTTATTTTTTTATTTAGTTGTTCACATTGGTTGTTCCCCGCAAAGCCAGATCTTGAACCCAGGACCCTGGGCTCTATGTGGGGCTGTTCCAGGTGTACTAGACTGCTAGGCTACCAAGGTGCACCCCGTAATATTTCTTTCAAATACATGTGAATCTATAAATTACTCAAAACAAAAGTAAAAAAAAAAAATGAAACAAAAACACTTGGCTATTTAAGGTGGCCCAAACATCCATAGGATTTATTCACATCCAGTCCTATTTTGAACTGTCTAAAATGTGTCTAAAATGAAAAATCTGGTAATAACTAAATATCCATTAACAAATTTAAGTAAAAATTGAAGAATATGCCCACAGGGAATAATAGCAGGCAGCAGTGAAAGAGTGAGCAATATAGCTAATTAAGTGTACTAATCTTAGGAATACGTTTACAAACACAAATGATACTATTTGAAAACACATATTCATAGGAAAAGAATGAAAATATCAAAGGAATAGTAATACAAAGTTTAGAAAAGTCGTTATCTTTCTATGGGGAGAAGGGAGGAAGCAGAAGATAGATCAGGAAGCAGTATAGAAACGTCATTGTATTAACAGGGCACCACTTTGGGGAAATCGCGTAAATGTTAAAATTGTATAGGTTCTTTAAACTCCACTTTCCCCTATCATTAATGCTATATATGATACATATATGCTTTATCTATAAATATTATAAACCTCACACAAAGTCTATAACCTTTTGTTTTAAACAGTCATAAACATTTTAAAGAAATTAGGAGGCAAAGTATAGTCTTTCCTCTGACATCCTATTCTGCTAAGTCCCTCAAATATTTTTTTATTTCAGATAATGTATATTTGTTCTAGAATTTAGTTCTTTTTATATTTTCTATTTTTTTCTCCTAATGCGCCTAAGAAAGAATAAGAAGGAAATTCTGAGAAATGACATACTATATTAAAATTGTGGGGTGAGGTGGGGTATTTTTCATTTAAAATTTGCTCTCGTATTTTAAAATTAAGTTCACATTTAAAAAAAATTCTATAAAAATAAACACTGAAAATCTTGCACATACAAATACAGTTCAAATGTCCTTGCTCTTTCAACAAGATGTCTTGAATAAGGTCACATTTTTCTGATTCCTGAATTGCTATATAGTGGAAGAAATTTTAGTCATTTCCAAAATCCTCTCCCCTAATTTTTGCTTACTCGTAATATTTAGTAAATATGTTCTCTTCTTCCTCCACCTGATGTCTCTTGCTAATATCTTGGAAGTTATCTGATTTTCTGCAAGATTTGTTATTATATTTTCAAATGTATAGACCCATTGAGAGACTCCCGCAATAAGTACTGAAGCCTTCCCAAGATGCCCAGTACAGGACTTCCTAAAATGTGTCACTCAGCATATGGGTTATTTTGAACTGATGTTAGTCCCTAGAGACTCAAGAGAGAATTTTACAACTCCCTTACCAACCTAGAAAAATGAAAATTGGAATATTACCCCAAATTAGGGTTTTTACCAGAAACAACCTGTCAGTGAAACCAACCTTATGACATGGCAAACATCTAATTACAGAGCATCTTCTCTCACATATTAGTCACCCTTAACTCTTTTAATCTAAAACATAAACATTACCCCCATATTTTTTCTTATGACCAAGCTTAACTTTTTAAAGAATCTAAGCTATTATCTACCTTATCATATCATCACGGTAATGACAAGAGGGAGAGTTCAGAATGGGCTGCCTGCCTGAGTCCAGACAGGCCCTTTCCTGAGCACGAGAAGCCAAAGCTTATCTCTTTAATCCTCTGGAAAGATTCCAGTAACCTTCAACTTAATGTTTTCCCCAAGACAACAAGGAGCTGGGACCACCAGAATGCCAAGGCCACTTCACAGACCTGGAGAATTTCCTGGAAAATCCCCTCACTTCTGCTTTGAACTTCTTGTGAGTTCTATTCTCTTGCTAATTACAGACACTGGAAAGGGGGTCTGCCCAGAACCCCCTTCCCAAGAGTATAAATCCAAGGAGCCTCCAGTCTGCAGTGCATCGCTCCCTGCCTGGGAGAATACGTCTCCACTTTTGCTTTCTTTTTCCTCCATTTTATCTAAAAAACTAATAAAACTGCACTCTAATGCTCAATAATTCTTTCCTGAACCATTCATCGCCAGACCACAGAGCCCCCACATCAGTATTGTTCAACTTTTTCCCTGTTCCTTAATTCCTATAAATGAAAAGTAGTTATAGACTCATCTTGATTAGATTTGGGTGAAGTATTTTTGATGAGATAATTCACATTATGCTGTATACTTCATATTGAACTACCATATTACACAGGAAATATATGCCATTCAATTGTTCAAAATTACTTCTGCCAAATTCAAGATTTAGGTTAAAGTGATGATCTCCATAACTCTATTGTGGAGGTACATTTTCTCTTTTGCAATAATTAGTCTGTAGGCTGTTACTGTGGCATCATGTAAATATTTTGCTCCCATGACTCTTTTACCTAAGGTTTTTAGTATTATTACTGAGTCTTGACTGAATTAATAATGATTAAATATAAAAAGGTACAAAATATAGTGCAGTTGTGATTATATGATTTCCTCTACATTTGTTAACTGCATTCTTCTGTTTACAGTTTTTTTAAACTTCCCTTTTTCTTCCCATACTAATTTTGTTGAAGATAAAGGACTCAAGGATTTTTCCTGCCTTAAGATAATGATCTTTTTGATATTCATATTATCCTGAAATTGGACTGTAGGAGGAGTTCCTTCAGGCCTGACTCCGGTGTCTTTTGACATAACTCCATTATCCTTTGAGAATGTCTTTGCTTTACAAAATATTCCTGAAAATCCTTCAGACTGTTTATATTTGTTCACTAATCAATTAGTTCTCTTCCTCTGAGTTTAGGACAACCATGGTTGCTGGAAAGTGAGGGGGTCTCCAGGAAAGGAGAAAGGGAAAGAGAAAGAACTACAAAGTCTTTATAATAAACTCTACTCAAATCTTTGACCCCTAAACAACACATATACAGGGAAGATGGCAAGTAGCCCAGGTAATGATAAAACAACTGAACTGAAATCTGTCTTACTAACTGGGAGACAGTTTGTGGTTTGAATCACGCTTTAAAAAATTTCATAGTGAACCTGATATCTAAATGTATATTGCTTCATAATTCAGTTACCTCAATAAAAAAAAAATTAAAAAACAAAAAAATTCAGAAAACGAGACGAAGCATGCTTAACTTTTTAGGTCAGTCACTGCCCTTGCAGAAAACAGAATTTTTAAAACAGTATGCTATAACAAAACAATTTTTTTAAACCAGAAGATTTTGTTTCCTCAGCATGTGAGTTTGAAGGCAGATAATAAAAAGAGTTTATCAAATATAGACAGATCATAATAAGAAGAACCAACTGGGTAATGCGTATCGAGGTGAAAAATGACTTTAATACATACCTGAATTACCTCATAAAGATGTACATGAAAACTCCCTAAGGAGGTAGGATATTTTTCTATACCTCTAAATTGCATTAGTTCCATGTAAATATTATTCCGATCATCATCTTGCCGTCTGGGTACCTTAATATCAAAATACATATATATAAAAAGAAGCATTAGACTTTTTGTTTTCAGACAACACTTTAGAACAAATACATCCATATAAATTAATTACCAAAGGTTTATAACTGAAAATTGGTATATTTGGATCACCTTCACCCATTTTGCTGACACTCCAGTCTTCAACTCTGGCAACCACTGATCTGTTCTATTTTTGAGCTTGATTTTCTTTTCTGAATTCTACATGTAAATCAGATCAAAAGATTGTCTGTCTCTCTCTGACTTATTTCACTTGGCATAATGCCCTCAAGAGCCAGTCCTGCTGTAGTACAATCTCTTTTGGTGGAGTAGTGGTTAGGTTAACCACCTCTAATGGACACAGGTCACATACCCTTGGGTTCGAGTCCCAGGTCTGGGGATGGGGGCAAGATAACAATCAGTGTAAGCAGCTAAATGGAAATAAAAATTCTTCCTCCTCTCTCTTTCTGTCTACTTGCTTACTTGATTCATTACTGCACATTTATTAAGAAAAAGTATGGACCTTCCTCAAAAAAATAAAGGTGAATTTACCATTCAATCTAGCAATACCTCTTCTAGGCATATACCCAGAGAACACAAGGAAATTAATCAGAAAAAAATAGATGCATCATTATGTTCATAGTTGCAAAATTCACAATAGTGAAGACATGGAAATAAACTAAATATCTGTCAACTGATGACGGGATAAGAGAAGTTTATATATATATGTATATATATATATATATATATATATATATATATCTCACTAATAGTTCAATTTTATCCTTAACCATATAATTGATCCCTTTTACCCAACTTGTCCTCTCCTTTCCCCTTTGTTTCTGGTAACCACTAATTTGATTCTATAGACTGAAAATCTGTTTTTGTTTGATTTGGCTCATTACTTGGTTTGATTCCTCTTTATACTACATATGAGTGAAATCATATGATATTTGTCTTTCTCCCTCTGACTTATCTCACTGAACAGTTTCCTCTAGGTTCATCTCTGTTGTTGCAAATGGCAGGATTTCATCTTTTTTTTAATAGTTGAGTAGTATTCCAATGTGTATTATACCACATCTTCTTTATCCAGTCTGTGGATGGGCACTTAGGTAGTTTCCAATTCACATGATGCTGTAATAAACCTGGGGAACATACATCTCTGCAAATTAGTATTTTTGGTTTTTTTTTTTTCGGTTAGATACCCAGAACTGGAATAAAGGTATCACATGGAATTTCTATTTTCAACTTTTTGAGGATCTCTGTATTTTTCCCACATTGGTTGTACCATTTTACACTTCTACCAACAGCATACAGGGTTTCCTTTCCTCCTCAACCCTACCGACACCTGTTTTCAGATTTTGAATAATAGCCAGTCTCACAAGTGCGATGTGATATGTCACTGTTATTTTTTCCTAATAACAAGAGATTTGGAATGTCTTTTCATGTGCCTGTTAGCTATCTGTGTGTCTTCTTTGGAGAAGTGTCTATTCAGAACTTCCGATCTTTTTTTACTGGGTTGTTTTTCTGTTAAGTTCTAAGAGTTCTTTGTATTTTTGGATATTAACCTTGTAGGATATGTGATGTACAAACAATTTCTCCCATTCAGTATGGTATCTTTTTGTTTTAAACATTTATCTTCCTGTGTAGAAGTTTTTAGTCTGACGAAATCCTATTTTATTTTGGATTTCATTTCCCTTGGCATTGGAATTGAGTTCCCAAAGCATCTCTTAGGCCAATGTCCAGGGGTGCATCACTTGTGTTCTCTTCTACGTATTTTATGATTTTAAGTATTATATTCAGGCCTTTAATCCATTTTGAATTAATATTTGTGTCTGGTGTTAGGTTGTGATCTATTTACATTTTTTCACTTGACTATCTAGTTTCCCAACATTGTCCTTGGTGCCTTTGTCATTTGTCTATGTATGTGGGAGCTTATCTCTCAGCTCTCAATTCTGTTCCATTGATATGTGTTTTATTTTATTACAATACCATGCTGAAATTATTCCTATTGTTGTGTAATATAGTTTGAAGTCAGAGAATGAAATACCTCCATTTTTGTTCTTTTTTTCTCAGGATTGTTTTTGCTGTTTAGGGTCTTCTGTAGTTCCACATAAATTTCATGATTTTTTGTTCTATTTCTATGAAAAACGTCATTGGAATTTAGTTGGAGAGAGCACTAAATCCTTATTTTGCTTTAGATAAATGGCAATTTTATTTTCATTCAACCTTGTTTGAATGAAACACGTGCTGTGTGGCACACGATAAGCCCTCCTTTTATGATCACCAGGACCAGTGTTCAGATCCGATGGGAAAGGGCAGAGGACATGAAATATGGCAATTTTAACAACATTAAGTTTTGTAGTTCATAAGCACAGGCTATCTTTAATTTTTCCAGATATAAATCTTCTGTTTCTTTTACCAATGTCTTGTCAATTTTAAGAGTATAAGTCTTTCAGTCTTTGGTTAATGTCTTTTTTCCAACGTATTTGATTATTTTTAATACCATCGGTAATGGGTTGCTTTCCTGAGTTCTCTCTGCTAGTTCATTATTTGCATATAGAAATGCAACAGATTTTTGATTAACTTTGTTGGCTATCACTATATTTGTTTATTATTTCTAGAAGCTGGAGTCTGTTCTTTCCACATACATTTTCATGCCATCCTTTACAATTTGAATATCTTTTATGTCCTCTTATTGTCTAATTGCACTGGTCAGGATTTCTAATGCTATATTATGTAATAGTGGAAAGAGTAGACACCTTGTCTTTTTCCCAGAGGAAAAGCTTTCAGTTTTTCCCCATTGAATATGATGTTGACTGTGGGTTTGTCATATGTAGTCTTTATTATGCTGAGGTACTTTCCATCTATATTTTCTTTTGGGGGGGAGTACTTTTTAACATAAGATTATGTTGAATTTAATCAAATGCTTTTTCTCCATCTGTTGAGATGACCACATGGTTTTTGTTCTTTCTTTTGCTGTTGTAGTGTATCACAGTTATTGACTTGCATATGTTAAACCATTCCTGCATCTTCATAATAAATCCCACTTGATTGTGGTATATGAGTCTTTTAATGAATTATTGAATTTGGTTTGCTAGTATTTGTTGAAGATTTTTGCATCAGTATATCAGACGCTGGCCCTGTAATTTTCTTGTTTGGTGATATGATTGTCTGATTTTGGAATCTGACTATTGCTGACACCATAAGAAGTATCTGAAAATTTGCCTTCAGTTTTTTGGAAGCGCTTGAGAAGGATTGTTTAATTGTTCTTTAAAAGCCTGGTAGAATGCACTAGTGAAATCATCTTGTTCAGGGCTTTTGTTTAGGGGGAGGTTTTTGATTACTGATTCGATCTTTGCTCATGATTAGTCTATCTGATTTCATTTCTTCCAGATTTAGGCTTGGAATTTCATTTCTAAGATTTTTGTCCATTTCTTCAATCTAGATGATCCAATTTGTTGACACAGGTGTTCATAATATTTTCTTATGATCCTCTATATTTCTGTAACATCAGTTGTAATTTTTCCTCTTTCACTTCTGATTTTGTTTTCTCTCTTTTCTTTGCAATTTTGGCTAGTGGTTTGTCTATTTTTTCCAAAGAATCATTTCCTGGTTTGATTAATATTTGAATAATCTTTTTGATCTGTTCCATTTATTTCTGATTTTATTATTTCCTTCCTTTTGTTTTTCCTCATTGTCTAGTGCCTTTAGGTGACAGCTTGCTTTTTTTTCATTTGTGATTTTTCTTGTTTCCTACCACAGATTTGTATTGCTATAAATTTCCCTCTTAGTACTGCTTTTGCTACATTCCATAGTTTTGACAAGTCCTATCTTTATTTTCATTTGA
The DNA here is from genome assembly GCA_004363575.1 of Solenodon paradoxus. NCBI lineage: Eukaryota > Metazoa > Chordata > Mammalia > Eulipotyphla > Solenodontidae > Solenodon > Solenodon paradoxus. The sequence goes on from RJWH01000888.1 coordinate 285,403, forward strand.
CTTCATCCTTTATTACCTTATTGACACAATAGTTGTTCAGTAATATGTTGTTTATTCTCCACTCCTTTGCAGTTTTTCCTTCTTTCATCTTTTGGTTGATTTCTAGTTTCATGCCAATGTGATCCTAGACACTAAAAATGATTTCAGTCTTCATAAATTTATTGAGTTGTGTCCCATCATGAGTTCTATCCTTGAGAATATCCTTGAATATTCCATGAGCATTTGAAAAGAATATGTAGTCTTATTTTGCAGTGAAACATTATATAGCTTTCAATGTCTCCCTTTAGGCCTATTAATATTACTTGAAATATTTGGGTGCACCTGTGTTGTATGCATATATATTAAGAGTTATGTCTTCTTATTGTATTAATCCCTTTTTCATGATATGATGATCTTAATCTTCTGTTACTTTTCTTGGCTAGATGTCTGTTATAACTGATATGAGAAAAAGTGTTTTTTAAATTCACCATTGACTTCTAATACTATTTTCCATCCATTCATTTAGTGTTTGTCACTGTAGCTGAAGTGAATCTCTTATAAACAGCATATATTTAGAATTTTTTTTATATTTCATCGTGCATCTAGCTGCTCTGTGCATCATCAACATATTGTGTTTTTTATTTTTGGTAAACTTTCCTTCACTTGTATAGAAAAACATTTTAATATTTCTTATAAGGGAGGTCTCATGGTAGCAAATCCCTTCAACTTTTGTTTATCAGGACAGACCTTTATTTTTCATACCTGAGAGAAACTTTTGAAGGATATAATATTTTTGGGTGGCAGTTTTTAACTTAGTGCATTTTGAATATATCATTCCACTCTCTCTTAGCCTGTAGAGTTTCTGCTGATAAATTTGATATCCCAATGGGAGTGACTTCATAGGTTACTTGTATTTTTCTCCAGCCACCAATTATATTCTTCCTTTTTCTTGTTTCATAATCATATGTCTTAGTGTAGGTCTTTTTGCATTTAGATAACCAGGAGTTCTGTTGGTTTCATTGACTTAAATATTCAGTACCAGGTTTGGGAAATTTTCAGTTATTATTTCTTTGAAAACATTCTCTTCTTTTTCTACTCGCTTTCTGGGATACTCAGTATACTTGTTACCTTACTACATGGAGATGGATAGGTCTTGGAGTGTTTCTTCACTTTTTTAGTATTGATTTCCCTCTCATCTTCTATCTGGCTCCTTTTTATATTTCTATCTTCCAGATCACTGATTTGTTCTTCCATTTGGTCATTTCTGCTTTCATCACTTTATATAGTACTCTTAAATTCATGTATTGCATACCTCACCTCCTAAACCTATTAGTTTCTTATGTGTCATCTCCTTATGAGTTTATAGTACTTTGAGGATAGAAGAATCTTGTGCTCTTTGTTCCCATTGGAGTCTTGTAGTTGAACTGTTTGCTTCTGTTTAATTGGCAGGTGATAATCTGGCTTTATTTTCTATTTTTTACCATTGTTAAAAGTCTGCCTTAGTAAGGATCACTAGCTGCATCAGAGAGGTGGAGGATGACTGCTGAGTGGTGGAGGGAAACATGCAGCCATTGTCCTGGGTTGCAGAAAATATGGGAGCTCGTTTGTGTGAGTGGCACTGCAGTCAACACTCCTCTACTGGCTCTCAGAATTCGGTCCAGTAGTCTACTATAGTCTTCACTGCTTCAGCAAGGATTACAAGAATTGGGGGAGTGGGAGTGTGGTTTCTTTGTGTTCTTTGACAGGTTTCCAACCAGTGCAGAGACTGAGATCTTAACCTCAAGCTCTCCTCTCTGGGCTTCACTCAAGCCAAGAATGGTGTCACCCCATAATTCACTCTAATTCTAATTCACCTGAAGTTGGGTCCGCTGATTGCCTCTGTCTCCACAGTCACTGCCACACATATACCTCTTGATCCACCTTCACAGATGTGTGCTATTCCTTGGGCAATTTTTTCAGTGCTGTCACTGTTATTTCTGAGTTGCTAGAGTGCTGTGGGGCTCATTGTCAGGTTTATTTTGGAAGGAAAAGTTTTACTGTATTTCTTACAAGCAAGCAATGATCTCAACTGCCATATTAGAAGACTATTTTCTATATTAATTTATTTATTCTATTTTCCTAGGGTTCTGTCGTGGTTTTCAAAGTTCTCAAAATCGATGCTAATTAAGTTTCTATTTATCTACCTTCCTTTCCTTCTTTCCCCCAATACCTTTCTGTTTTCTTCTTTCCTAACATATTTTTGCATTATTTGTGGTTCTCCAGGGATTATAATATGAATCTTTAATGTAATAAAGTATATATTGCATAAAAATTAAACCCTCTTATGCACATTTATACCTTTTTATCCTTTGTGCTATTCTTTTCATGCAGTTCACATATATTGAAATTAAAATTCTACCATTCAACATTATTTTATTTTATACAGTAAACAGCTTTCAATTTTTATTCACATATTTATCATTATCAGAGCTCTTCATTCCTTCCTGTGAACATTGGCTTCTATCTGGGATCATTTTTCTCTGATTTGAACCTTCCTTTGATGTTTGCTATCACTCAGGTCATCCAGATACAACTTCTCTTTTGCCTTTCATCACCTATTTTAAGGACATTTGCACTAGATTTAGGTTGATCTAGGTTGACCTTTCTTTTAGCACTTAAAATGTCATTCCCTTGTCATCAAACCTCTATTTATGATGGAATGTCAGCTGTCATTCTAATTACAATTCACCTAAATGTAATTGTCTCCACTACCCCTCAGCTGCTATGAAAATGTTCTGTTTTTTAAGCAATTTGATTATGATATATTTAGGTGTGATCAATTCCGTACTCACTCAGTTTGAAGTTCACTACGTTTCCTAAATCTATAGATTTAGGGAAATGTTTAGCAGAGAAAACATTAGAATACTAAAAACTCAAGTTTTTTTTTCTTCTTTCCTTCTGGGGATTCAATTTACAACTCTACAAATTGAATGATCTTGTCCATGGACCTTTCTGTCTTTTCAAGTTTTTCACTGGGTTTCAATTTGAATGATTCTATTAACTTGTCTTTTTAGTTTCCAAGTCCTTTCTTCTGCTCTGTCCAGAAAGCATTAAAGCACTTTTTAATGAATTCTTCAATGTTATATTTTGCAGATGTTAAAACTTCCATTTGGTTCTGTTAGAATTTCCATTCTCTCTGAAATGTTCATCATGATCATCCATTTGTCCCCATTTTCCATTTTGACACATATGTAATTGTTACAAAATTCTCATCTGTTAATTATGGGTCATCTGTGTGCTACCTCTCTTATTTGTTTTTATTTCCCCATGAGTAGCAATTATTTACTGTATGATAGGCATTGTAAAGGATATGTAGTATATACTTCATTTACCTTCCACTAAGATGGATTGAAGGCAATTAATTATTGGCAGATCGCCTTGATCCTATAAAGGCTTAATTTCAGAATGGGTCTATTTCCCTTTTTTTGTCCATGACCTAGAGTTTCCCTTTATTTTTATGACATGACCTTCACTCCAAAGGCTTGGCCTTTTTGGAATCTCAACTGAATAGTGATTATATTCAACAGATTTCTCTACTTAACTGCATCAGACTCCAAGGACTCTGAATGTATGACTACTGAAATCTCTATGCAACTCTCAGTCTCATTAATCTGTTCTCTGTATTCTCTAGAAATTCTTCCTTGCATGTGTGCAACTTAAAATTCAGCCAAGAATCTGAGCAGAATACCTGTACAAATTTCTGGACCTCCTTATCTGCTTTTCTCTCCTCTCAAATATCCTGCCCCACAAAATTCCAGTCACTTTAGCAGCGAAAAACACTTAGCTATTTCCTCTGCTCAGCCTCTTTCTTCCAACTAGAGAGACTACACTCTCTGCTTGAGTTTCACTTCCCTGTGCCAGAACGACCGTGGAGCTCACCTCACATACTTCCCTCTTCTTAAGGATTACAAACTCCATTGTCAAATATCAGGAAATAATTGTATATATTCTAGTTAGTTTTATAGTTGCTTGCAGCAAAAGAGCAAGTTCAGCTATCCAAGCATGGCCAGAACAGAAATCCACAACTTTTTCACTCTTCAATATGAGTTTTAACATCACACACTTAACAGCTTCCAAGAACAATTAAATTAAATCCACTTACTATTCCTTTTTCTTTTTTGGTTTGTATGTTTTTGTTTCATTTATAACCTAGATTTTTTTGTATGCATTAGTAAATCAAAGTCCTAAAGTATACAGAGTATAAATTAATTTTATCCTAGATACATAGTATATAGCCTAAAATCAAACAATTTTGCAAGGGTTACATCACTAAAATAACTGTTTTTCTTTTCTCCTACCTTTATTAACATTTTTTCTTCTATTTCATTTTTGACATCTTAAAAATCTTTCTGGCCTAAAAAACTTTCCTTCCCCTTACTAGTCAATTGCTAGAGATAGCAAAGGGTTGGTCTGGCTGGACGTACATCAGGTCAATATTTCCTTTGTCCCAAACCAAAAACCTGGTGCCATCTACAAGAGACTATCCTTATAGTATAAAGGTTGCTAAAATTATTTAAACTAGTGGATCTTAAAACTGTTGATTCTGTTGTACATAGCCTTTCTCAAGGAAACTTCAATTAAAGCTTTGATCTAGCCTCTCCCCTCAGTCCGATCTTCCACTTCTTAAACCCGATACTTCTTCTGTGGCTCTGTGTGGTGTGGCATGTTTCATTATATTGGGAACCATAAATAATAGGCTTCTCTTTCAATGACATTAGTTTGTTCATGTTGGCGTTCAATCATGTCTCTATAAATTAAAACCCAAGTATAATTTTAGAATACTACCCTACCCACCCCAAATTTCCATTATTTAGAAACCACCTTTCGACCTTTATAAAGGATTTATCTGGTTTTGCCATGAAATCACATTTATAAGTAAAACACTTATTATTGATTTTTATGTTAAGATACTATCTACTAACTGCTTATTGTGGGAAAAAATTAGCTCTCAACATTCTCCTCCAACAATATTTCTCTTACCCTCATTTTTACAATATATTGTAAGTACATAGTTTTGTTAGACTGATACTTATTATTTATATTATTTTGTATATGTTACTTTTTCAGAGTTGAAAATATGGGTACAAAAATTATATTTCCTTTCCTGTATCATTTTCCTATATCATTTCCTTTCCTACATCCTTTTCTTATATCATTTTGTAATTTTTTTCTGGACTTAATATACATCTTTTTTTGTTTGTTTCTGCAATTTTCTATGTATTTATTATTAAATTATCCCCAACATTTTTCCTAGAATTCCATTAAAAGCTTCTCATTAAATATGCTCAAACTAACAGTTCCTATTAAAATGTATTGAGATTTTGATTATGCTAATGAAGATAAACATCCTATTAACTGATATTATTTTCAAACATTAATTTCAATGTTTATTTAAGTGGACATATATCCACAAAGTTCTTGAAAACTAGGGAAAACTATTTACAAAATAAAAGATATAGTATGGATTGACTTTAAAAAAATTTTAACAAAACTATGCCTTGCTATTTTGTTTTTAATCAATGCTCGAAGAACTATCGCGATAGGGCTAAGATGATGGCTGATGTTCCACATCTAAAGGATACAGCTAATCTTTTTCCATGGAAGCAAAGATGGCAGAGAGCCCCACACCACCTCATCAACTCAGAACAGTAACTGCATTAAAGAGATAGTCTGAGGGATCATACTCATTTGAGTGGCTGAAGGTGGTCTAGATGGAATGTGCGATTAATGGTGGAAAGGTAGCAGCTGCTGTGAGAGCTGCAGTGTCGGCAGAAGTAGCCAGCTGAATGGCTAGCAGGTCAGCAGGCCCAGCCTTAAGTTCCAGGGATGAAAGAGCAAAGCATGTTGGTAGCACGCACTTGAGTGAAGCCCAAAGAGCAAAGGCTGAGGTTTGGACCCCAGAAACACGGATCCCTATATATGTCAGCTGTGGGTTTGTAGTCACTCAAGAGATCAGACAGAATGCAGATTGAGCAAGCAGGGGATTTATTAGCAGGGAAAAGAGAGAAAATGGAACCAACCAAGAGGTTGAGACTCAAATTGTTTCAGGGACAGTTTTTAAGCATAAAAACCGCAAGATGGGAAGAGGGTCATTAGTTTGGGCTGTCAGTCTCTGCTTGGATAAGTCAGGTTGACTTATCAAGCTGACTGGTGTCGGCTGCTGCTGAGGCCAACTGCTGCAGGTGACCATCGCTATTCTTAGTTCATCTGCACAGCTGGTGAGGTTGCATTTTGTTGTGCTGGATAAAGTGGCCGAAAGTTTATCTTGGTTATTCCTTTTTTCTTGTCCAACCACTTCTTGCCCAACCAGGTTGGGGCCGTTTCTGCTGACATATTCCAAACTCCTGTCTGAGTCAGGATGAACTCGACACGTCCTCTCATCAGCCACCCCACAAGCGCACAAAGGAGAGGACTACACTCCTTCTCACCCACCCACTGGGGGCCCAAACCCCAACAGAGACGAGCTCTAAACCACAGATTGAATGCTGGACCCAGTCTGGGAGTCCTGAAAGGAGGTCGACCCCAGGACTACTTACATCAACAAGTTCCCCCAAACTGTGACTCAAAACAACAACAATGCCCCACCCCTCAGGTCATGCCCTCAGCCAGCAGTCATCTTCTCTCTCCCAGACTCAGGAAGAGACACTTACTCTAGAAGCCTGCAAGGGTCAAAAACATAAACCAAAACCAGAGTCACCGCCTGCCAGTTAAAAAAAAACAAAAACAAAAACAACAACAGAAAAAAAAAAAGCAGCTTAGCTACCAGGCTCCCATGGGGAAAAAAGAGCTCAAGATAATTTGGTATCTCAAGGCACATTTATGATATCACAAGAAGACACCTCGATTCAAAGACAAGGAGGATTATATATTTTTAGCAGATAGTTGAAAGTAGCAACCATAAAGAAACTCAGAGATAAAACTTAGAAAAACAGATCAAAGAACTATCTTCAATCCTCAATACTTAAGCAAATTGAAGTTTATTGCAAAGAATGTAGCATAGATAAAATGTTTTAGGATTCCACTAAAATTCAATCAATACAATGAAACTATTAGTACAAACTCATCAATAAAGCCTACAGCCCATGCAAAAACAGAGTCTATAAGGTGACAGTAGAGAGGAAAATAATATGAAAAAAGAAAAGGTGTGCTAACTGATTAAATATGTGTCCATTAAAAATTAATATGCTGAAGCCTAAATCCCCGATGTGCTGCTATTTATGGATAGAATGTTTGGGAGGTAATTAGGTCATGAGGGTGAGATTAGTGCTTTTATAAGAAGAGATCGGAGAAATATCTGTTTTCTCTTTGTCATGTCACTTATACAAGAAGATGGCCATCAGCAAGCTAAGAAGTAAAACCTCACCAGACATCAGATCTGCCATCTGGTACCTTGATCTTGAACTTTCCAGCCTCTGGAAAGGTGAGAAATGAATGTTGTTTAAGTCGCCCACTCTATGGTAAGTCCAAACGGACTAAGACAGACTGAAAGAGGGTGGATGGAAAGGAAGAGCAAGATAGAGAAAATGCATGTGTGATACATACTCAGAATTATAAACAGTAAGATCAGGGAGGAAGACCACCATTATGAATTTTACAATAAGCTTTCTTAAAAACAAAACCAATATAGCCCATAACATAGAAACAGAATATTATAAAATATCAAAGCAAATTACATTGCTTTTTTTCTTTCATATTGCCCTTTAAAATATATCTATCATCTATCTGCCTAATTAGTGAAGAATATTTGAAAATATAAATATGAACTCTCACATTTAGAAGAGAACTTTCACCTCACCTGTACAGAAAAGTACTTCACTTCATCATATGTAACTATAATGTTCTTTTCATTGCTCTGCGACAAGAAGGTACACATTTTTGTATTTTTCACAACATTGTTTATGCAGATGCGAATGAATAATTTAGTGTGATGTTGTAAATTGACTGAAAATACATAGATATTTAGGAAGCAAATTTTGTCATAACTGAACAATAATACATTATAAAATTAATCCTATTTTAATTAATCCTAATGAGGCAGAAACCTAAGAATAACCAAATAGATAACGAAGGCAATTTTAAAGCCTTTTAAATAATAAATGTGCTTTAAAGTAGCATTTTTGCCCATCAATGGTAGGTACAATATAAATAGGAAAAAAAGGTTTGATTCTTTCCAAGATACTTCTCATATTTTTAATCATCACATTTACATTATAATTCTTTTGAAATGCTTTCTAAACATTATTTTTAAGGTGAATAAACACTTGCAATATATAGTTGAACCTTTTTTCTAAGCTTAAGTGTGTGGAAATTCAAAAATTCAAAAAATATGTCATTTGAGAATAATTTTTCAATTTAAGACAACAGAATTAAAGCAGTATTCTATTCTGGTTCACTTTGCTATATACTTCTCTTATACTATATTGGTCTGTATTGTTATCTTTTATAGCACTTCAGGCATTAAAAAACTTTTTAATGATTTATCTTCAAAAAGTCTTTATATAGAATTTTCACTAATTCCCTTCATAAAAAAAGAACTACTGAGTCTTCACAATGAGACTAATTTAATGCTATAAAAATCTAACAATAAGCTTCAGTTTTTTTTAAGGCATCAATACAAAGTAAATCCATTAAGCAAAGTTTAAGTGATGTATATTTATTTAGAATAAACAATAAAAATATCATCATCCAATAAGATATGCACATTTTCCTTACCTTACATGGTTATTGAGGTAGATTACAAATAACTGAAAATCTTTTGTCATTCTCCACAATAAAATATGGGGGAGGGAGGATGAGGGGAAAAGGTGGCAGAGTAAGATACACTGGAACTCTGGTGCTGAGTGTGGTGTGAAATATAGACTGAGATGCAATTTCAATATCTTAAATGTGAACTGAAGAAATTATGAAATATTACTATTTTTAAAAACTTTGGAGCTTATTTTCTTCTGTTTTTGAATCTGACCTGGCCCTATGATTAAAATACAATGGACATGACCAGGTCTGGGACTTTTAATAGAGTGAGAAAGGCATTAGCCTAAAGTACAAACATTAAGGGTACACTAAAACTTTAGTAATCAACATAAATCGTATTTTAATTCAATATTTGTTGAAAATAATCAAAATAAATGCAGAAAAGAAAACCATGATAAAAGACCCTGGGACAAAATGCCTTGGTGGTTCAGGCATTAAGTCTGTGACTCGAATACGGTCTGCAGAAAGCCCAGGGACCCCAATTCTTGGCCCAGGGTTGGCTGGGGTGGGGCAACCAATAATTAACAACACATGAAAATATAAGTGAAGTGCTCTTTTCTCCCTTCCTTTTTCCCTTCCTCCCTTCTTCTCTCCCTCCCTTCATTCTTACTTCTTACCATCTGCCTGCCTTCATTCCCCTTCTTTAAAAAAAAAAAAAGGAGAAAGATCCTGGGACATGTGGATAAAGGGAAAGTTTTGACATTTTAACATCGCAGCTAAGTCCAGCCTTTAAGGTGTCCTCCCTACAGCAATAAGTCATTTGAGATATTCCAGCCTTTTAGAACTGCCAGATGACTACAATCCCAGTTGTAATAACTTGAAGCAGAAACACCAACTAATGAATGCACAGATAGTTATTGATAATAAAATGGTTAATATCTTAAGCTACTAAGTCTTGAGTGGTTTGAAATACAGCCAAAATAACTAACACAGTGATATAGCCAGAGTTTAGTTCTTAAGTCAAAAAAAGGATACGCCTCTGTGTAAAGTGTCTGCAGCTCTTTATATGAATAGCCAGGCAGCCAACCTATAACAAAATAAAAACAGTGAACAAATAAATTTTTAAGTTAATTTTCTTCCATTTTACACTAAATCAAATTATATTAAAAAAATTAAATTCCACTTTGTTGTTTTTTTCTCACTGGAAATATCTAGTTACTATTCAGAAATAAAGAAAAATAGGATGTTTTCAAACCAAACTTAAAATGAACGAGAATACAAAGCAAAGGAGTGGTTTAATATTAGTGTAAATTCAACCCTCACTGTTTGAATCATTGTTATATTAGATGAGACTGAAAAATATAGAATATTGCATATAGTAATAAAAAATACATCTTGCTTCAGATAAGCTTTTTACCCTGTATCCTAAAACCACTTTAGAATTCAGCAATGATTAATTACCATTTGCCAAAGACTATACAAATATTCATTCTGTTTTACACAAAGGGTTTCTAAATAGTGAAGAAAGTTTTATCTTGGCAGATCCTGGTGGTCTAGTAGTTTAGTTCACCAGGTCATAGTTTGCATACATCCCAAGGTCTCTGGTTCTAGACTGGGAGCAGCCGGGGAGCTGAAGGGAGACAATCAAGGTGAACAATTAAACAAAAGTGCTTCTTCCTCCTCCCTTCCTGCCGGCACCTTTCCTTTAAAAAAAGAAGTTGTATCCTGTGATTAACCATAAAATCAAATACAAAAGAAATAGAGGAACACTTGAGTAATAGTACGCAGTATTAACCAAACATATTTAATCATGTCTAGTCTGAAAAACCAAGTAAAATCAATAGTAATATTACATTAAGCATTGTGCAACAAAATAAGTGGCCCAATATAAATAGCCTGACATACAGAATGTTATAGTAATGAAAATGTTCTAAATTTTCAAATTCAAAGGGAACTAATACATGTTACATAATCTAAGTGTGATTTTAAATGATATTGCTATCAGTGATTCCATGAATCATTGTTTGCTTCCTAAAATTGCATTTTAAATGAGGGTAGTACAGGAGAATATAGCTACAACTTTTTATCACACAACTCTATACATTAACATTTGTCACAAATCACTGATTGCCTGCCAAGAGTCTCAACACGAAGCCATGGGTAATTCCTAGCTTTCTTCATATTTCAATAGCTCCTTACACTTACACAAGCTAGAGAGAGATGGGAAAGAGAACAGATTCCTCTGAAAATATAGAAATATTTAACACTCAAAAATAGAATTATGGTGCACCTTGGTGGCTCAGGTATTAAGCCCATGCCAAGGGAGCAGTGCACAGACAGCCCAGCACCTGGGTTTGAAGTCTGGTGTCTGGGGGAACAACTAAGTAAAAACGCTTCTTCCTCCTTTCTCTTTCTTCCTGTCTGCTGCCTGCCTGCCTGCCTTCATTTCTGTCTGCTTCCTTTCTCTTAAAAAAAAACATTATGACCAGGTTGCAAATAGCAAGTATTGTCACAGATTCTGAGACTTAGCCCTGGCCTAAAGCAATAATAGCAATACTTTGTCAATATTTTCAGTCCTCACTCTCAAAAATCCATTTAAAACAGGAGGTGACCAGAAAACTGTTCACAAATGCACCTTATACAGCTAATGTTAAGATCAAACTTTTTCACAATTTTTTCTGAAAATGGATTTGACTATCAGAAATTGGAGTGGTGAGCTGTGATATAATGATCATTGCCTACACATATAAATCTTTCGCCAAATATCTCAGGATAAATCACAGAAATTTCAAAGAGAAAGTGATGCAACTGAATCATTCATTCAATGACAAATATCTCTGTCAAAAACTAGACTTTAAGTTCTTTAATGTCCACTAATATGTAATTGAAATAAGAAAATACAAATAATAGGTGAAACAAAATGTTCTTCAAAATGTGAGTTCTAAAGAGATAGTCATTTAAGAGTATGCATCATAGAAATTGTCAGCATGATGTGTAATAGCTGACAGTAAAAATAATTTCAAAGAATCCTTTCTAAGTTTTAATCAGATAATAAAGGTTTATATTCCAAGTTTGATTGTGATATAGAGAAGAAGTGTTACATAATTATGTGGATAAATGCACAGCATGGTCATTTTGTAAAAATAAAAATGTATACATTAATATACTCTTACTCTTTCTCTCCAAAAGTGGTATGAATTCATTGTAGTTTTTTTAATCATAAAAATATATTCATATCTGACAGGAGCTAGAGAAGAGAGACAATAGAAACTAGCATTTTGTATCCACTAGCTACTATTCTAATAATGTTCATAAAATAAAGACAACTGTAAAAGAATACAATATTCGACAGGTCTAAATGCACTGGGATCCTCATGTCCTATATTCTGTAGTACCCAAAAATAAATAACAGGTTTTTGATTTTCTGGTTCTCAGTTTAGATATCAGGTCCTTTCTGTGTGTTTATGTATTATATGTATGAGTGCTAATTATGTTTGCTCTTGCTTCTGAGTTTTGTTACTTTTTAGATGAGAAAGAAATATGGGGTAAATTTTCAACTGAAGTTCAAAGTTTCCTAAACTTGTCAATAAAAACAATCACCTGGAGAACTTAATAAACATACAGATACTGAGTTCTTGTTCTCAGATTCTAAATTAGGAGATCTTAGGAGGAGTTCAAGAAGCAATGTTTCAAAAAAGCATCCCAGGTGATTCTGATATAACCTTAGCTTGGGAATTCCTGGCATAGAAAATGTTTTTTCCTTCTCCATGTGGTGTTTTCCATAATTTCAGTGATTATTAGAATGTTTTTCTCACCCATAAAAGGAAAAAAATTCTGAATATAAATTTCAATACATACTTTTTGACTACCAAATAACAAACATTAACTAGACTTCATGTTGAAATAAATAATTTGTACAGGTTAGATTGTAAAGATTAGCCATATATACCACATCTCCAAATGGCACCAACTTTGGTGCCTCTTGCTTTTCTTCCAATTCTTGACTGTCAGACCCTTTAAGAGTTTTTCTCAGCATCTACAATGTAAATAAATTAAGACATTAGAAGGCAAAGAAGAACATAATTAGATAAGATTACTTTAATCTAACAAATATAAGTATCTAGTATGAAGTCCTACTCTAGGCAATGGGATATTGATATGATTAGAAAACTCTTCCTTAACCTCAGTGAGTTCAACAGTATGCTTATAGAGAAACAAAGTACACGTGATTAAATGTTAAGAGAATGAGAGGGGAGATAGGAATATAGATGCATGAATAATAAGTTAGCCTGGCTAACTGAAAATGACCATCTCTACCATACTCCAGTCTGAACCTGGTGCACTTACTGCATCTCCCAAATGCCTATGATCCTGTTTGCAAATTATTCTAATACTCCATCAATTATCAATTACTGAGGGAATCAGAGTTATATTCCTTGGGAATAGTAGGTACAATAGATTTCCTTCAGAATAACTTCACTAACTGATACTTATGGGTTGGTATTTAACTTTGTTATTAAGGGCTCTGGTCATTACACATCATGGTTAGCCATTAAAAATTTCAGGATGTGGTGCAACCTTGTGAAGTAGGGGTTAGGTGCAGTCCACATGCATCCCAAAGTCCCAGATTTGCAAGCCTCGGACTAGCAGAAACAACCAAGAAAAACAACTAATTTAAGTAAATAAAATGCTTCTTCCTCTTCTCTTTTCCCATCTTCCTGACTCTGCTTGCCTTGATTCCTGCCTGCATCTTTTCTTAAAAAAAAAGAAAAAAAAAGAAAAAAAAATTTCACAAATGAAGAGTGTCAGATGGTCAGGAGACCAATTTTCTTTTTACATACAAAATGCATTATCTTTCAATTTGTTTGTCAGAACAAATCAGAGAAGATGACAGTTTACTGGCAACATTTGAGCCAAAACCTTTGCATAACAGAATAGAAGTGAAACAAGTATTATGATTTACAAGATACATCCTAAATGCACCCCTTCTATTTGGAACTTTAAATCTTTGAAGGTATCTCTTTCAAATTTAATATCATTAAAAGTCAAATACTGAAACAAAATGGCTTTATGACCTTCAAATTACTACATCCCAAATATGAAATCATATCTTTCAAAATTAGTGATGCTTATTGAGTTTTGTTCCACTAACAAACAAAATGGACTTTAAAAACACTTTAAGAAACATTACTTGTTCATCACTTTTAATTTTCGATGTTTTAAGATTTTCAAATTGTAATACATACGTGTAATATGTAAATAAACATATAAAGGTTGGCAAGAGAAGCTAACATTTTTTTACCGATAATATTGTACAATCAGAAAAATTTGGAGACTACTGTTATGGAGTCATATCTAGATGCCTATAATTATGTCTCAATTTTCTGAAGTTGCCTGGCTGGAGGTTTTAACCAGCTAGTTCCCGTGCACATTCACACCTAGCACAATCTACTTAGAAGGAAGATCAACTTCTCCATTTGAATGCACCACTACCTTCAATATGGGTTGAGATAAGAATTCCATAACAATTTTCTGTTTAGACTCATGACCAAAAGGTCTTGGATAAAAGTGATACTTTGTCCTCATTTTATTGTTCACTTCCTCACAAATACTAATGGTCACAACCCTAGACTGGAAGAGGATCAAAGAGTAAGATTCTAGCATAAAGTCCCATTCAGAAATGCCTAAGTATCTCAGGACATAGGCAAATAGCAGGGATGGGGGTTGAGGAAAAAGGGTATTAGGGTTGGAGGTGATGAAGCTTCAAGTGAGTTTGAAGAAGTAAGAAAAAATAAGATGGACTGGGAGAGGAGCCTAGACACGTTACATAACAAGCATAAAGAAACAAGACATAATTTGTATTATGTCAGATCTGATAACATATGTAAGTATATCATACTTAGGTATATATACTCATATGTGAATAGGAATATGTACTAAAATATCTATAAATTCTTTATACATTATATATAAATACTACCTTATGCCATATTTATATCATATATAAGCATATTATATATATAACTCACCTTTCAAATTGAGCTATAGATTCAATGCAATCAATATCAAAGTTCCAAACCATGACCCAAACAAAAAACAACCTATTGACTGGAAGATGATATTTGCATATCATAAACCAAAAAGGACTTAACCAAAATATACAAAGAACTCATAAAACTCACAAAAAAATAGAAAAACAAACAACTTGATCAAAAAATTGGCAGAATTGAATAGACATTTCCCTAAGGAAAATACACAAATAGACAACAGGCATATGAAAAGATGTTCTTCCTCAAATTAAAACAACAATGATATGTCACCTTATACCTGTGAGACATGCTATTATTCAAAGGTCTGGAAACAACAAATGTTGGTGGGAATGTGGAGAAAAGGGAACACTTATACATTGCTGATGAGTTTGCAAGTTGGTACAACCCTTACGGAAAGAATTATGGAGATTCCTCAAAAAATTGAGAAGGGAAATCCCATATGAGCCCATCAACCCACTTCCGGGTATTTACCCAAAGATGCAAAAATTAATTTGCAGAGATATATACACCCCTTATGTTTACTGAAGCATTATTTAAAAGTTAAATATTGGAGACTACTTAAGTGCTCATCGTCACATGAATGGATAAAGAGAATATGGTATAGATACACAATGCAATACTACACAGCCCTTAAGAAGATGAAATCCTGTCAGTTGTCACTACATGGATGAACAGAGGAGATTATGCTAAGTGAAATTATTCATAAGGAGAAAGACAAATACCAGATGATCTCACTCATATGTGGAATATAAAGTAACAAAGCAAAGAAATAGACTAAACAAAACCAAACCTTGGACAGTAACAATAGAATTGAGGCTACCAATAGGGAACAGGTTGGGAGTGGTAGAGAAACATGATGGTAAAGTCCAATAGACAATGGTGGTGAAGAACTTTTGGTAATTTGGTCATTGGCAAATAGGGAACCTGGACATATGGTTCTATATTATTTTGTAAAGCGAAGTTACCTCAATAAATATTAAATTAAAAAATCAAAATTCCAACAAATTTTCCTATGGAAACTGATTAAAGTTTTTCTAAAAATTATATGGGAATGCAAAGGCCAAGAACAGCCAAGACGATCTTTGGGGTATTTTTTGGGGGCTGGGGGCATAGGGGTGGGGGTTAAAGGAAAGGTTCAGGCAGGAAGGCAAGTAGGCAGGCAGGCAGAAAGAGAGAAGAGGAAGAAACACACATTAATTTATTTTGTTGTTCATCTTGGTTGTCTCCCCAAGATCTGGGTCTCAAACCTGGGGTCTTGGGATGTATGTGAACTGTATCTGGTGGCCCCACCCACCAGGCCACCAAGACACACCACCAAGATAATCTTAAAGAGGAAAAACTAGATGAAATACTTAAAAACTGAAAGAAATAGACTCACACTTTTATGGAGACTTCACGGATGACAAAGTTGGTACTGAAGAATAATGAGGATGAAACATTTTCAGCTGAATCAAGTGGAATCTCTATGCAGAAAAAAGAATTTAAGAACAAATAGAGGGGAGAGACAGAGACAGAGAAAGTGGAGTGAGGGGTGAACCTCATACCACATATACACACAAAATCACAGTTAAAAAGCAAAAGGAAATGTGAAAGGAAAAATAACGAAAAGATAATATAAGAAAATATTTTATGATATTGAAGTAGAAGATCTCTGAAACAGAGCAAAGATCAGTAGCCTTAAAGAAAAAGTTTGGGTGCACCCCTCTGGCTCAGCAGGTAAGGTACAAGCCATGTAAAACCCAAGGACCGAAGTCCAGACCCAGGACCAGGAGAACAGGGGAAAAAGGAAAGATTTTGATGTATTAAACTACATTAAAATTAACAACTTCTACTTGTCAAAAGTTTTCATTGAGAATGAAAACAAGCTATTAATTGAAGAAGATGTGCAATGTGCATAGTATAGCTAAAAAGGGGTCTATAATAGGACATATATATACAAACTTACACAAATTAGTAAGACAGACAACCCAACAAATGAATGAGAAACAGACATGAACCAGCACATCATAAAAACAAGAGTTTATGTGATTGCTAATAAACATATGGAATAGAACTCATTCTCATCAGCCATCAGGAAAATGAAAACATCACAAAAAGATACAACTATACATCCCTTAGATGGTTAAAAATAGAGACTGAATATATCAAGTGGCCAGATTTAGGCAAGATTTAAGGAATGCAAACAGATGCCCAACATGTACATGAAAATATGGTCACCATCACTTATTAGTAGGGACATGCAAATCTAAAACATGAACTATCACATACCCATTAGAATGGTTATATCAAAAAGACAAAAAACAAGTGTTGAGGATATGGAGGAAAGGGAACCCTTGTTGGTTGGTGGGAATGTAAATTAGTGCAGCCACTATGGAAAACAGTACTTCTTTCTTACAGGGACATTTGTGATTACGTTTAGGGTCTACTCAGATAATCCAAGATAATCACCCCATCTCAAAATTCTAAACTTCACTACATCTGCAAAGTTTACTGTGCATATAAGGTAACTACAACTATAAACAATTTAATGTTAACAAATAAGACAATTCAGAAGAAGTGGAAAAAAATCTTATAAATACACTACTACCAAAACTGACTCAAGGATAACTAGAATAACAGAAAAAACCTACAATAAGTAATTGTAAAAGTAAAGAAATTGAACGTGTAATTAAAACTCTTCCCACAAAGAAAAACCCAGGCTCAGATGGTTGCATTGGTGAATTCTATCAAACACTTAAAAAGAAGAAACAACAATCCTTCATGAACTCTTTTAGGAAAAAATTAAAAAGGAAGACGAAGAGGATGGAACACTTTGCAAGTTATTTGATGAGATCAGTATTATGTTAATACCAAAACCAGATAGATACCACAAGATAAGAAAACAATAGACCAATAGCCCTCATAATATAGAGGCAAAAATTAACAAAATTTTATATAAACCAAAGAAAGCAACATAAAAATAGGACTATACACTATGTCAAAGTAGGATTTTTCCATCTAAAATCAATTAATGTAATAAGTAATTTTAATAAATTTTTAATAAAAGGCAAAATTACATGATCATTTCAATATATGCAGAAAATATATTTGAAAAAATTAAAAATGTATTCTTAATAAAAATACTCTGAACAAGCTAGAAATTCCTCAAAAGTATTCACGTTTGAAAGGAAGAAGAAAAACTGTTTTTTTTATAGATGACATAATGCTATGTATAAAAACTCCTAAGAAATATACCAAAAAGGGGTGTGGGGAAGAAAGTACTAGAACAGATAAATAAGCTCAGGAAGCTATCAGGATCAAGAACAAAATAAAAGTCAACTTTATTTCTCTATTATAGCAATTAGCAATCTGGAAATAAAATTAATAAAATTATATTTGAAATAACATCATAACAACAAAATATTCAGGAATAAATTTAACCAAAGTGTAAAATTTATGCACTAAAAACTACAAAACATTTCTGAGTGAAACTAAAGAAGGTCTAAATGAATAGGCAAATATTCCATATTTATAGATGGAAATATTCAATACTGTTAAGATATCAACCACCACACTGATCTACAGAGTCAAGAAAAAACACAAATCACTAGCTAACAATCGGGAAAAAGAACAAAATGCAATTAAGAAATGACAAGATAGAAATAACCACTGAAAAGACAAGATTTTTAAAAATCATACAAAACTACTTTGCAGACCTGCTCAATGAAATGCATAATTTCCTAAGTAAAATGAATTTAACGAAATCTACTCTATTAGTGGTAAACAACTCAAACAATTTCCATAAAAGAGACAGAGATAGCAAATACCAACACAAAAAAAGTGCCTGGTCCAGGTCTTCAAAGACCAGATATCTCATGGCACCACAACTGCCCCAGAGTATTGAATAGTAAAGACAACTTTTAATTATTTTTATGAGTCAAGCATAACATTGATACCTAAACCCATAAAAATTATATGGACTATCACTTACATATACTGATAAAAATATTAAATAGAATTATCACAAATAATCCAGCACCACATTAAAAATTTACATTTGAAAACCACGTGGACTATATCTAGGAATGCAAGTTGATTCAATATTGGGAAATACATTAATATACCATATCAATAGACTTAATGAGAAAAATTGTATTGCCATCTCCATGTATGTTTAAATGGCCTCTGACAAAATATAACACCTTTTCTTACTATAATACTCAAGAAAATAGGAATTAAACCAGACTTGAAGCCAGTATTTAATCTAGCAGCATTTTGACTGAGATCAGGAACAAGGCAGTGATGCCTACTATTCCACCACCATTTAATATGTTACTGGTGACGTTAGCCAAAGCAATTAAATAAAGGAAATGGACTAAAGGTAAGAGAATTGGGAAAAGTAAGTAAAGTCTCTATTTAAAGTCTCTATTTAAAGATGATCTATCAGTATACCTAAAGCTACAGAATTAATATTACTAATTTAAATGTTTAAGAATCAGTAATAAAAATATTAACTTATAAAAATCAATAGTCTTCATATAAATAAACAATAACCACTTAAAGGATATAAAGTAGATAAAATTCATTCTTACGGATAATCATAATGAGAAAAGTACAAAGCTTCTAAGATGAAAACTTTTAAACACTTCTGAAAGACACAAAAGCAGACTTGAATAAGTAGAAAGACATTTCTTGTTCTTGGAAAGGAGAAGTCAACATCATAAAGGTGCCAGTGCTACCCGAATAATCCTTATTAAAAAAAACAAGCTGCTTTACAGAGATAAAAAAGTTAATAAAATTTCATGTGCTAAAAAAAGGCAAGAATAATCAGGAAATATCTGGAAAAGAAAAATTAAAATAGTGAATCGGGCATGCTATATTATAAGATTTTAAAATAAAATGAGTATGGTTTTGGTTCATGAATTGACAAATCAGTGGACTAGAATAGAAAGTCTGAACACAAAGACAAAAACAAAAAAGAAGTACACTCAGGCAAAGATAGATTCATTTTTTTTTCCTAGTAAATGGTACTCAGACGGTTGTTTGGAAAAAGAAAACAATTAAATTCATAATTCATATAATACAGTCCAAATAGATCAGGGGTCTAAATGTAAAATGATATACAAGTTACTACAGGGCATAGGTAAATTCCTTTATGACTTGGGTGTAGGGAAACAGTTTTTAACTAAGATGCAAAATTCAGATTCAGTAAAAGACTGATAAACTTGACTTCATAAAATTAAGAAACTTTTGCATAGCAAAACACATGACAACCAGTCAAAAGACTACTGTTAAGTTTTCAGAAAACACTTGTGACACATCAAGGACACAGATCTAATACTCTTAACACATGTAAAAGAACTGTTGAAAAAACTGAGAAAATAACAAGAATCTGACAGGAAAATTATCTAAATCAACAATTCAAACACATACACAAAAGATTTGAAAAATGACTTCAAACATACAAAAAGAGATGCTATGGATTCATTTTCATACCATTCTCCCTCTCATTCACATGAACATTTTGTTTGTTGAACATACAGAACTATTCCTCTGCAGAAACTGCACATTTGTTTATGCCCTGGTCTCATAACCCCAACTCTTTAAAAGGATGTGCTCTTCTCTTCAGGTTTTCGTTTAAAAGCTATCTTTTCAGAGAGGCTTTCTCTGGTCCCCTGCCTACAGTGCTATCTGTCCCTCCAATTATTTTATATCATAGAGCCTGTTATTTTCTTAGAACCCAATGTATCTGTAACTGTCTCTCCATTATCTGAATGCTAGCTGTCTTGCTCCCTGTTATGTCCTGTGTCTAACACGAAGCAAAGCACCTATTTCAAAGAATGGTTGTAATATAAGAGGAAGTAGAATGATTTAAAGATTTTGGAAGTGAAATCTTTAAAGTAAAGACAAGTTCCAAGATGTAGAATTGGAGTGACTTGTTGACAGGAATTAAGAAGACTCAAAAAACTAACGTTAAGGTATGGGGTAGATTATACACATTTTTACTAAAGTATAATATCCCTTAATCTGAGCACTATTTAGCTGAAAATCTTTCCAATTATTTTAGTACTTACATTCAATAAAAGTTTTTTTTTTTTTATTTCATTGAACCCTCCAGTCACTTCTCTTTTCATTATCTTTCACCCAATTCATCATACTCATGTACTCATCTAGCTCCACTTGCTTTCTTCTCATGACTACACTCTCAATCTACAATCCCCACATCTATGCCTAGCTTTCTTCCTCTATCAAGGGCAATTCAAAAATAGTCATCTAAGAACCACCTGGGAGAGTTTAAAATTTGGGCACATTTGCTGGTCCCTCCTGCTGATTTTGTAGGTCTAAGGTAGAGACTCAGGAATCTAAATTTTAACAAGCATCCCATATTGGTGATTCAAGAACTAAAATAAATACTGATCTGTAGGAAGATCTGCCTTTCTTTCTATCCAAGGAAGATACTTCTTGCTGTGCTCTACAACCAAACTTTTCCATCTTCTGGAGATTGTACTTTGTCTTCACTCTCTACTATTTCTTTAATCCTGATATCCAAAACAGTTTCTTCAACAAAGCACATCTAATCCCTACCTTCCGCCTTGCTTAAAATCCACCAGCTCTTCCTATCAGATAGTTAGCATTGGGTCTCGACTTTGAATATTCTTGAATCCAAATGTCTTCTAAGCATTATCTGCAAAATCTTTTTTTCCAAAATGTATTCTGAAAGATGTGAAACATGTCTGATATGTATTTGCTCCCAAGAGTTGAACATTTGTAACTGCTTTTAAGAGATAATGCATCATACACAAAAATTACAAAAAAGTCATAGAAAAGACTAGCTATTGTGCAATACATAATATTACACCTGTATACTGATGCATAGGCAGCATTGACTAAATTGAAAAAGGTCATTCATCTATTCCACATTAAGTCATCTATATCATGTCTCTTTGGACACTGTTAAAATAATTTTAATAACATACAGCTATCATATTACCCTACATTTATTGTATAATACCCTACATATTACCCTATACTCCCTAACTTAATTCCTTTGAATTTGTGTCTGAAAAGAATTCACTTACGAAGTCATTATCACTAAATCCAAGTGCATATTTCATTTATAAGCTCTTTTTGTTATTCTGTCAAAAGATTATTCCATGGTAAAATAATTTGGGAAATCGAATTTGGGTAAACAATATACCTTGTATATAGTGTACTATTCTTTTTTGAATGTATGTAGATTCTATTGTTTCTATCAGCAAGTTCCAAGTATTAAATGCATGGTAGCTTCTTGTCATTACAGATTTTTCCAGTTAGAAAATAGTACAGAGCCAGTTATTCTTATGTGGAGAGATTTCTATTTTTACAGTGAAAGGGATCTTCATACTAAAAACAAAAAAACAAAACTAGAAATCATCATTCTACAAATAAAGTTCAAATTCCTTAGGAAGACATTCAACATTCAACAAGTACCTTCTTTGGCCTAGATTTCCAAACTTTGCAATTATAAAAAGTTTGCAGTTTCCTAGAATAATTCTTTAGTTAAATCCTAATATACTCTCAATTTATCCTAATAAATCAAGAGTATTCTAAGTTTTTGGAATTAGGAGGGATTAATGATCAAATAATTAAATTCATTAATTGTACAGGAAAGGTCATTGTCTTTTATACATACCATTTGTTTCCTGTTAAAAACTTTTATCTGCACTATTTTAAGTAAAATCAATGAGGTATGTAAAATTTCCTAAGAATTCTCTTGCAAACTTTGAATAAGTGAATTTCAATTTGATTCCCCTTGCCATGTATGTCTTCATCTTCTAGAGTTCCACACTTTTCAAATATATATTTCCCTTTCTAATTAAAAACAGACCAGTAATACACTTTACAGACGTGATGCAGATTCGCTCCTACAGGTTCATTTGTAAGAACCTCAGGAACTGTAAACAAGAGTAATGTTTCTGGAGTTTAGCACATTAACATGTAAATAAAGCCCCTATGATGATGATGACAGCAGCTAACATTTATTGACTCAGTGCTCCTACTGCGTTAAGCACTTTATATCATTCTATCTTTGATTTCTAGCGACAGCCAAAGAAGTAAGGTTTGTGGTAATTATTGTCTCCATTTAACGTTTAATAAAATGAGGCTCTGACAAGTTAAATAACTGCAAGGACCTACAGGTAAACTCTACCTCAGCTATTAACACTTTTCAATTTAGGGCAGGACTCCTTCCCTCCACTCTGAAAGTATTAACCCCTTTGTCCTTCCCCAGCCTTCTAGGTGGTGAGGGGAGGACAGACTCAGCAGATGGATCCCTCCTCACCTCCAGCAGCCGGAGCCCAGGGCCCTCCTTGTCCTCCACCTTGGAGACATCCGAAGGCTTGCCATGTTTCTGGAAGACACTTGCTGGAAAAAACTCTGACCCTCTGGTGGAGGTTGCTTCAATGTTGTTATAAGGATTCTTCTGAAGTATAGGGGCTGTGTACAGGGACTGGACCCGTCCGCTTTGGTTATCTGTTGTGATGGAGAGATTAGGCAGATCTTGGGGAGGATCCATCCTTCCACCCTCTGCTGGGCCCGTTTGTGACTAACTGACAGTCTGCTACTGCGCAGGCGCAGCCCACTCGCCACCTTTACCGCGCTTTTCTTGGGCGCGCGCGTGCACACAGCTTTGGGGATCTGGCCATTCCAGCTGGCTGGGCGATGACTACTGGGTAGTGTGAACTTGGCAAGCATGAAGGGGTCAGCTGCAAGCATTTGCTCAAGCCCTTTAAATCTCCAAAGGAAGTCAAAGCATTATAGTGGGTAGTGATTGAGCACCTACTTCATTCTATTGTCTGTTCATTAATCTATCATAAATCCTCTTTTTCTTGCATCAGTACTTGGGATATTTACAATATCATGATCAATACTTTTTCAAACGATTCCCTGAGCCTCAGATATTACATTTCCAACAGTCTACTTGAACTGTACCATACTCATAACCGCAGATTAAGATTCATCTCCCCACCCAAATCTCTAGTATTTACTAAACTCATTTAACGTAGCAATGCCATATCCACAAAAAAGCTTAAAATTTTAGATATTTCTGAATTCTAATATCTGAACCATCGTTTTCTTTATGGAACCTAGTTTAAGACATGGGTCTCCCAGCCCTACTGTGATCCACCCTTTCACGAACTCATTGTTGTTTACCTTTAAAAACAAAACCAGAATCTTTCAGAGCGTCTCTATTGCCATAAAATGTTCATTCTTTAACATGGAACCAGGATCCTTCAAAATGTACTACTACCTTAGGATCATTATTTATTGCTATTCCATTTGGAAATTATTTTTCTTTTATTCAAGGACCTGCTTCAGATTTCAGTTGTATTGTACCCCCAAAGCACAATCAACAGCTTTTGCCAATCTATGATTTGGCATATCTCTATTATTGGATTCACATTAGTAGAATTATTTGTTAATTTCAAAAGACAGAGCTCTTTGGGGGCAGGAACTTGCTCCTCATCTTGTATGTAGTGCATATCACTGTAACCTAAGGCCCTTGATATAAGTTTGCTGTAATTTTGGGTTTATCCTGTGTGGTTTTCAATCATTGTGCCAGTAAGATTTGTTCGGCACATTCTGACTTTCTGAGGGTTCATATAATAAAACATAAAAAAAAATTAACCTAATCAAACCTCTAGACCTAATTTCCAGTCTACAAGAAGTTCAGGAGGTAAGGACACTAATTGAGTGATGCTTTAAAAAAAGAACATACAAAATGTAGTTAGAATATTCTAAAACAAAACTAGCTTAGACTCTCAAAAAAAAACAGTCATAGCTGGGGGGTGTGATGTAGAATAGCACACTCTAGAAAGCAGTTTAGTGGTTTCTTTAAAGTCTAAGCAGGTAACTACCGTACATCCTAGCAATTGTACTCCTGGGCATTTATCCCAGAGAAATAAAAACAATGTTCACAAAAAACTGTACAAATT
Source organism: Solenodon paradoxus (assembly GCA_004363575.1). NCBI lineage: Eukaryota > Metazoa > Chordata > Mammalia > Eulipotyphla > Solenodontidae > Solenodon > Solenodon paradoxus. The sequence continues at coordinate 310,115 of RJWH01000888.1, forward strand.
TTCATATCAGCTTTATTCAGAATAGCCAAAAAGTAGAAATAGGACTTAATAATAAAAAAGAATGAACAATCAATGTACACAACTTGAATAAGTCTCTAAGAAATTATGCTGAATACATACTGTATCATTTGCTTTATAATACCCTTAAATTAAGAAAATTTTAGAAATAGAAGCTAGATTAGTGGTTTCCATGGGTTAGTATTAAGGATGCAGAGACAGGGGTGTGAGAGATTAGATGTAATTGTAAAAGGACAATGTGAAAGATTCTTGTGGTTTTGGAAACTACTAAGTATTTTGCCTGTGGTGAATAAACCTACACAATTGATAAAACTATATAGAATTTAATAACACACACACAAGCACAACTGGGGAAATTTGAATAAGATCAGTGGGTTGTATCAATGCTAATATCCCAGTTATGATAACATACAATAGTTTCACAAAATGTTATATTAACACACTAGCAAAGGATCTCTGTTTTATAGCTTAAATTTGCCTGAATCTATATTTGTCTCGGTAAAATTTCAATGTGAAAATGTCATAGAGAAAAAAGTTAGGAGAAAAAAAGTTAAGACCACTATAAATTAAAAGATAAAATATAGTAACCAAATGAAATGTGAAAATCTTGACTAAATCTTAAGAGACAACTGGGGATGTTTAAGAATGGACCAGAATTTGTTTTCCAGCAATTTTAATGACATTGTGCTTTAGGTAGACAACTATGGTTATTTCTGGAGATATGGTTATAAAAGGGCAACATGAGAGATTCTTGTGATTTGAGTAACTATACAGCATTTTGACTGTGGTGATAGATAAACCTACACAATTGGTAAAACTTTATAGAACTTAGTATATACCTAAGTACAAGTAAAACTTGTGCTTAAATATTCAGGTGAAGTGATATGTTAGCAATATACTTTCAAAATGTCTAGCTAATGCACACTCTCCTGGAACAACAATTAGGTCAATCGCCTCCATAGGAGCCAACCCATATACTCCTGAGTTCAGGTCCAAGGCCCAGGGGAAGCAATCAGTATGAACTAAATAAAAATAAATAGCATAAAGATACTTCTTCCTCCTCTCTCTTCCTGCCTACCTCCCTAGTCAATTTCATTCCTCCTGCCTACACCTTTCCTTAAAAAATGTTTAGCCAGAAAATGGGGTGATACATAAACAAAGTGAGCAAACATGGCAAAAATTTAACAATTATTAAGTCTAATTTGATCTATATTACAGTAGCCTTACAGTAGCCTTTCAACATTTTCACTTTCCAAATAAACAGCTCTCAGAGCTCACTCAGATGTGTATGGCCTTTTTCTTGCCTGCTTCTCTGCCATCCCATAAAGGAATTGCATGCACCCAATCCTACCAGTTCTTTCCTAAATTCTTCAAATCCTACTATTCTGTCTAATGACTATATTATACCTTCTAGAGGGCATGGTTATGTTTTATTCATTTTTCGGTCCTTTCAGAAACCTAGTCATTTGAGCAAGATCAAATCATTTCTTCTAATCCAAGCTTTATGTTTCATAATAGATTACAAATGGTATATGTAGGCCAGAAATCCCAAATCCCAGCTATTCTGCGGTAATATCACAATCACCTGGTTTCTTTTCCTATAAGGTAGTTTTCCAAGCACCACCTCAGACCTACTGAATCTGAACCTCTGCAGGTAGAGTGTAAGAGTCCACATGTTTGTTCTATTTAGGGGGAGGAGGAAGAGGAGATATTAATTATTGAGTAATAACAACTACACTGGGGATCTTGCTCATTGATACCTCAGATATTCTATCAGCACCCATATTGTGTGTGTGTGTGTGTGTGTGTGTGTGTGTGTGTGTGTGTGTGTGTGTGTGTGTGTGTAGAAGAAAGGTGAGAAAGCTATGATCACGAAGACATATATTAGCAGTGAACTTACTTCAGTTTTCCAAACATCACGGTCAAAGAATTTTGATGAACACACTGGCATTTTCCTGATGAAAGATTTGTGCAGGTCCACCAGATGTTTGCGGATTGTATTTTCTGGAGTGATCAGAAGTTTTAAAGCCGTACTACTCAGCCCTAAAGAATTCAAAGGCAACTACACCCATGCCAGTTACAATATTGTCAATGTGGCCAGCTTCCCCAATTGCGTTCCATAGCAGCTCCAGGGCTTTTTTATTCTATACTATGTTAAAAGCAGAACTCCCTCAAACTCATGTTAATTTTCTATTGCTACCATAACAACTGCCATATATTTCACAGTGTAAACAACACACATTCACCATTTAAGAGTTATGTCAGAAGTCTGACATGGGTCTCACCAGGTTAAAATCAAGGTGTCAGAGGGTTGAATTCCTTTCTGATGGTTCTAGGCTAGGCTCTGTCTCCTTGCTCATTTGGGAAGTTGGCAAAACTCAGTTCTTCTGAAAATGTGGACCTGAGATCCCCTTTTCCTTGCCGTCAGTCAAGGGCTGTTTTCAGCTGCTACAGGTCACCCACATTCTTTGGCTTGTGGCTCTGTTTTCCTTCAAAACTAGCGACATAACTCGGACCCTTCATCCATCATCCTATCTTTCTGACCACAGTCAGGAAAGATGCTTTGCTTTTAAGCACGTGTGTGATGACACTGAGCCACCAGGATAACATCCCCATTTCAAGGTTCATGACCTTAATCACATCTGAAAAATCCCTTCTGCCATGTAAGTTTCCATTGATTGAGACAAGGACATCCTAGGGGGATACTATTCAGCCTACAACAATCCCCTGCACTAGCTTTCTCATATTTCTCCTTAATGATACTGTTGAGGTGTGATTAAGTCTCTGAGCTAATGGTTTCCCTGAAGTTTGTTGACAGGATCATACATTCTAGCACTGCCAGCTTGTTGCAAGAGAACCATCTGGAATTGGCAGGATAGCTTCCAAATTGCCAGGGTCTCAAATTCTGTAATGGCAGGGGGATACCACTTCTCAGCAGCTCCAGTATTAAAGACAGAAACATATTTCTCCTATGGCGTTCACATCAAATTTATACCTGTTCTCAGAGCCCTCCATCTCTACCATTAACTTGTCAGTTCTCTTCTTTTCCACAACACTCAGTTGCTGGCAAATCAGGGAAGGTTCAATTGTTTTACTGATGTGCTTGAGAGTTTTATTATCTCAAATTCTAGGGTATCAAACCAGCTGAAGCACCACTAGACACAATAGTATCTAAAGAGATCTTTTCCAGTATAGGACCCACCATCAAAAGTAAGATTTCCCCAAGAACGAAAAATCTCTCTGATGAGAATGAGCATGGTGAACTTCTACTCACATTTCTTGCTGCACAGAAAAAGAGGCAAAGGAAAAGTCACTGCTGAGTTCAGCTGAACAATTCAACAGGCTCACAAGTCTCTCCTGTACACACACACACACACACACACACAGTAATAAGGCTCCCTCACTGATCCTGATGTACAGCTAGATAATGGAAATTCTGATACAGGTTTTAAAGAGAAATAAAGTTTTACAGTTATAAAAATTTTCAAACAAAATAAACACACTTGCTGTTTATTAGTCAGTAGCATCTTTCACGATTAATTACATTTTATTATGCTTATTACATGATATACAATCACTAAGCCAGTTTCAGAAAAGACAGATTTCATAGTTCAATTTATTCAGCAAAGAAACATCAAAAATAAATAATGAAGGTCTTTTCCCCTTTCTTCCCTATTCCATAAATTTATGTTGAAAACCTGATACATATGTTTAACACTAAAGTTATGATTTTCCTGTCTTACTGCTTTTTCAGAGAATGATTATAAAAGCAACTAGTTTAGAGAACAGTAAATAAACACTTTCACTTGCTAGTTTCTAGTTCATTATTTCTTTTGTCATTAAATGATAGTGCTATAGAGATTAGTGTTTGGGTATAAACAGCACATACAATTTTAACATTTTCCATAATCTCGAGAAATTTTTTAGTATTATGTAATCAAAAATTAATTCCAAATATACCTGTACATATCTTATAAAAATACACTTAGACACAAGAATGGAGTTGGCATTATGAAGAGACTTTGATTCCTTTATCATTTTCAGGATATTCTTCAACATCAGAGGAGAACATCAACTCTAGGAAGGAAAATGAACATGTCAGGTCATACTCAAAAAGGTTTCCCTGTACCTCAAAAAGTTTTAGTTATAAACATTCTCTAGAAATATTGACATAATATATATTTATAGAAAGCCCTCAAGTTTTAAATGTTTTATAAACTCCTGAAAAATAAAAATAAAATGGAGACAATGTACCACTTACCAGGAAATGTATATTGCTTCAAGAAACCAAGATTATGAAGCAGTTAAATGGACAAATTCTATAGTGATCAAAAAAAGCACCCAGATTAGAGGAAAGACTTGGAACTGACATGACGTGTCCGTCAAAATATCTTAAATATGTTATCCATTTAATCACCATACCAACCTAAAAAGTGAAGTATTAACATTCTCATTTTATATTTGCTTGTTTAAATCAACATGGAAATAAAATGTTTCATGAGTCACACTGCCCTAAGAAAATAGGATTTTGAAAATATTTAGGAAGCAACACACACTTTGGACTTAAGACTGAACACTGCATAAGCCAACTGGGTGTTGCTTCAATCAGTGTAGAATGTTAGAGGTTACATCTCTACATGTAAACTACTACTTAGCATAGACACGATTTATAAAAATAACAAGAAATATAAAAAAGAAAACCTTAGTGATCTAATTAAAATAAAGTTCTATGATGTGTTAAGATTAAAAATCATTTGAATTACTAAAAAATATGCCGAGTTAAAAAAAATAACAAAATGCATAAAGCCTAAGAAGATTCCAAACAAAACTTTACATATATCAAAATAGGCTATCCAGTGAAGCAACGCTAGAATTATGCAAAAAGATAAGTTTTTTGGCACACTCTAGTGGTCTAGTGGATAAGTTTGCTCCCTCTGACTGGCATAGTATACATACATCACAAGGACCAAGGTTGGCATCCCAGGGCTAGGAGGATCAAACCAAGATGAACTAAATAAAATAAACAAAATGCTACTTTCTCTTCTCTCTTCCTGCCTGCCTGCTTACTGGCCTTCATTCCTGCCTATGCTTTTCCTTTAAAAGAAAAATTTGTGAATAAAATACTCATGATTCTATTTTTCCTTGATTTTTTATAAATAGAAATATTGGGAAGATTCTCAATTTTAAGATTTCTGAGACAGATAGGTTATAATTATTTGATCAAATTGCTCAGGATGTTTAGCAAATCAAGGATGAAATGATAAAGATAAAAAAGTCCAGAAAATATCAGAGATTCAAGTACAAAACAAACAGTGAGTAGTTCCTAAAGCAGTGCTAAAGGACCAGCAGTTTGTTAATAATTCCACTTCTTCGGGCATTACAAAAGAGTCTGGAGACTAAAGATTAGTGAATCTTACTTCACACTGGACACACTATGAGTAGAATTACTAGACACTTCTTAGACAACAAAGGGTAAAGAATCTGTGCAGCAGAGAAAACACAGGAGGGATTCACTTGAACCTGTGTCTGACAGAGGCTACAGACACAAGCATGATTTTTCAAATGTAAGACACACTTTGATTGAATGGAGGATAAGAGAACTGAAGAACAAAGACTTTCTACGAAACATGTGAAGGACTCCAAGAGGAGAACTGCTTTCTAAACATGCTGAAGGATTTCATTAAAGACTTCAAGTCTCCATCTCTCCTAAGTGCTTCTCCCTGCTTCTCTTGGCATTCTGTTGCTCCACTTAATTTTCATCTTCTCGCTTTATTTTCTTTTAAATGATGTCTTTATTACTGGAATATTATAAGCTATATCCATTAAAGGAAGATGTATAAAATCATAGCAGTTTTCAAGTAGTATTTGCTTCTTTAATACCTTCACTAAGATCCATGTCTGGCCTACATGACAAAAATAGCCATGATAATCCAACCAGAAGAGCCACCACCAGATTCACCACAATCCATGGTGGGAGGACCTGTTCCTCAGTCCCGGCAGCCCTAAAGGTACAGATACACATTAGAAATGCATACATTTTGGTTCATACATCCAAATATATCTATTTTAGCAACTTTTAAAAAAATTAGCAGGCCTCAGAAAAATAACAAAGTATGAAATAAAATCCCTATAAAATATACCATGTATACGGGTATGTATATGTGTGTGTGTGTGTGTGTGTGTGTGTGTGTGCATTAATGTAAATGGAAATTTAGTGTTGCCAATTTTTTTCTAAGTTTTCTTCCCAACAACTATGGATAAATGAGGCATCTTCCTCTCTTTACCTCATGCCCCTAGCTATTCTCAAATTAAAAAATCTGCCCCTCTGAGTTTTGTGAAATGGATCTCAACAGTTTGAGTCTGAATCTCAGCTTCATGTTTAGCCACTGATTTGCAGAACTGTCTCTCCCTCATCTGCTGTTTCCAGCATTGTCTGTTTTTCTGACAAACTCAAGTACCGACTCCATCACTATTCTGTGTGTTACAGGTTCCCTCAGTGAGAATAAGGGTGCAGGGCTCCTCTAGTTCATCATGTAATGACTTGTTTTAAAACCATAACTTAGAGATTTAAAGAGATTTGTAAAAAGAAGACATCTCATTACAAATATAGGTATATATAACAATAACTATCCATTAAGAATTGGAAGTTATTTTCTTGTCATAATTTAGAAGCAAAAGCAGAGCCTTCATTATTTATAGATGAAAACATGTAAAAGAGTAGAAGGATAAGTTCCATTAATGACTCCCATTGCTGCTATTATTATTATCAAAAAATGCTAATGCTGTCAATTCTTACCAGAGGCTACCATTAACAGAAGAAGGTGTGTAAAGGTGGATTCTGTCACTTGTCATTTGCTGACTCAGAGATAGTGTTAGAGCAGTGAAGTACACTAAGAAAAAGACAAATGAATTACTAATGATGTATTTTTAACAACCCAAAGTTCTATTTTGAACTTGGAGATCACTTTAGGTCAAAAATAATCTATACTTTGTGGAATGATGATACAAAAAATCCCATTTGATCCATTTCAGCATGCTGGAGAGCTTTATATTATTTTTCAGGAGCACAGGTGAAAATGGACCTTTTGAGATGCTATGTCATCATTAGAACTGAAACAAACCTTTAATATCTTTAAGACATTAAATGAATTTACTCAAGGTCCTAAAACTGTTTTATAAATAGTCTCACAAAATAGAACAAAAAAATTCCAAGTTATCAAAAGATGTAAAATAATATTTGTTGCTGAAAGGTTATACCAGTTAAATCTGTGTAATGCCAAGTAGAAAATACAAAAACTAAACACTAAGTAACGTAGAACAGCAAATTAAACTTTTATTTAGATCAATTATTTGAAAATAATTCCCTCAAAATTATTCCTATCGTGTTTTTTAAAATTACAAATTCCACTATCTACAAGTAACCTTTATAAATAGCAATAATATAAGACACTTTTTAAAAATAAAATTATACTTTTCCTATTTTAAAATTACAGTGCATTCAATGATCTCATAGTTATCAAATTAAACCACTACTCACAGAAAGATGCTAAAGCTGTTGGATCCAGAGCAAGAAAATTTCGGATTGCTACTGATGTTTTAGCAAAGTCTGTCCTAGAAAATGCAAATAATTCTTGTCACAATGCATTTGTAAACTTCTTACCAACTTTATCACATATCATTTTTTATATAATTTTCCTTCCCTATTTTAATGCTACCACATATGCTGTCTACTACCTTAGTTTTAAGTAGCTGCAGTTTATACTTAACACATCTGAAGGAATATCTTATTTACAAAAGTCACATAAAACATTTAACTAGAAAACTATTATTTTACTCAACATTCCTTTGGAATTCAGACATTCTAAAGAAACAAATTAAACTTGATCTGCAAAATTTCATTAGATTCTATTCTACTTCTTTCTATTACCTATATTATTAGACTAGAGTTATGTTCCAAAAAAAAAAAAAAGATATGCAGATCTCCAGAACCCTGGTTTCTGTGACTGTGACCTTATATGGAAATAGGGTCTTTGAAGATATAAAAAGTTAAAATGAGGCTATTTACAATGGTCCTAATCCAAGATAAGTCTTGGACCTAGAAGAAGAGAGGGGACATAGATAAGACACACAGGAAGACTGTATGTCATAACAGAGGCAGAGAATTCAGTAACACACCTGCAAGCCAAGAAATGCCAAGCAACCAAGAGGCATGGAACAGACTCCCTCAGAACCCTCAAAATGGAAACACCTTGCCAATACCTTGGTTTCAGACTTCTAGCCTCAGAATAATGAAGGAATAAACGTCTCCTGTTTTAAGCCATCCAATTTGTAAGCTTTTGTGACAAGAATCCTAAGAAATCAATATAATACCCAGAGTCTCACCTATACTTGATTCAGATGATTTTAAAGATGGTATTTGGGATTTTTTGAATTGATTATATTTAAATGAAATTTTGGACTTCAAATTGAAGCTATAATAATTAAAATTTGGGGGTATGTTTCTTTTCACAGTAGTCCCATCCCCCCAAAAAAGAAATTGACTTTTATAAAAAGTAATATTGGTGTGCCCTGGTGGAGCAGGGGTCAATCCTTCTGAAGGAGCAAGCCACATACCCCTGGGTTCAAGTCCCAGGTCCGGGGAGAAACAACCAGTATGAACACCTAAATAAAAATAAAATAAAGATGCTCTTCCTCCTTTCCCTTCCTGCCTACCTGCCTGCTCAACTTCATTCCTACCTGCACCTGTCCTTCAAAAAAAAAAGTACTATTACTTTAAAAATAATATCATACTAGTTCCTTCCTTATCTTCAGGGTCTTTTTCTGCAGTATCAGTTACCCATAGTCCAAAAATGTTACATACAGTAAGATATTTTGAGAAAGCTCATATTCACATAACTTTTATTACAGTGCATTGTTATCATTGTCCTATTTTTAGTTACTGATAATAATCTACTGTGCCGAATTTATAAATTAAAACTTTCTCATAGGTATGTAAGTATATGAAATATATAACACGTGCAAGGTTCAGTACTATCTGTGGTTTTAGGCCTCCACTGGGGATCTTGGAAGGCCCTACAGACACGAGGGGACTACTGTAATATCCTATCATTCTACTGTGAACACTATCGTAGTTAGTCAATAACACACTTTGCTCAACATTTCCTCCTCAAGAAAAGTTACAGGGCTCTGCAATCACCAGTCTTACCTGTCTAAAGCTGAAATTGTACTTAGAGCCAGAAGTAAGTAGAGAAGACTCTGGAAGGGGTATGCTAAGTTCTTATATTGCTGCAGGAGGTTTGAGAGGTCAGAAAGCTCATCTCCTGCGAGAACATATATCACAACGATATTCCACACGGCACAGCCAGCCAAGACGCCGTGAGAAAAAAGGCCAATCACCCTGAATGGAAAAGGATTTAATTAATATAAAAGAATCACTGAAGTCAAAGGCTAAAATATTTTTTAAATCTCTCCACATATAAGAATAAAATTCATTATTTCACAAAAAGGGAAACACTTTCTTCTAGCTACACTGATAGTGGGTCATTTAACTCCAGTTGAATGTGTAACAAATATACCTATCACCATTTTAAGTTGCTTATTTTGGTAACAGTATTGAAGAATCAACACTTTCAAAACTTATGAAGACTTAAGAAAAACCCAATCAAAAGTCACCTGAAAGCCCTGTGCACTGAAAGTGCAACATCTCTGGTGGTCCAGGAGGGCTTCGTGTCCACTGACACATCTACATTTGCTGTGGTCTTTATCAACTCTGAACGATCAGCAGCCTGGAACCGCCCTATGACACATAACATAATTATTAACAACAACAGCAAAAGAGAACCCTGGCAGTCTTTGTTATTATTCCACATTTTAAAACTTTCAGACTGAGATGGAAATTTTGCTGTTTTTCTTTCTAAAAGTTCTCCCTGATTGTCCCTATTTCAAAAGGCCCTTTCATGTTGATTGCTTAAATATACTACTTATTGCTGTTAAGAAAAGAAACAAAATCCATGTACTATGATCTCAGCCCAGTGTGAAATTCATAGTTGCAGAAATCAATTATAACTAGTAAAATACTATAACATTCAATCAGAACAAAACCCAGGGACCTTTAATCTGTTATCACCTAAGAATTCTAATTTAAAGACTATAGAAGTTTAAGTACCAAGACTATAAAGGTAATTGAATATTTTAAAACATTTTAAATTTCTTAGGAAAAGACACCAGTGCATATAGCATGACCCCTTTTATGACAAAAACAAAACAAAACAAAAAAACACTGGATTGTTTCATAAACGTCTCTTCAGAGGATCCTGTGAAAAGTACAGTGAAGCATCAGTACTGCACGACTGTGTGAGCAAAGTTTTCTTCTAATTCACAAATGGACCTCCAGAAGCAAGGAAAGTTCCATTTCAATTATCCTCACCAAAATGACTGTCAGGTATTTTGGGGGATAAAAGACAGAAGTGCAACACCCAATTTTCCCTAAGAAAGGACAATTTCTGGGCAAACAACTGGTACCTTATAAGATCAGTTACTCCAGTAGGGAAGATTTTATGCTAAGGAAAATAAGAAAAAAAATGAGAATTGGGTGATACTGCTTAAAACCAGAATGAAGTGAATTAAAGGGCCATGTAGCACACTAATAAATGTACCAGATTCTGTCATGAAACCCTCATTTAAGCCCCAGTTCTGTACCGACCAACTGTGAGACCCTGAATCACAAGTGTCTCACCAGCTAGAACTCAAAGATAACTTAGATGGTTATCAGATCAATCAGAATTCTAAAACAATGTATGTAAAATCTAAATCATAAACTTTAAGAACCAATCTTTGCTTCAAGTGAGTTATTTAGGTAGCATATTCACAGCATTTCTATGGCACTAGTATATGGTCAGGATCAGACTTTTCAGTAGGATTATCTTAAGCAACGCAAATGCAATTTTCTAACCAATGCATGCTATAAAATGTCAGAACAATTTCCAAACAAATATATAGCTATTCGATCCCATTTCTAGGTATCTATTTGAAGATTATGAAAACACTAATTCAAAAAGATATATGTGCCCCTGTGTTCATTGCACTATTTACAATAGCCAAGAAATAGAAACAACCTAAATGCCTATCAACTGACGAATGAATAGGAAAATATGAGATATATATATATATATATATATATACATACATACACACACACACATATATATTACTCAGCTATAAAAATGAAGAAATAAAATCTTGCCATTTGCAACAACGGATGGAATCAAAAAGATTATGCTAAATGAAATATGTCAGAAGGAGAAAGACAAATACTGAATGCTCTCATTCATATGTAGAATATAAAGAAACAAGGCAAACACGGAGACAAAACAGAACAAACTAATCCTAGAACAATGAAAACAGAACTAGTTACAGAGGGGAAGCAGAGGAGAGAAGGAGCACAGGGTAATCAGGGTTCCGTGGACAGTGGGGAACTATTAGAAATTTGGCAGTGGCCACTGTAGGTTTTATATTTAATGAAGCAAGAACCTGTACATCTACAATTTATTGTGCTATAACTCAATGCTACCTCAGTATATGTGTGTGTGTAAATATGTACATAAAATGTTATATTTCTTATCTAATGTGGCAATACTATCATATATTTTCTCTCACTTATTTTTAGTTTTAGGAAGGATAGCGTTCTTTTCACTCTTGGTTCCATGTTTTAAAAATTACATTATCTGGATTTTTAATTAAGTGAAAGGGTTGAAAAAGTTCCCCTTCTCTTTTGTACCTCAAAATCAAACCAACCCTGAGTCTGAGATTTCAGATACAATAGTTCTGAAATCACTATTACATAACTAAAAACAATTCTGCAAGATTAAGGATAGAGAGGAAAGGAAAAACTGTGATTATCGAAAAACAAAAATATTTCATTGAAATCATTGGAAAGCTATCAGCTATTAGTTTTAAAACCAAAGAACTTTGGATATAAGGCGCGTGACTACATAGCTAACAGACATAATCTAATTCAGGAACTAAAAATTCTTAGAGTCTATTATTTAGTTCTGATATCTTTTCCATTCTCCATGCAAAGGTTTTCTTAGCTATCTGCATAAACTTTGCAAATATATGATAAACATGTTAGCCCGTCATCTCCCACCTGATTCCTGGAATACTTTAAGAAAAGGGAGACTACTGAGTAACTTCATTAAAATAAATGACTGTAGGAGACCTCTTAAATTGCTCAGAGAATGGGTTAAATTGCTACTCCAGATTGATAACAGCCTTTCTCAATTATTTTAATTATAGAATTTATATCATTACCTGTCCCATCAACCACACTACCAATTGCAGAAAACTGGTAAAGTGCAACAAAGCATAAAGAAATGGATAGGGCGGGGGACACTGTTAAAAATTACCCATAATCCTATAACTCAGAAACAACCAGCATTTATATTTTGATACATTTCCTTCTAGTGTTTTGTCCTATGCATTTTCCTATAGTTAAGATGCAACTACATGTGTGTGTGTTTATTTTTCATCAGAAACTCCAAAAAGTAAAATATTCCCCTGACACATTATTTTTAATGGTACAGAAGATTGTATTTTAGATAGATGATAACTGACAGAAATCATTCTGCTCCTATTTTACATATAGGTTGTTTCAGTTTTTTGTTCTCATGAACAATTGTGCGATTAGTTTTGTGCATAACTTTTGTCCATATTTTCCGTATTTCCTTAATTCAGATTTTAAGAAGTTTAAATCCTAGGTCAGATGATAGCTTTCTATAATAAAGAGTTCATGTTTAAAAACAAAGTAACTACTTACGGCTTTTTTCCACAAATACTTTGCCTACAGGCTGGCTTATGCCAGTGGGCGCAGTGAATACAGGCTGCTGTTCTGCACTGGCTTGCTCATCAGTAATAATGTCTTCATCTTCTACTCCTAGCTCATTGGCATACTGCAATTCTACTGGCTGGGTTTTCCTATAATCCAGAGAAATATAAGAAAAGTGGATAAATTACTGAATTTTTACAGAACCATATAAAAAGATACCTGTGAGTGCAATACAAAGAGCCCTTGACTTTGAGTGGAGAAATCTGGCTTTTACTCAAATGAATCTGTTATTAATTGCTATGTTCAGCAAAGCTGCATCTGCATTTCTATGGGCCTCAGTCTTTTCAATCTGAAAAGTGAAGTGACTGAACTAGATTTGTAATTTGTAAGGTTCTTTCAAGATCTAAAATGATATGATCCCATGTAGATATTGATCATTATTTGGGATCATTTCCAAATACAAACAACAGTGCTATATAACTACCAGTAGATTTCATTCAACTATGTTATTCTATTTTAACTGACAATTTCCTATGCTAATCATTTTTTTATTTATTGCTGAAGTTATCACAATTTGAATTCTGTTAACATGAGAAAATAAATCACAATACCCTATTTTATTAATATCACTTTATTTTTAAAATTATTTAATATTTAATTGTTGCTACTTACATAAAATCTTCTATTTGCATTCCCCTTTTCTAGAGATAGCCCCTAAGATTTTAATTTAAGGGCAATATTTTATTTTTCTCAGTCATTTATTCTTTTCAAATTTATCATTAGATTGGTTTAAAGGTTATTTTTGTAATATCACTGATCATAGTGATATAAAACTGCAAGAATTTAATATGAGTTAATTAGAAGTGACCACTTGAGAGCTCCACATGAAACATCAGAGTATACCTGGAGAACATTTAGGAGGATAGATAATTCTTACTTTGTCTTCTTTCGAGGTTTCTGAATAACTGTCTCCTCAGTTGGTTCCACATCGATACCATTTTCACTTGGTAATATAGATGGACTAGATGTTTTCTTCTGAGTGAAGGAAGTCTCCAGTTCTGAAAATAAAGTAGATTAAAGTTTCCAAATTATTGTAATGTAAAAATAAAAGTAATAAACAAGAATTTGGGTAAGACAAGAGAATTTTAAGAATTTTAATGTGGCCAAATTTTTTTTCATCATCTTACAAATTTTTAATTTCTAAAATTTTACACTTCTAAACACTCAACCAAAAATTTAAAAATGCAATGCCCGACAACATGGGAAAAATTAAGTAATCCACCACCCAGGTTGTGTTAGGTTAAGATTACCTAAACATTCAGTAATTCAGAAGTCACTACATCCAAGTTACCGTTTATCACAGTAAAATGATAGAAAGAAAAATCAGCAAAAGGAAGAAACAAAATCCAGAAGAAACCAGGTACAAACTCACAAGAGTCCTGTATCAGTGGAGTCAGAGGATGTGCTCATTTCTCCAGCAACAAGTTGTGACAACACATTTAACACTTTTTCTACTAGGAAAATTCACTAGAGACTCAGCATCTAAGGTATTTATTGGGGACTGTTCATATAGGCACTATTTGTCTAGCTCATACCACAATTTCAGATTCCCAGAAGGAAAGCAGGTATTTAATATAAATCATAATATGCACACAAATATAACAGTGAGCCACCTTTATAATACAGGTAAAGCTTTATGTCACTGTAAACTTTTTGCTAGTCAAGTTCATAGATGCTAATGAGTCAATGTTGCAAGCAGGCCTTTCCAAGGATAGTAGTATCAGGTCTATATTTACTATGTTAATTCATTCTGCACAGAGTACAAAAGAGTAAAAGGAGTTTTCTAATTTGCTAGTTACTCTTCCTATCCAGAAATTCTGGCAATGGTTCCCTATAAGGCCCTCAAAGCCCCTATAATTCTAGCTTGATAAAATACTTACAGCCAGGGCTGGAAATTTAATATAAGCAGTAGAACCTACCAAGTCATCCTGAACAAAACAAAAATCAAAATGAAAATCCAAAATTGTAGAAAGCTGAACCTACACAGGTAGGTGAATGTTGGGATCAATAAAGAGGAAACTTACTTTAGATACGTAAAGCCAAAAGCAGATTAATACAATTACCTAGGCAATTGGAAAACAAATGGCCCGCCCTTCGAGGAAAACCTCCGCGAGGAGGTTTTTGTTCTCTGCTGAGGCTCAGGAAGAAGCCTAGAAGCTAGATAGTTATCTTAAACCTTTTAAATGTAAAAATCACTCTGTAAACATTGTTTGTTAGAATGGCTGATTTACTTCTTGCATTTTTTCTGTAAATGACTGCCTCGTGTAAAGACAATAAATACGCGAGGAATCAGTGACACATGGTAGCTATTTGGGGCAAGTGCCCCTGATAGTTTTACCCCGACCCCGCTTTCTTCTATTTTGGTCTGTCTCGTTTTTTCCTTCTTTTTCTCAATCCTTTGCAGTCCCTTCCTCCAGCCCTGACCGTAGGAGTTGAGCCCGACAGGTGAATTCTGGAATAGCAGTGCCAGCTGCTCTATAGTCCAGAACTTTTTGGGGTCCAGAATTTTCTAAAAATGGTCAAATTGTTTCTATAAGTATATTCACAAATTGTAAAACTAAATATTAGTATCCATCTTGATTTCCAAATTTGCACCATTACTAAATTAGACAGAGGGAAGTTTTAAGTCAAGTATATTTACAGCAAGAAATAAAATATATCCTAAAGTAGGCAAAGCTTTCTGAGCATCATTTCTGTCTCCCTCTGTCCTCTTTTGCCCTCTCCTCCTCTTCAACTTGCTTCTCAAAACTGTGTTCCATTCTTCTGACTTTTCCAATTCCTGCCCCTCTGTTCCTATAATTCTTCTATCCAATTACGACTTGCTGTTTTCTAAAAGGACAAGTAGCTAGTTAGGGAATCTATTGTGTAATGAATTATTCATAAGGGCTGATGTTGACAGGAGAAAGTCAACCTCCTAATCTTCATTCCTTCCTTTCGTTTTACTCAAACAAAATCCATGATCCTTTTTATAATTACTATGAAAGTCACACATGCTCAATATATGAAAAATTGGTAAAACATAAATGAAAAAAATAAGAAATGGTAACTGATTCCTCCTTCCAAATAAACTAATGATGTTAAAACTTTTCTGTATCCTTCCATTCATTTTATTATATATAATGGGGCATGTGTGTGTATTCTGGATTGAACTGTACCCCCTAAAAGATATGTTCAAGTCTTAACTGCCTGTTATCTGTGAAGGAGACTTTATTTAGAAATAAGGTCTTTGAAGATGCAATCAAGCTAAGATGAGGTCATGATGGATTTGAATGGGCCCTAAATCCAAAAAGTAGTAAATTTGGATGTAGAAACACTGGAAAAAATGTGACGATAAGAAAACAGTGCAGCATTATGCCCAGGATTGTCAATGACCATCAGAAGCTTCTAGAAGGGAAAGGAATAAATTCTTTCCTAGAGCCTTCAGAGGGGGTATGGCACTGCAGAAAAGCTGATTTTAGATTTCTATCCTCCAGAACTGTCACAGAATACACTTCTGTTGTCTTAAGTCATTAAGCTTATGTTAATATGTTATAGCAGCCCAAGGAAAGTAATGACATATTTCATAAAAATGGAATTATTTGTTATATACTATTACATAATCTTTTGGTTTTGATTCAACAAGGGATTATTGATGGTTTTCCATGTCAACATGTCCCTTGAACAATCCTTTTAATGGGTACTTGGACTCACTAAGTTGATGAAACATGATTTATTTAGTATCATGTTCAATAAGTTGCTATTAGCAGTTTCTACTCTTATAAATAATGTTGCAATTATCAACCTTTTATTATTGCCGCTAGTGTGGTAATGTCTATTCCTAGAAGTTCAGATAAGCTATGCCAATTTACATTCCTATCAACATTGTATGAGTACTCATTTCTTGTCAATACTTTCATATCCAACACTTTTGGATTTTATAATTTTTAAAAAGCATTGCCAGTTTGATAGGCAAATTAAATGATACACTATTTGATATACTATGTGAACAGTTCCTGGGATATAATAATACTTAATAAATACAGTTGTTTCATTGTATCATTAAGACAAAAATCTATTCTTTCCCCACTAGTCTAAAATGTCTATTTCATCATATATTAGTTCTTACACACATGAAAATCTAATCTTTCTATTAAGTCCTTAATTTGTACCTCTTCTTTCATAATCTATATAAAGTATTTACATCCCATTGGAGTTACCCTTCAGTAAAAATGTTATAAAGAAAAAAGTGAAATAAGACAGAAACAGGCATGTTTTTAATCATAGCCTGAAAATCGTAACTCATATCACAACATAATCTTGGCTTTTTCACATACCGAG
This sequence comes from Solenodon paradoxus, assembly GCA_004363575.1. Lineage (NCBI taxonomy): Eukaryota > Metazoa > Chordata > Mammalia > Eulipotyphla > Solenodontidae > Solenodon > Solenodon paradoxus. Next base: position 327,333 of record RJWH01000888.1, read on the forward strand.
AGGTAGCCTTGTTTTCTTCTGTCTCCTTTGAACAGAAGCCGTGGGTCGCTCTACGGGTTCTTTAGTTGATGGCTCTGTGGACTCAGTTTGCCTATGAATAGTAGTCTGAACAAGGCCTTCCAAAGAAGCACTAGCTACAGAAAAAAAAAGTGGAAAAAAAAATTGGACAACTTAACCAGAGATAAATAAGCCTTTAAAAAGATAGGAAAAGGGGGAAATAAGATTTTTTCTTATGTGATAAAACTCTTATAGAACAGCCCCAGATCTTGATGTCTTTCCTCCTCACCTGTAACTTTGGGCTTTAAGTTGAGAGAAATAAAGGAGAAAACAAAGACCGAAGATGAAAAAACTGAGAGGCTAAAACAAAAGAAAGGGAGGATGGGAAATTGTTTAAGAACTTTCAAAAGGGAGAAAACATAATAGAAACTGTCACCACATAAAATGATATCATCCTCTACAAGGTTTAGTTCTTCATTAACAAATTAGCGTACAATGAAGTCATCATGGATAACTGATGCTAACAGATAATTTACAAATCTGTTCGTCAAGTCCCTCCTCAAATCTTTGAAGAGAGTTTGACACATTTTAGCAGATTTGAATCTTTTTAGAATACATTCACTTGTCTTCCTTACCAAAGAATATAAATATATCAATATAGAAATGAAAATACATGTAACCTCATTCATATTTAAGAAATAAAAATTAAAATAAGCTACTTTTCGGTCATTAGGTTGACAAAAACTATTTATGAAAGATTGCTATTATTCAGCATTGTCTAAGATTTAGAGAATCTGATACTCAAACTTTGTTGGTGATTGAGAAAATAACTAAAGCTATCTTGAAGGCAATTTAGCAGACTCTATTACATATTCACAGGTTCTTTACATAGCAGTTATACTGCTAGCAATCCACCCAACAGAAATTTCTTCTCCACCACCCCATTTTATGTAGAGGAACTGCAAATTCTAGGACTGATAAATTTGAAATAACCTATTTGAATAACAAACCAACAATACGGTACATTCTTATCACATAATACTATGAACTCATGGTTTTAAAAACAGAGAATTCTATGTACTGAGGAACAAAGACTATACATACGAAATATGATTCCTTTTATTGTAAAACAAAAACACACAAAAATATTTTAGGTATTCATAAAAAATACATGGAAGACACAAAAGAAAAATGATCACTAAAGACAGGTGATCAACAGGGAGAGGTATGGCAATGATGGATATAAAAAGGAGGAGAAAAGGAGAACGCCAATGTTTTGCTTTGGATACTTCTGAATTACCTGGATCTTTTACAACAAAAATGCATTTGCGCATATTACCCTTTGTAATAGTTAATTTATCAAAAAAAACATAAAGTAGAAGAGAAATAACCAACAGGCACAAACAAGCGATGTCTCTAAATAATGATTAACTGTCTTTTATTATATCTTTGCTTATAATTATATGAATTGCCTTACTCCACATTTATATCAAATATGAATTATAATAAATTTAGTACATGGTGTATCAAATCAATAATGGCAGATCTCAACAATGTCTTATGATATCTCTGCAAACAGATATAAATATTTTCACATTCTGAGACTTAAAATTAACAGAATTTAGATGTCTAAAATATGTTAAAAAACCAAGGTTCTAGACAAACACCTAGTTGGTAAAACTATGATACACTTAGAACACTGTATACTAGATATTCTAAATGAACTTCATACTACAGTTTAAATGTTTACATACTAAATGTTTACCTGATTTACATGTACTTATTATCTGACTAGATTATGGTGTTTATTGTCATGTCTAAAAGACATACTTTAGTCAGAAATGATACATCTTCAAAAAATTTTAAATGTACAAAGAACTGTCCACCTTAAGTCATTTTTACTTATAACAGCTTTTCCAGGAACAAAGTATATACAGAGTAAGGAAATGCAATACCTCTCTCATTAGAAACAAATACATAGCCTAACTTTTAAAATAGTTTTCATTCTTTATTATGAATATCCTCCGATTATATAGGAAAAGAACAGTGCTTCATAAAATCGTTTTACTTTATAAAACACTACTTAAAATTAGATGAGCATAAACATATAAAATACGTGAACTTTAAAACTTTTAAGTATAAAGATGTTAACATTTGATATCTAACAATCTTAATAAAGCCTGGCAATAAATCTTCTATTTGTTTAGGGCATTAATTTTTTTCCTCATTTTTACAAAAAGGAAGCACTGAAGCTGGAATACATTTAAATCTCTGCTCTCCAATTATGTATCTATTACATCTTCTACCTGTGCCCTCTGTAAGTCCTATGTACGTGTCTATATTTAACTATGATATATTTTCAGTATCTTTGTGAATCTAAATCTCTGCCTTTCTTTTCTTTTTGTTCTGTCTTTCATTCTATGCCTACATCTCCATTTCTTTCTTTTTCTCCACCCATAATCTATCCCTCCATTTGTCAGGCAATGTGAAGCTGAGATAAGTTTCTGACCAGGTGTAAAGTAAGATAAGCTATGAGCTTTAAGAAGCTCATCCAGCACAGACAGACTAGAATGGAAGTTAGAAGCACAGAACACTATTGGTGGCTACTCCAATAGCTCAGGTGAGAAGAAAGTTGCTAAACTAACTACAGCTGTGACCTTGGACATTGGGAGAAGAGACAAAGAAGATAACTAAAGTGGGAGCAAGCTTGCAAGAGGCAGCAAGTAGAATGAAGGGAGCAGAGGTGACTTTGAGGATTCAAGTCTGGGTGAGTGGAGATTTGAAGACATAAGTGAAAAATATAAATTGAGTGCATTCTGGTGTAGTGGTGTTTAGGTCAATTACTTCCAAAAGAGCACAGGCAACATAGCTGTGGGTTCAAGTCCCAAGTCTTGGGGGAAAACAACCAGTATAAATAACTAAATAAAAATAAAATAAAATGCTTCTTCCTCCCCACTCAAAAAAAAAAAAAAAGAAAGAAAGGAAAAATATAAATTGATTTATTGTTGAAGGCAATGATGATGAATTCTGGACGTGTTGAGTATGAATTACTGACAGAACATTCAGGATTATTACGAATAGTTTAAAACAAAAAGGTGTTCACAGAACCTGCTCAGCATTGAAGTTTTTATACATGATATAGCCCTGTCTTCAGACTCATGGTCTAAGGTAGAGATTCTCTAATAGAAATGAGAGGTCCAATGTGGGATCCATTGTGTCTCCAAATCTGGTATCTCAATCAAGGGTTTGGAACCAATCATAGCTTAAGACAATTTATGTTGCTTAGGGATAAAATACCTAAAATAGACCAAGAATGCAGTCTAGTCCATGAATGCATCTAGTCAGTCTTCAGGCTGCCCACTGCCTTGTCCCTCAGTATCACCAGGAAACCCACTGCTTCAAACCTATCTTGACTCTACCCTCAACACGGCAATGACTTGAATTGTGGGGCCTTGCATCTCGTGATCTGTGATGTCTACCATACCTGAAGTCCTAGAAAACACCTGTGATCCCACACCACAAAGTATAACATCTTACCTAAAGTGTTTTTTGCTCTGGGCTTCTTTTTCTTAGGACGACTAAGTGGAGTATCATCTATAAAACAGAAAGAATAACAATGAAAGGGCTAAAATTCAATGCAGAGAGCAGTCAAAAGGGAACTTTTAATGGGGAAAACCTTTCCCTCTCTTCTTTAGGTCCAGCCCATTTGTTCATATTAGGGGAAGAAGGCATGAAACTGACAAAGTCAAAAAAGCCCATAGTGTGGAATCAGTAGCTCATGCTAGTCAGTAGTACTAGAAAAGGTGACATGTAAGTGCGTCCACCAAATATTCATCTGATCCCCCACACTTCCCAGATCCCTTGCACTCAGATGTCACTTATGACTGGTTCTGGCCAATAAGTTGTGAGCAGGAATGTGTCATTTGGGGGTCAAATCATTCAAAGAGCCAATGAGTAACCCTTTAGATTTGTCTTCTCTTACTGTGACAACAAGGAGGCATGATAAGATGGCAGAACTACAGTATGGAAGTAGCTTGAATCACTACATGATTAGAGAAGAGTTGAAAGACAACTTCCATGGATTATTGCCACCACAGTTTGCATTAACCATAAATAACCCTGTATATTAAGTCACTGAGATTTGGAAATTAGTGTAGTATAATCCAGTCTATGCTGACTAAATGAGACAAAGGAAGATGGAGAGCTACACAGAACTGTGAACCAGTCAACTGTTATGTTCTGGGTGACTCCATTCAGGGATGTGTGCTTCTATATTTGTAAGGTTAAATGTCAACCACATAGCTAGTGGCATTTTATCAATCATCATTTAAAACTGGCAATCATAGATTATTATGATTAAAAGATATCGTAGTATTATAAATTAGACCATTCAGATTCCATTTTAAGAGAAACAAAAGGAATCTAACCATTGAACACCAAATACTTTATTTAGAAAGTTTTACATTAAGAGTGAACTAACTCACCTTGAACAGCACTTTGTATGACACTGACCAAATTTAATCAGGACAAAGACAAAAAAAGAAACTATTAATTAGAAATCTATTAACACTGTAAAACTGAAAATTGACTTAAGTCATTACAAATTTAAAATAAAATTAGTTTCATACAAAGTCAGTTAGTTTACAAACTAACTTATTAGTTGTAATAAGCTGTTTAATAACAAAACCTCAATATTTTCTGAACCTACATATACCTGTTTCTTCTGTCTATCAATAAAGTGGATTAAACAGCTTAAACCTTGAGGAAACTATTCTAGCAAACAAAGAGGATTCAAATTCAGAGAAACAAGAGACTAAAACATTCATAATGGATCATTATCCTACCATGTTGACACTGAGACTTTGAAACAGATTATAACTATGAGCCTAATGATTCAAAGATTTTCCTTCTTTAAATTTTAGGGAGGCTTTTCCTTAAATCTTCAAAATGTAATTTCTGAATTATATAAATTTTGCAAGGGCACTTGTTGACTTTTCACTTTAGTCATTTTTTATTTTAAAAACTCTATAAAATTACTGTAAATTGTTTTTACCTTGGCACAGGTGGAAGGGCTCGTGGAGGACGCTATAGAGAAAAGAAGAAAATTGCTTGTAAATAAAAACCTTAGAGTATATTTATTTCATGCCTTTGGATAACCCTGTTCATCAAGTGAAACCCTGGAAGTAATGCTGAGAATTCCATGAGCAATTTAAAATTTGTTCTACCATTTATAAATTTGATATAAAATTTCTTCCTTCCTACTTTTCATCTATAGGCCAGGTCTTATTCTAAGCACTGAGGATACATTAATGAACAAAACAAAGATCCCTATACCTTGATGAAACTTACATTCTAGTAAAGTATTAGAAAACACTAAAAACATGCATATATACATAATTATATAATCATGTATTTACATGTTAATATATACAGATATATATGCATACTATATATATATGTATATAGTAATAAATGAGAGAAGGCATGGAGTAGTAGTTTAGTTAGGAAAAGTCACTCTGGCATTTGATCTAAGACCATAACAAGATCGAAGACAAAAGAGCAAATACAAAGGCTTGGATAAAGATGGTCTAAGGTTGCAACACAGTTAACAAGAGAAGGAAGGCAGAGGAGAGGTTAATTAGGGTCTTGAAAATCAACGACAGTGATCTAGATTTCTTTTTAATTGAATGGGCAGTCAAGGGGGGATTTAGGCTACATACACACTCTGCCTTTCAAGGCATAAAGAATTTTTTAAAAACCGTATACTACCTTACACGAAAAAGATGATGTATGTGCAGTCAGAGAGACTGCAGTTAAAAGTATTCTGGAATCTTTCAAAATAAAATACGTAGAGAAATACCTAAAAATCAACTAATGTTTCAAGCATCTCGTGCTGCTTGCAGAGGACATCGATTCAAAGGGGTCAAATACTAACTAGCTGTAGTTTATTCTACAATCGCCCCATTTAGTAATCTGTTCGTTCAAGCATTAGTAATTAATACAAATGCTACAAGACTGGGTCAAGGTAAACTATCTTAACTCTATCCAGTAGTCAAAACTACAACTAGAATAAAGAACAACAGTCTAAGAAAGCGCTATTGTTCTAAAGATGCGTTCTCTTCAAGGACTCAGTTCACTCGGTAACTCATTTCAAAAGTCCCGCAAAAATGACGCGTCAACCATGCAGAAATGCAACCTCTAAGCTCCTCAAAAACAAAACGGCTCAACTAAACACAAAATCCTAATAACTCAAAAGGGACGTGCTTACCACCTGCTTCTTTCCCATTTTGTCTAAAGCCAGGCTCACAAACACCAGGCGCTCACAAGGCCCTCCCAACTCATCCTCCCACCCCACCTCCTCCCGCCCTCCATCCCCCTCACACTCCGCCCCCTGCTCACACACGCCCACAGTGGCCGCGCGCACAGGCGCAGTGCCTCATGGGGCTGCGCCGCTGAGGCCGCTTCCGGCCGGCGCCCCCTATCGACTTGGTGGGAGCGAAGGGGAGCGCGTACTCCAGATCTGGCGTTTCTAGTCCGCCCTGCGAAAAAGGGGACGTCGGAGTCTGGGTTCACGTGCCCGGGACTCCAGCGAGCTAATAGCAATCACTTTTGCTATGGTTTTCCAATTGGTGCAGTGATTTGTTTGCAGGACATGAAAAAAGTCCATGATGAAAAGTATCCGCTAGCAATACAGTCCCTTTCCTGGGTAGTTAAAGCCCTCAGGAGGGCTCTGTAAGTCCGGTAACCAGCAGGAGTCGGGCCACTGAGACGGGAGGTGTAGTCATAGCAACAAGAGCCTGTAGGCCCCCCAGAAACTTCAGGCCGGGCTCCTCGCTGACTCCTATTGTTCGGGTTCCGTTCTCGGGACGAATTTCCAGACCCCGCCTCAATGCAACCTTATCACGCGAAGGGGCCCCAGTGCGCGGTCTAGCAACAAGGTCTCTGGGGTTTTGCTCCCCAACCCGTTGGCGTCGGCCCCGTCCCAGAAACGGCTGCTGCATCAGGGCGGATCCACCCTCCTCGCCACTACTAGTGGCGAATTCACCCCTCACGGCTCACCGGTGCTTCCAGCCGAAGCCCGGGGTCGGCCTTCATCTTGCTCTCCCCGGGGTTCCTGGGCGCAACCGCCGCCGTCCCGAGCCTGCTTCCCCGCGACACCGGGCCTTGCTGGAGGCGGGGGCTTCGTGGCGCCGGAGGAGGCCGCCGCCCCCGGGGCCAGGTCTCCAACCGCCTCCTTTCGGCGGAGCCCGGCGTTCCGAGGCGTCAGCCTTAGGGCCAGTTGGGTGTGACTTATTACTGACAGTTCTCGCATTTTCTCCAGCTGTGTGTGTGTGAATGTGCGCTCATATTTTCTCCAGCTTGCGGGGGGGGGGGGGGGCGGCAATTATCAAATTTTAGCCAATGGCTTTACCCTCCATCTCTCAACTGATTTAAGTTTGGGAAGCCTTTTTCTCAGAGAAGCACAACGTAAAATCAGGGCTCACATGAAAATCATTAAAAATGACTGGATTGTCTTCATCTTGTTTAGTTGGGTTTTCTTAAAAGATAATACTTTAAAGAAAGTCCTTTCTTAGGTATTTTTAAGCATTCATTCTTTATAGAGATTGGAGGAGTAGAGGGATGGTGTGGATTTGGAGAAAGAATAATGTAGAAGATAAACAGATTCAGGGACAGAAAAACCTACTGGAAGTGACTCAGAAAAATTAATGATTGTTACAGCTTTGATTAGAATAATTTTTGCTTGTAACCTGATGTGTAAATGATGAAGGAAGTGCTGTTTCTGTATGTTCTGATGTTAGATGTGAAATATGTTTATTAATCCTTTTTTAATCAACAAATGAACACCTAGTTATAAAACAAAAGTTTCATAAAGTAATATACAGTTTCTGAAATTAAATAATATTTAATTTAGGAAAGTTCTTTTATCTCAATGTTACAGAAACCACATGAGTTCTAAGAAAGCTTATCCTACTCGGTGACTTAATTAACAATGTTCATATTCTCACCATTGCTGCTTAAGAGGTAAACTTTTTTCTAAAATTCAAATAGGTAACTACATAACCATAAAATATAATTCAAAATTCAGTAATAAACTACAGCACTTTTAAAGTTGCACTCATTATCTCAGGACAGATGCTGCTGTTTTAGATTGTGGCTGTGATTCCAGAGCTCTGTAGCAGGGAACCTTCTTAAAACTCCAGTATAAGCAAGAGGCCTCCTTATGACTCAATATCAGAGGAAACCCAAGTGGCTGGTACCCAGTGAGGCTCCTCCTGAGCCTTCTGAGCTACAGAGAGCATCTGGGCACATGCATATTGCAAGTTGTCATTCACAATCACGTGATCAAAAAACTGGCCATATTGAGTCTCCATTTTTTGAGCTAAATCCTCCATCTCTTGTAGGTCTTCATCCTTTAGAAGAAACAGAAAAAAATGCAGATAGACTTAATGAGATGAATTAAAAATAATGATGCAGTTTGTTATGCTGTTTCATTTGGTTGGAAAGTTGTTTATAAAAACAATTAGACCAAGTAAATGTTCTCTGTTCTAAAACTTAATACTGTCTCCCCAGTCAAGATACTGCAAAATTGAATAACAGTTCCTAGATTAATCCCCTCAACTTTCCATTTGGATTTAAATGATCTTATTCTATCTCGATACTTGAAGCTGTCAAACCACATGCAAAATAAAACCAAAGAAAATTTGCCAGTTATCAGTAAAACTTGAACATAAATTTCCAATGAAGAGCATCTAAGAATGACATTTTGCAGGTACAAGATGGTCACTTCAACAGGAGGATGGGATGACTTGGTTCTATTGAATTAGGGATGCCTAGATTATCCTTTGCCTCAGGATGACTTAATTCACCTATAATACTTTACTATAGTCTATAATATTTCTACTGTTCTGATGTATTTATTCAGTGAAGGTCATTTGGCCATCCGTTGGCACCAGTACCTTAAATTTATAGCTGTTATTTTCTTATTTGTCCACAATAATTAAAATAGTACAACTTCTTGCTTAGTGTAATCAAACACAAATACAAACATAGCCACTAAATTTGTGGTCTTACTCCTCTTACACGATGACCATGTACATGATCTAGACACAATATTTCAATTTGTTTATATTGTCACAAAAATAAGAACACAATTTTAAATGCCCAAAAGCATCAGAGAACACAATGGCCGACTCCACTTTCCAAAATGCAAACTGGAAAGTCAAACTTTCATGCCTTAGTCATTGAAAAACTATGTAGATACTAATAATAAAGAGCAACAGAAAGACACTACATGCTGGTTTCAGCGGCACATATACAGTTAGAACAATACAGAGGTTTTACATGGTCCCTGCACAAAGATGACATGCAAATTCATGAAGCATTCCATATGTTTGATTTCAGTTTCACAGGTTCCAGAGATCTGTTTCACAGTGTGACTATATGTAACATTACTGAACAGTACATTTAAAATAGTTAAGATGGTAAGTTTTATGTGTATTTTTTACCACATACACACAAAATACAGGTGGATGTATTATCTTGATGTAGGTGATGGTTATCCGTTGAAATGTTGAAATCCATTGAGCTATATACACTTAAGATTTATTCTTCTTGCTGAATGTCTGTCATGACTTAAATTTTTTAAACTGGATTTAATGAAATATATATATTAATAATACTGGGGGGAAAATCACCTATGAAGAGTTCACTGATTAATCCCACCTGGCTTGGTCCCTCCACTACCACCATCAACACTAATAAACCATTTTGTGTTTAGAAATACCTCAGAATGCAGATGAGTTTATTCACTAGGGCATTTTTGAACTTTTTCATAAAATAATCTATTTTAAATACAAATAGCAGACTTGTGCATGCCAAATCCCTGTGTGGCTTTGCAAACCAGCTTAAGGATCCTTTATCTTTTTAAACTAATTTTTAAAAAGAGGAGGAGGAGAAAATAAGAGTAGCATCATTACATTTATTAAACTAGTTTATAAATGATGTCTAGTGAAAAGGATAAATCATAAGTACATTATTCATTAGAAACAAAAATTATTTTCCTTAACCTAGAGATGTTGTGTTGATTTTTAACAAGGAAAAATAATACTTTCATTTATTGCTTCTGTGTCTTACCTTGAACTTCATGTCCACGAAGTAGTCTGTAATGATCTTGGCATTTTTTCGAGAACGCTTCATACAACTCATGGTAGGTGGCTTTATAAATATGACATAGGGCTTCAGTTCATGGGTTCGAGCCATCTGAATACACTACACAGAAAAGTACACATTTTAAAATGGAAGTCTTAATTTCAAATCAACGTGAGTATTCTCAAAATATCTAAAACCAGAAATTAGCAATTATTTTTAGCCAGGGTATATTCTCATGTGCCCTGAAGTCCTTAACTCTAAAGAAGTATTTTAATAAGTAAGGGATGGGATTCTAGAATTAGTATAATTTCAAATTCTGGTGGTTCTTCTTATTAGGAAGACCCTTCCTGAAATCTGAATAGGAATTCTATACATGACCTCACAGGACAGAGACAAAGACATTCTCATGGTGGCCCAACTCTATTTCACCTTCGCTGCCTTTTTCTCTTGCTAGTATTTCACATTTGATATTGCTGACTTCTTCACAACTTTGACCCACATAGGAACACATCTCTTGTTCCCTGATTCTCTTTAGCATACAAGGTAATGAATATTCAAATGACTACTGAAAAGGCAAAGAAAACACAGGGATTATACAAATTGGGTCCATACATTATATGTGCTTTATCTTAACTAACTCACTTCACTCCATTGCATATATGATTTCAGGGAGGTAGGTATAGATATAGCAACACAGGAACCTCACCTCATTTCATTCCCACCACAGGAGGTTATCTTGATGCCCTTGTGATCAAGGTGAAAAAGCAAGATACTAACTTTTGTTTATGTCCACCTGTCCAATTCTGAGAAAAGACTCTTTTCCCAGCTAAAGTCTAGATATTGGCAACTGATCTTTCCCTTAAGATCCTGGCCCTTATATAAGATTAGTCTTTTCCTCAAAAGGCTAACAGAGTAAAATGTCTCAACTACAATTTACATATATGCACAAAGTGGGTGATATGCAGTCATTACTTTGGTGACATAGGAGATACTCTAGCATAGACTGACCTGAGGCTCTAAGTCCATGACACAGACCTTTCCTTTATCAAGGACTTCTTTGACAGCATCCACGCTGGTGCCATACAGGTGGCCCTTGAACTCACCATACTCAAGCATCCTACAAGGGTGGGACAAGGAACACGAGAACGCCTTATACAAGTTAAATAGTCATAGAATGAAGATAGGCTCCAACAGAATAGACCATAAATATGTGGATTTTGATAGCACAAAAAGAATTCATGGATAGTAAACAGAAGAAGAAAACATTAGGAGATCTAAGACTTACCTACTCCAAATTCTCTAAAATTTGCTACTCAATATCATTCCCTCTCTGAACCCAGGTGTACTAGTATATCAATTTATATTTCCTTGCTTAACTCCTCAGAAACAAAAGGAATTATCCAGTAACGTTGGACAATGCATAAATATAAGGGATCTTTTTTGAATGTAAAGCCAGAGGTGAGAATCCAGTTGTGAATGTCTAGCTCACCTGTGACTGTATATGAGACTTTCAAATGTTTCTTTTGACACATAATGATACTCACGTCCATTCATTTCATAACTCTTTTTAGAGCGAGTAGTATCTGTCAAAAAAAGGAATTTTTGAAAGTTTCTAGAGTGATCAAAATGCTTTGATGTATTACTATTATGCATTTGGGTTAAACATGTCCATTAAAAATAAATAAGTGAATACATAAACATATAGATAAATAAAATGCTAAAGCCAAAAGAGGAAGCCTGAATTGGTGACGACAAAGTAGAAATTCTCATAAACAGTTAATCTATAAAGCTTTTTTTTTTAAGAGTTTATGATACACACAAGAATGTATTAAGTATTAAGCCAAGACAGAGAGCCCCTAAGGGAATACCTCTCTTTAAAGCAGGCACTAGTGAATTATATGTGAGTTCTAAGATCCCTAGCCCTGAGACAGCAATACCAGCAATATCTCGTGTTTATAGATAGTCCATTTCCCAGGTTCTCGCTTCATCCCTCTCACTCCTATCTCGGTGAACTGTTATTACTTAATTTACTACCAAGTGAAGCTTTTAGAGAGTAAATAACTAGATCATATTCTAACGTGATCTAAAGAAAGGCACTACTGAAACAAAGAACCTAAGTGTTCTGACTCCCAGACTAATGTTTTCTACTACACAACAAATTCAGATTTGAAATGGAGAAAGCCCATGACTGTTAGAACTCTTGACAAGATTCATTAATATCCAAATGAAATGGTCACTAGCTTGAGAATTTCCAGAAGGGAAATATTGGTGGCATCTGGATTCAGTCTGATTCTCTGATATGACAACTTGATTATAGATTCTTCAACTTAAACAGTACCTGGTATAGAACATAGGAGTTCACTGAATACCTAAAAGTGGTTAATTGTCAGCTCATCTATTTATTCAACTAGTGCGTAGCCTAGATTCCAGCTATCATGTTAAGTTCTTAGAACACAAAGATGAATAAGACACAATACAAGTCTGTGTCCTATATATGTGGCAAAGTTTTCCTGAAAAGTCACTTATATGACTATTAAGAAATGGGGATAAAAATACCCTTTAAAAAGCTAGCTAGCTACATACCAGTAAATCAATTCCCTTTACTAAAATAAATATTAAAGACTATCCCTTGTGTCTTCTATTTCTACAACCAAGATTGTATGACATAGTTAAGTGAGATCAGAGGCAAAGAACATTTTACCACAACATGAACTACTCTGAAAAGAAAACAAACAAACAAACAAACAACTAAACATACGTGGCACAGCACTTTGAAAATGGTCAGGGTTAAGTTCAATAAATTGTCTCCTCAGTTCATTTACTCCAACACCAGAAGGTCCTAAAAGCCAAAAAAAAAAAAAATCAGATACAGAAATCATTAGAAGTGGATACATACAATTTTATGGTAAAATCATTTCTACTTTTATATTGAAGAAACCTGAGAACAAATGTTTCTAGAGAAAGGACATAGCTTCCCTTCTCTCAAATTGGAAGATCCAAGAAAAACTCTTGAGAATTCTTCTGGTGACCCATATTCCCACAATTCTTCAACCTTCATAAAGGAGGTAGAGATTCTGTCTCCCTAGCCAGCTTCATCTAATGTAAGAATTCTTTGGCCTGATTTCAGATTATCTGAGACTCTTGCCTTTCCTTGTCATAAAAATCTTCTATCACAAAATAACCCAGAAATCAGTCTCCAGAATGACAGACTGTGACTTATAGAAGTCAAGGGCACACTTGCTGACATGGTTGAGTCAGATATCCCCTGCACATTTGGAGTCAGGGATGACTTCAGGAGCACAGAACCTGTGTTTTCACAAGGCCCATGCTCAGGCTACTGTGCATGGTTAACACTCTTCTTTTGCTGGCTGAAATTCTTAATCATTGCTGAACAAGGGGCTGTTGTATTTTTATTTTGCATTGGCCCCTGTAAATTATGCAGCTGGCCCTAGCTGTAAGGCATCCAGCCTTGCTCACAGCTGGAATACGGAGAAGGAAGTAAGACACGGGTTGTTACTGCTGTGGGGACCAGCCATGCAAAGACCTTAGTCATAAAAACAGGCCACCCCAGCACTCTATGTGTCCTGTTCTTTAGCACGGGAACACTCCCAAAAGACTTTCGACACTTTTCCAAAGGAGGTGATTACAAATCTCTTGGGAAAGTGGATCTTAAGAACCTTTTTTTTTCTAATATAGACTAATGATCCAGTCCTGGGGATCCAGTTTTATTCTTATTGAGCAAATTCTCAACAGGAAAAAGGGAAAAAAAATACAAGACAGTATGTAATTACACAAGTTCATATATCATCCTGACAAATCACATTCAATAACAGACCAGAAAAGCATGATACAGAAAAGCATGAACACACATAAACAAAATACTTCTAAAGGTGATTACATGACGGTCCATGAAGAGTTTCCCAATGCAAGGCTATTGAATCTAGAAGGAAAACTTCACTGCGGACGAGGAGTGCCTGACTAGCACACGTACCCACGAGCACTACGAGCCGGTGCTTGTCTGAGGGGCGTCGCTGGTACGTCACCACTTCCTCGTAAGGGGCACCCTCAGCACTGCAGCAGGGGCTGGCACAGCACACCGGCGCAGGCTGCCGGCTGAGGTGAGACTTCCTGCGACAGAGGCGCATGCTGCGGCGGAAGCCAGCTGGGGAGGGTGGAAAGGCACCAAGCATCAGATCCAGGACAAGAGGCACGACTTCTGGCCTCAAGCCGGACAGAGCATGCATCGGTTGTGGCCGAAAGAGTTCGTTTATAGACTTAGTAACACATTATACATAGGCTGACCACACCAGGACACAACAGGGTGGGGCTTTTGGTCCCCTCAACAGACTGGAGGGGATGGGGGAACGGGCAATTCAACTGCATTTATTGCCCTACTCACAGACAGGCCCTGGTTTATTAAAAGTGGGACAAAATTGAAGGCTGGAATTATGAAAACGAATGGTAAAATGGGATGTATGACCATTACACATCATGTATGTTAATATGGTGGAAGTAATATGAAGTAAAAATAATGCCCCCCTGTATTGCCTCTAAGTTGCATCCAGCACCCACTATGTGCCAGGCATTGTACCAGGAACAGGGGGAGACAGCGGTCAACTAAACCAAGCCCCTTTCCTCATGAAATTCACATTTTATGAAGGAGGAGAGACAAAAATAAATAAAAATAAAAACAAGTGCTTAGAAGAAGTCAGTGGATAGAGAATGGGTAGTTAATTCGAGCAGGCTTGAGTGCTTGTGGAAGAGTAAGGAATTTTATAGCTGTGGGGCAGTGAGCAGTAGGGAGATGGGAGGAGTTGGGGTTAGAGAGCAACTGAGAAAATCACACAGGGCCTCCACCAAAGTTTGGGTTGTGGTCAAAGTCAAAGAGGAGTTTGGGTGGTGGAGAGATGGGTATGACGTGATTTGACTTAGGTGTCTGCAGAATCTCTCTAGTTGCAGTGGGGAGGATGTAAACAGAAAGGAGAGTAAGTATAGGCTCCGGGGAGAGCAGTTAGGAGGTGACTGCAGTGTCCCAGGTGAGTAAGGATGGTGGCCCAGGCCAGGGGGAAAACAGTGAAGCAGACTTATTATTCAGTGTTCAAGCTGGATACGCTAAAACAGATGGGCTACTTGCTCATAACTATGTGATCAGTGTCTGAGTTGGGCCTCTTAGAGGTGATTTCTAAACTCCTAGAATCCTTCTTAATCTGCCTAATGAATCATAGAGCTTCCTGGTATTTTCAGAGCTGTTTCCAAGTCCTCTCAGAAGATGGGGACTCTATGTATACACACACACACACACAAACACATTTTCATCTATGTGTGTCAACATAGGTTGAAAACCATGAGTCCACATCAGTACCTACAATTCAACATTACAGCATTCATCCTACTTTCCCCTTTTCCATATACATAACTCCTTTAACAATGAGAAACTCCATCTTATTATCCTCAATACAATTACTTACTGTATCATTCGAGAGCACCTGTGCTAGACAGCAGATTAACAGTTTAGCAGAGTGTCAGGGCCCGAGCCAGGTGAGGAGGGGATCTTTACAAAAGCTATGCGGTATCAGAACCCAAGGGATGGCAGCGGCCCTTCCTGCTTCAGTCTGTTCTGACAACCTGTACCACTGCCCTAACCCCCTGCACAGATACGCTCCCCACATTGCTCAGGCTCACCCACCACAAGGCTGCTTCTTTCCCATCTCTGTGCGTATCTGCCCTGCTCAGCCTATCTATATGGCTTTGGGGCTGAATTATTCTGGAAAGGACACAAAAAGGCGGACCTATGTTTTTTAAGAGCTCCTTGATGATTTCAATGTCCAGCCACATCTGGGAACCCACATTTCACTGTACAGATCCTGCAGTCTTCCGGAGACTCTCCCTCCGTCTCATGGAGGAGGATGCCTAGCATGGTGGTGTCTGGGCCTTCAGAAAACTCCACCAGCTGACAGATTATGAAAATGTGGCCTTAGTAATCAGAGAACTAGTCTCGATAGAGTAAGAAAAAACACATTTGATACCGTCTGGAAAAAATGAAAACTTGATGAATAATTAACAAATATCCAGATGTAATCTAGATGTATTACAGTGAATTATGATGAAAGATCAATACATCAGAATATCAACCCCTTCAAACAAACAAACAAAAGGATAGAAGGAAACCAGAACAAGGAAGAAGTTTGGAATGTCCATCAGCAAAATTAGCTTTCAACAGAGTGTCATGTTGGTATAAATATAACTCAGCAACTGACAAAGACAAAGACTCTTACTAATCATCACCTACCAATAAAGAACTTCTGACCATTGGCAACAAATTCCTCCTTGTCTGGAACACAGAAGGCAGGAATAGAATATGTGGAGGAGAAGATTTGTTAGAATGACACATGAAATTATTTTCAGATTTTCAATGGACGCTATTTCAATAGATAACCATACAACTGAATTTAGCCTTGAAAAGTCTATTGAAGAATCTAGGATCCTAAGCACTTCCATCCTATAACATACACCACACTCTATAGAGATGCTCTTCAGAATGTTAGTAATACATTGAATATACTCTGTCTAGTGTTGTTGAGAACAAAAGGCTATTTTAGATTTGTTGAAAGATACTGAGTCACAGTAAAATAGAAATATTGAGTCTACTTTTTTAAACATGCCTTAAGAAAACTGATTTTAAAAAGGAAACAAGCTAGCTTTGGCTTAACCTTGTATATAAAGTGTTCTATAGGTCTTATAATTAGCCTCTTTGTTACACATGGATTTTTATTTACTCCCTTATAATAAGATGGCTCATTCTTTATAAAAGTAGTGTTTTCTCTCTGGCTGCCAATTGTTTCTGACTAGCCAGGTATCTGAGAGGTAAAGAAGAGAAAAACTTCCCATAAGCTCTGAAACATCTAGAATTAGTTTAAACTCCTGTCTCTTCTTTCATGGAGGGTTCAGACAAGTTATTACAAACTCCAGGAAAAAAAAAGTCACAAAATTGTCATGTACAAATTATTTTTATTAACATACATTCCTTTTTACTTATACAACTATTATGATCCCTGAAATCATATGCAAAGAGTACTTATTTACACAGACAGCCCTTTTTTCTTAACCTATGTTTTTTTAAAATATAAAGAAAACACATATGAAGTCCATATTCTGCTAAGTAAGCACATTTTTCTAACTGAAATATGTCAATACGTATACAAGGTCATGTTTACTTAAGGGGTAAGACATAAAGCTTAATTACTTTTATTGTTTATTCTAAACTATCTTCTATGAAATTGAATATTTATCATTGAATTCACCTTAAAATTTCTTATTTCCTCTTAACGATTATCCTGTCAAGTATTCTATTCGAGACACTAAAAGTTCTGAAATACAGAAATTTGCCTTATCCCCAAAATAAAAAGGAACAATTACCTTCTGAAAGTTCCTCTGGATATTTGGATCAGTGCAAAAATAGACATGAAAAAGTTAAGAAGTTGAGAAGATCAAGTTAGCTTGATTAGCTATCCATTAAAGACAAAAGACAAAAGCAAGGCACTCCTGTCACCCTTAGCAAAGCTTGTAACTTGGATAAGACTCAGCAAGGCAAATGAACAACATACAACTAAGTTCTCAAGAAACTCATTTGACTGAACTCCACTGTTCAGGAGACAAGACTTTTTCTGCAAGCTGCTTATGTAGACTCTCCTTGAATGCTTTTTATCCATGAAGACTTCTTTCTACTTGGTTGGCACAAAATGGGACTTGAAAGAGTGAAATTACAAGAAGGCAATTGATTGAGCCTCCTCTGCCCTCTCCCAGAGGCCATATTGCTGCAGTCCCTTGAGGAAGGGGAGGGAAGGAAGGAAGAGGCCCCAGGGCAGGCGCAGCAGCACCTGTGGTCTGAGCTTCCCCCACCCTTACTCTTCCCTGGGTCCAGTATACACATTTCTGTCTCACCAGCTGGATCCGTGAAGAGAGGTGGAACTGAACACAAGTATATTATTTTCTGTTTTCTAGACATCATGAAGCATTCATCTTCCTTGTTTTTATTTTTTTGGTGGCATTCCTAATCAGACTATACCATCACATCCAGGACAATTCAAAAAGGTAGTGTGATGCTTCCTTCAGTAAAGAATTGGAAAGAAATGTAACTGCTTATGCAGTGCTCTAAGAATGAAGTATCATGAATGAATGTCAAGGGTTGTTTACTTAGAAAGCATGCCAGGTGGTGCTAATGGTTCCCTAATTGAACTTGAAGTGAGCAAATTCATAGCGTGCTTGAGAGTTCTTTCTTCCCAGGAAGACAGTCCAGAAGGGTGTTTCATGGCAGCTAAGGGCAGCTGTATACTCTCCCCTAAGTGCTGTCCTAGAGCCTGGCTGCTGATGTCACCCTAGAAACAAGAGTTCCTAAGAATGCCAGCCAATACTCAAGTCACACTTAGATCCTAATCGCTTCACTAATATCGATTATAGTTCCTTTTTTAGACATGGGGAAACAGCAGGCAGAGAGGATAAGCCATGGAGGACCCACAATTAGTAAGTAGTGGATTAGGGTTCATCCTGGGACATTCCGCACCAGTCCCTGGCCTTTAACCTCTATACAACCCTGCCTCTGCTTTAACAGACCCTGCAAACACCCCTGAGCCTCAACCACGGCTTCAGCGTTCGCAGTTCACAGCAAGATGAGTTGAATGGAGCAAAGAAAGATGACTATAATCCAGATGAATTAAAAACTAAACCAATTCCAGTGAGCCCAGTGCAGATACCCCCAACAGGCCAAGTATCTAACTGAAAATAGGAAATTTTAGAAACAACTTAAATTATTTAGTGGACAGTAAGTAAATAATTTAGGCATGCAGTTCCCAACTCCATTTATCTCGATGTCACCTTTAAAAAAAAAAAAAGGAAAGGAAAGGTGCAGGCAGGATGAAGATGAGCAGAGGTAGGCAGGCAGGAAGAGAGGAAGAAGAAAAGTCTTATTTAGTTGTCTGTCTTGATTGCCTAGCCCCACCCCCACCCGCTGCCAGCTGCAAGTCTCCAGTCTGGGTCCTTGGGACGCATTTGAACTACACACAGTGGCCTTATCTGCTAGGCCACCAGGGTGTACCAATGCCATCATTTTTTGCAATATATTTGGAGCATTCTCTCAATTCTTATGAAATGAAATTCATAGATGATATAATCTATCACATAAATAACTTTTAAAATTGCTCTAACTATAATATAAATGAAAAATAAAAAGAAAGTAATTTGAATTTTAAAAATCTAGATTTCAAAATACAAATCCTAGAGCATAGCTATTCTAGAAGACAAATAAATTATTAGATAGTTATACCTACTTGTAACAGAAAAGCATGGATTTAAGGGAAGTGAAATTAGGAAATATTCCTTATTTGAAGTAAAGAAAAACAGAAGAGCAAACTAACAGGTGAACACTAAAATAAAGAGGGTCCTAGTAAGTAATAACAGACCAGATTTATTTGTACATGACAAGAGAAAAGGGGAAATTGCTTTAATTAAAGTAGGGTAACATGTCAAAGCAATTATGCTGATGAAATGGAGAAAAAGAGGAAACCTAAGGGAACTAAAAGTGAGTGAGTAATGGTAGCTTGCCCCAAAAGTTTGACATCTTTTCAAAAATACTCTATGGGATTTATTTTATTATGTCATGCTGTCACCATTATTTTGAAGGACAGATACTTGATGATATCTTGTATCATGAATACTAAATAATATTTTAAAAAAGAAAAAGTTGATTCAGTATAGATACCTCTCTTTCCAGTTAATTAGCTATCAGTATGGAGTAGACAGTATGTGAAATAAATTTTTCAATAATTACAAGGTAGTGTCTTTATTCTGTTCAAATGTATCTCCATAATGACTGTCTCCTAAACCTCTGAGTTTTCTGTACTATAACTTGTGAAAATTCAAATGACTGTTGTATATTAAACAATTATATATGTAATAGGTTTTGTCCAGCAGGACATTCAAAAGATTGTGCAGGATGTCTGCTGCTCCTGATTCCTATCAGTCAAGGGGCAGTAGTGACCTAAACGTGCCCCCACACAATTCCAGAATGAACCTATGGAGATGTATTGGTTAAGGTGAAAGTCAAAATACCCCACAATTATACTTATGCATTTATGTTATATTACACTTATATTTATGTTGTTTATATATTTAAACAACCATTGTATTATATCCCTAAATCTGTGTTTAAATTAAACCAAAATTTGTTATATGCATTTAAAAAAACTGGTACCAAATATGCATTTTTTTTTTAACTTACCAGATTCAAATGTTTCTTCATCTACAGTTTTCCAAAGGGGCAGCCAAAACCAAGACGGCATAACATTACTATCCTTGACTAATTTATATTTTAAACATCTAATTCCCTGAGCCTGTGCTTCTGCACACACGTACACACACACACACACACACACACACACACACACACACACACACACACAAATCACCTTTTAAATTTTATCCTTAAATCAAGGCCATGTAAGTAGTGTCTCTCTGGTACAAACAGGCCTTCAATGAAGTCCATAGTATTAAACTTTTAAGCTTTAGTGACAAGCAGAGGTGAATCAGAAGCTTAAAATAAATAAATTAACAAAATAAAAGATGATAAAAGAATAAAATAGAAGAGAATAAATAAAATTAAAAAGAAGTTCAGAAATAAGGGAAAGGTAGATGTTACGCAGCTTTGCTGCTGGAGAGTTGTGGACATAGGAGGGCCACACCCTACCTGGAGATTTGTTGGAACCACAGACCATACAGCGAAGACAAATTCACTTATCAGACTCAAGACTTTCCAACTCGTCTCCCAGCAAAACTCCAGGGATTCTTAAAGTCAATCTTAGCACTGCCACTAAACTTGAAAGATCCTTTCCCAATTTAAAAAAAAAAAGTACAGTAATGTAAAAAGAATTAAAAAAATTAGAAACCTATTACTATTTATCTGTACTGCAGTCACCAGAAGATAGTGTCAGACAATAACAAAATCATAGTTTGCTGTTTAAAAATGTGAAATTTCAGGATTGCACAGTGGTCTACAGTTGTTCCATATGAATATTCTCAACGCAATACCTGAATGTTACTCAGTGTTCCTGAGCTCATTTCCAAGATACTGCTTTCAATAATGCTTGTTAGAATGTTGTTTGGGAGCGTGGAGACATTCCCACTGCTGTGCCCTTCCAAATGCCAGAACCACAGAAAAAGTTTGGGGATGGGGTTTCCTTTTACACATTTCTTCCAGAGAAAGACTCTCTAATGGAGGTGCTCCATGCTTCTTATGGTCATACATCTATCAAAAGGAAATGGTACCTGCTTCCACACATTTCTCGTCAATATTTATGTCATCATCTATTTTTTAAAAAAGCATAGAAAGGGAAAAAAGTGTTAATACCACAAAGAAAATTCCCTTTTCACTGGCTTATGCCAATAAAATTCAGACCACATTAGACCATGTTAATCTTAAAACCACGGCTTGAAAAGAACTCTACTATATCAGTGAAATTTACAATTGAGAGGCTACATAACATAAAACGGTTAGATTTTTTAAAAAACAGGCTTTTGAATTCTGGACAAATGAACTTAACTCTAAATCTTGGTTTTCTATCTATAAATGGGAATATTCATAACACCTAATGTAGAGTAGAATGCAACAATGAGTGAAAAACACAGGCACATAGTTAAGTGCTCAAAAAATGTGAACTATTTTTACCTTTAGCTTGAGTATACATAAGAGAATAAAAGGACATAACTACAAAAGTCATTCATCCTAATACTCAAAACCCTTTACAGCACAACCCAAACCCTGCTACAATCCACTTCTCTCCTTCGACGTCTGTTAGAGTTAATATCAATAGCTCTTCCTCCATGCCTTTGCAAATGCTGTTCCCTGTGCCTACATTGTTCCTGGCTCATCTCAAAGTGATCAAAGTGAAATCCTTGCCAGGAAACACACAAGATTTCTTCCTACCTTGTACTCTTTGCCACTACACATCTACTCTACCTTGTTATATAAACGTTTGGGCATTTAACTCATTCACCTCCTTAGACAGCTCCTGGAAAGTGGAAACTGCCTTACTAATTTTTACACACTTTACACATATTAGTATAGTGTTCTGCACACAGTAGGTACAGGAAAAATTATCTATTATTTTATTCTTCTCTCAGTTAAGATAATTATACTGTGTGTGCATTCTTCTGACTGACATCTTTTCATAAATTAGGTTAATATTGATGACTAACTGTGTCCTCAAAGAAAGAGTTTAATAAATAGTTGAACTGAATTGAGTGAATTGAGAAAACTATAGGAAATTTATAGAAGACTTTGGAGATGAGGATTTTTTTCCAAATGCTATTTCCTACCTTCTTCCATAGAAATTGCTGGGTACAGATGATTGAAGCAGAAAAACAAAGAGAGAGAAAGAACAATATTTTCCATCTGCCACTGAGAAATAAAAATGAGTTAAAGACGTTCTTTAATCTAATTTGGTAAACAAACTTTCCAAACGTAGAGAAAATAATATATCTCGATGAAGATTTTCTCATGAAAAATGTTACTGATAAAATGCTAAGTTTAAAATAAGATAAAAAAGTGATATTGTAGCTGTCACCATAAAGAATATGTATCCAAACTGGAAGGTAGTATGAAAATATTCAGTGTGAAGAAGTTACGAGCATTTTCTTTTTTCAATTTGTCTCCACAGTTGTCATCAAATCTTTTCAAAAGAAAAATAACATCAAACCATTTTTGGCTTAGAGAAAGGAGAAATAAAATGTCTGAGGACTTGGCACTGGCAAATATCTCTCTATTCCTGGCACCTTGTTCTCTTCTTAAATTTCCAAGGGCCTGCGTGGGGCCATTTTTGAAGTGTCTTACTCAGCTGTTTTCCAAGCTACAGTATCTGCTTGAGGTAGTAAGTAGTTCACAGGGTTTTGCCACCTTGGATCATTTTACTAACCATTCCCCCACTGCATTTGAATAACACTATCTAGCAAATAAACTCATTCATTAACAATTCAGGCTCAATGCATCAAAGGTACCTACAAATACAGCTGTTAATCAGCTTCTGAACAGTGTGGAAATTTAACCACCCTAAACAGAACCCAAGTGAAGGTTTGTACGTATGCAGCCTTGTTTGCCAGTAGGCACGTAGAGTCCTAGGAGGACATCACATTGGGGGTGGATCACTGACACCAACATCAGAGCATTTGCATTTTTATAAGTGGAAAATGCTTCCAAATCCAAAGGAATGAATGTCGACGTAGGATTTCATATGATTTTCCGGAGGTTACTGGGAACGGTGGCAACATTTATAGATTCTCTCTTGGTCAGGAAACCAGCCCTGGGACAGAAGGAGCATACTTCCCCATGATGAACCATCTGGACAAGAGGTATCAGCACACTCACATGTGGGTGATTCGAGGTAGGTGTGCGGCTGGTATGGCTGACACCACCAGAACTCCCGTTGCTTCCTGTGTAAAAAGAAATACACTATAAGAAACAAACAAAAAATCATCCTGCTAACCCAAGTGCAACAGATCCAGCTAATACTTCCTAGAATTCTGCTGACTCCCCCCAAGTGCAAAGGGAGATTTCATCTGCAAATACATTGTCAAGTACATTCTCCAAATGCACAGCCTAGCAGTTTTCCCTGCCTCTAAGGATCTTTACAGAACAACACTGACTTAGAGTGAAAATCTCGCTGATGATCAAGTCACCTGCCACAGGACTTTAGTAAAGAACCCTGGTGTGGTGTCCCTCCAGCATGCTAGCTTCTTTCACAGGTTTCATTAAAATTTTCATAGCATGCTCTGCTTTGCTCTCCTTCTCAGGTTCTGATTCTGTACAGTTCCTTTAGACTCTCATGAATTTCAGCTTCCCCAGTATCCTGTATTGCACAGGAATTCAGTGAACCAGCCAGTTCTGTGTGCTCCTTGCAAGACCCCACCTGAGCCCCTTCACCACTTTCTGTCTTGAGACCTTGAGGACTGATCTCCTTAGGCCTTTATCCTTGGGGGCTCAGCCTCAGAGCTCAGGTCACCCCTAGCCTCTGACAATAATCCCTGTAAGGCTCCATCTACTTCTATTTTTGATCCCCAACCCCACCCTATCCTAGAAACCCTTCCACATGTCTCTGGATTTCACAGTGAATCTTCAGCAAAATCTCTGACTTTAATCTCATTCATGAGTAAGCCCTTCGCCTTCATGCTTTAACTAAAACCCAGGTTTCCCTGAGGTCATTGCTTCCTGTGCCTTTCAAAAAGCTATGGTTTCCGCCTTCAATCCTAGGTGTGAACTAGTAGACCAGCACCAGGTGAGGGGAGCCTTAAGGTGTGATTTTTTGTTCTTTTCTCCACTGTCAAGACTCTCCTTGTAGCTGATTTCAAGCTATTATCCTGCCTTCACTGGGCGTGGATGTGAGAAGAGGCACGTGCGACGGGCTCTGTTAGCTGTTCCATGCGCTTCACAGGCCTTCACTCCACCGGGTGTGGTGGGGGGTCTGTGTCTGCATTTCTCATGGGCATCTCTAGACCATCCCTTTCCCTGGAAACCCCCAACTTTGAATCTCACACACCACCATTTCTGATAGCCATTCCCCAATTACTTCTGCTCATTCTCAGGCACTCAACAATACTATGACAAACTTTTCGATGATTTTAGTTTATAAAGACACCCTCTAACACCCTGGCCTCTTGGTTTCCTGATCTCCTCTCTTCCAATGACCTTTCCTCTTCCTCAGCCACTGTCTTCCACTGTTATACCCTAGACCCTTCCAGTACCAATAGCTACAATTTCTCCACAATTTCAGTTTCAAGTATACTTTTTTTTCTAATAATCTCCTATGTTCTCAACTCTAATCACCTGTCAACCCTATAAGGACATATAATTTTTAATCGTATTTCTTTTCTACTGACGCTAACTCCCCAACCTTGTCCCCCTCTTTAACAAGCTTAAATAGGCTTCGGTTCCAAGATGAAAGACTGTTAAGATCTTGAGCTCCTCAGAGACACGACAAAAATAAAATCATTTAGCAACCATGATCCTTGAAAAGGAACAGGGACCAGCATTTCTACAAAGAGCAAAATAAACACCTTCATAAATCGTGGAGGCCAATCTGTCTCAATGACAGAGCTAAGTTATTCTCAGAGTTGAAGGGCCAGATCTGAAGACCTCTCAGTGTTTTCCCCCACTCCTGGGAAGTGGCTTTCAGGCATTGAACCACAAACCTCCATACAAGGTGGAAAGAGGGAGAGCCTCATTTAACCAAGATGGTGTGGACTGGAGGCTGACACTGTAGAAAGGCCTGGTGGGGTAGGGAGGGGGATGACACTCACCACATGACCAGTAGCACACTTGTGCCAAACCGTTGGTGCTCAGAGCTGCCTTTCTACAGGCTGCCAGCAATAACCAGGCAGGACTGCAGCCAGTACAGATAGTTGAATGGTTTCCTGCAAGGTGCATTCCATTCTCTGGCTCTCTCAGGGAAAGGTAATAGGAAGGGGTACAAAGAGCAATTTCTGCCAGCCTGGGTACTATTAAACAGCTTTGATACCTGCTTGCTACTTTCTAGAACTTCCAACCCCAAGTCTAAAAACTGACAATTTTTTTGGCTAGGCTCACCAAATTAAAAGAAAACTCTTACAACTAGAATTAGAAGTGAAAGGGGAAAAGTTACAAAGGAAACCTTGGAAATAAAAAGCATCAAAGAAGACTACTATGACCAACTACATAGCAATAAATTGGACAGATTTAGGGACAGCCTATGAAGAAAAGGAATCAGGAAGAAATGAAAAACCTAAGCAGACCTCTTGCAAGCAAGGAAATTGAAAAAGTTATCCAAAGTCTCTCCAAAAATAAAGGCTAGGACCAGATAGCTTACCAGTGAGTTTAACCAAAACTTCAGAGAAGAATTAATACCTATTTTTCTCAAATTCTTCCAAAAAATTGAAGAACAGGGTACATTTCTAAACACTTTCTATGACACCAGTATTACACTGATACGAAGAACAAACAAGGCGTTACTAAGAAAGAAAATGAAAGGTCAATACTCTGATGAATATACAAACACCTCAATAAAAACCCACTACAAAAATTAGCAAATCAAATCTAACAATACATCAAAAGGATCGTTCATCATGATCAAGTTGGATTTAGTCCAGGGATACAAATGATTCAACATATGAAAATTTATTAATGTAATATACAACATCAACAGAAGCAAAGAAATATGTCATATGATCACATAAACAGATGCAAAGAAAACATGATAATTTTCAGCACCTATTTATGATAAAAATTCTACATAAAATTAATAAATAAGAAACATATCTCAACATAATAAAGGCCATATATGATAAATCTATAGCTAACATCACACTCAAAGGGGAAAAACTGAAAGTGTTTCTAAGATCAGGAGCAAGACAAGGTTATCCACTCTCATCGCTGCTATTTAGCATGATACTGGAGTTCCTAGCCAAAGCAATTAGGCAAGTTGAAGAAGTAAAGGAATCCAAATTGAAAAAGAAAAAAATAAAGCTATTCCTTTTTTTCAGATTACATGACAATATATGTGGAAAACACTA
Organism: Solenodon paradoxus; assembly: GCA_004363575.1. Lineage (NCBI taxonomy): Eukaryota > Metazoa > Chordata > Mammalia > Eulipotyphla > Solenodontidae > Solenodon > Solenodon paradoxus. The sequence continues at coordinate 354,066 of RJWH01000888.1, forward strand.
AAGACTCCACCAATAAAACTAGTAGAATTAATTAATGAATACAGTAAAGTAGCAGGCTACAATATTAAAATACAAAAATCTATCGTACTTTCATATAATAACACTATAGAAGAGAATTAAATCAAGAAAGCTATCTTATTTATAATAGAAACAAAAATAATTTCCTATTTTGGAATATAGTTAACAAAGGAGATGAAACCCCTATACAGTGAAAACTACATGACTTTGTTACAAGAAATAGAGGAAGAAACAAAGAGATGGAAAGATGTTCTGTGCTCATGGTTGGAAAGAACATTATTAAAATGGCTATCTTTCCTAAAACAATATACAAGTTTAATGCTCTCTCTCAAAATTCCACTGGCATTTTTCAAGGAAATAGAACAAAAATGCTTTTTTATTTGTATGGAATAAGAAAGAGACACATCTTTGGAATAGAACTGAATCACCAGAAATAAATAGACTTACACATATATGATCAAGTAATTAATGACAAAGTTGTCAAGAGCACACAACGGAGAAAGGAAAGTCTTTTCAACAAATGGTGTTGGGAAATCTGTCACGCACGAAAGAATGAATCTAGACCACTCTCTAATACCATACACAAAAACTAATTCAAAATGAATTAGAGAATTAGATAAAAGACCTGAAACTACAAAATACTTAGAAGAAAATAAAGGCAATACATTCCATATCATCAGACTTAGAAAAAGGAAATATCACCAAAACAAAAAGACATTCTACTAACCAGGATAAGACATTTGCATATCAAACATCTGGCAAGGGTTTAATATCTAAAATATATAATGAACTAAAAAACCTCAAGAACAGAATACAAACCACCCAATCAAAAATAGGCAGAAGAATTGAACAAACATTTCTCTAAAGAAAATGTATGAATTACCAACAGACACATGAAAAGATGTTCCTCTTCTCTTGTTATTAGGGAAACGCAAATCAAAATAACAATAAGATATCACTGCACTCCTGTGAGAATGGCTATTATCAAAAAAACTCGACAGAACAAATGTTACAAGGTGTGTGGAAAAGGAAACCCTTTTACACTGTAGAAGTTTAAATTGTTGCAACCTTTATGGAAAGCAGTAAGGAGATTACTCAAAAAATCCCACATGACTCCATCATTCCACATCTAGGTATTAACCCCATTAAAAAAAAACCAAACAAATAAAAAAAAAAACACTAATTCACAGAGATATATGCACCCCATGTTTTTATAACATTATTTACACTAGCCAAGAATTGGAAGCTCCCTAAGTGCCCCATATCATACATACAGATAAAGAAGACATGGTATATATACAAAATGGAATACTACATAGCCCTAAAAAAGATGAAATTCTGTCATTTGCAACAGCCTGGATGGAGCTAGAGGAGATTATGCTAAGTGAAATAAGTCATAAGGAGAATGCAAATATCAGATGATCTAATTCATATGTGATACATAAAGAAACAAAAGGAACAGACAAAAGTAAAACCATTGGACACTGATATAGAACTGAAGTTACCAGAAGGAAAAGGGATTGGGGACAGGACCAAAGGAGGTGGGGTCCAATGGACAGTGGTAGCAAACTTTTAGTGATTTGGTGGTTGGTTTGGTGTGTTGGCATATATTTGACAAACGGTGAACCTGCACATATGGACTTACATCATTTTGTAAATCAAAGTTGCTGCAATAAGTAATTTTTAAGCTTAAATTTCCTGGCCCTTCATTATAACTACTCCTTTGGCTCTCTCTTGATTTATTGTTAACTCTACTCCTCCATCTAAATCAGGACCTATCTTTTTCACCAAGGTTGGTAAACAGAATCACTTCAAATATATTACTATTAACTTTGCATGGACCCTTAAAGTTGATCATAATAATTTTTTCTAATATATTTGCTCTCTAGTTCTCATAGAAACTTTTCAAGCTTTCTCCTCTCTCCTTCCCAATACCTCCTGCTGACACTTACTCTTAGCTTTTTATTTCCTGAGACAATAAGAGCGGCCAGAAGAGAATTTATGCACCATATCTCCTACCCTCAAGTGTGTACTCTGAATTCCCTACTGATACTATCATTTTGGATGAACATAATTATGATTCCATATATAGCCAACCCTTCTACATGTTACCATAGCATAGCTCTGGTATGATCAAGGATATGGACAACAGCAATTCCCTTCTTTTTTCTGTTGTGCTACAAAATTCTCCCCTTTAATTGGATTATTCTTAATAGCATTATATACCCCATTTACAAAACTTCCATACCACTCCAGTCCCCCGCTAGGTATTTCTCTATTGCTCTGCTCTACTTTATACAAAAGTAACTCAGTGTTTTCCATGTTCGTTGTGATTATTTTATCAAATCCCACTTGATAATTTTGTCCCTATCCCTCTGCTGAAGTTGCTTTTATGAAGATCTCCATATTGATAAATTTAGTGATCAATTCTCAATCCTTTCAGCTGCAATTGACATAGTTGATCAGGACATTATACTGCCTTGATTTTCATATTGCCTCATGGGTTATTCCTTCTTAATCTACTTTCCTAATTCCTTCTCTTTTTGATCTCTTGAGCCTCTTTCTATCTTCTCTCTTTATTCACTCCCTTGGTCTTCAATAGCACAAAGTTGAGGTTGATGAGATTCAGTAACTGAGGTTCTGATTTAGCCTTGAAAGATTAATAAAATGAGTTAAAACTGCCTTTTATCATGTGATTTAACCTTCTCTCTCTTTTCTAGCTGATATGATTATTCTGGTTCCCTTAGTTATTAAGAGGCTTAAAGACATATTGACATAATAACATGTGGATTTATAAAGGAGTGTGTGTGCATGTGTGTGTGTGTGTTCTTCCATGTACTTATCTCTATCCCTTCTAAAATGTAAAAGCAAAAGTATAAGAAAACATTTTATTTCCTGATGTCCTAAACCAAAGTCCAGGAATGGGGACTTCTCTTACCTCTTCAGAAGGTGATTAGAAGGGATTAGACTAGCACAGGTATCAAGGTCTGAGATTTTCCGGGCCTGCCACCAGAGAGAATCATTCCGGTCCACAATCTGAAGGATATCCCCCTTCTGGAAAGGCAATCCAGCATCCATGCAGGGAATGTCAGGATCCTCCTGGGGCCAGTACTCGGTCATGGCACGAACATACACCTGACAGTGGGTATGCAATGGGACCATCAGAAAAGCCCTTGCCCACGAGCTAAAAGACTTAAATCCATTTCCCCCATTCCTCAATCTGCTGCTCCTGTCTTTCCTCCCCATCCTCATCAAATAGGAGAATTTTCCTCTTCAACTACGTCTAAGAGCCTTGAAAAAAAGTGACATTTGGAAGTCTCTTAGCTCAGAGAAGTTTTTGCATGAATGTTCACCTTTCTGGATGTTCCTTCTTCACATCTTGGTACCTCATGTCCTTTTATTGTAGTCACTTACTGATTTGCCTCTCATGTCATCAATATTGAAAAATATGCAACATATTATTGAACAAGTGTTCGACACATGGTAGAAGATGGTATGATATAAAGCATTTAGTTGCTTTTATTGTTACTTACTTATATTTACCTTGTGGGAACACCAAGGTTCTTACCATCTTCTGGCTATTAACAGGAGGATCAGAAACTGGAACCACTTTGAACGTGATTGTGCCTCGAGACATAGCCTAGAAAATGTCAAAGGGGAAGAAAGACAAATCATAGTTTTCTGGGCTACTGGGGTTTGGCAGATGGTATTACAACTCAACATGTCCAAGTATAAAGATGACATCTCCCAAATGGACTTCTACAAGGGTTCAGCAGCTAAATATCACCACCCATCAATCAAAATAAATTAGGAAAAAATTTAGCTGTTTCTGCCCTGTGGCAGGACTCCTGAGTACTGTTCTACTAAAAACCACACTGACTTCTGGCCTCTTCCAGGGTTCCTCCATCTCCTCACTCAGCAAGATTATCTTCCTTCAGGCACTGGGGAAGGAGATGTGGTCTTGATCCTGATCTTCTCATTGCTCAGGCAGTAATTATTTCCTGAACTGCTGCTTCTGCATCAGGCAACCTATTCTTATGGGGAAGATGAGGGACTCCCAAATCTTTTGGGGGTAGGGGACAGGACTGACAAGCTTCTAAGTTAATTGTGAATATAGAGACCCCCTCAAATATTTGGAGGAGATAGAGAACTTCTTAGCCTAAAGGGAGAAGTAAGAACACAATAGCAGGCCCTGGAGACCTAGAAATTTAACGAGACCTTGTTCTCATATTTCGGTGAGTGTTATATTCCTTATCTCAGTTCCTGGGGCACATCTATAAAAATACAGAGTTCCCCACAAGAACAAAGTTTGAGTACTAGTCTATATAATATGCAATAATCAACCTCCAGCCTGGGAGATGGGCAGGGGCATGTTGCTATGGTTTTTGACAGCCGGATAGTGATTCAGGAAGAAGTTTGAAGGAGGAGAATGGGGCTCTAAAAGAGAACAAAGACTTGTATGACCAGATCTTAAGTCCCCAGTTTCAAATACCAAGGACTGGCAGGGCAAGCAAGTAAGTCTGTTTCCCCATATGCTGCCTTTTGGTTATTTTCTTCCTATCCCAAATCTGCCTCAAGGAAGATGTTAAACAGGATTAGGCTGTATGAAAACATTAAGGGAGCAAGAGGTGGTTTGCTCAGGTCAAATTCCTCTCTACAGAGTCTCACCCTGTGCACCCTGGGCTCGGATTCCAGTGGTGCAGTCCAGTGGTGAGAGACCTGAGTCGGGTAGCCTGAGGGTCTTCCTGAGGCTAAAAGGGCAGCTTGGGAGAGCAAGTCCCCTAGCAGAGGGGAGTATGAGGGAAGAGGGGTGAGCTGCACAGAAACAAAGTCTGGAGGTCCATTGAGAGGGACCAAATCCACCTCAGAGGAACACACTGTGCATTTGATAGGCCAGTTCAGGATGGCCGTCCACTAAGTCATGAAGAAGTTAAAGAACAGCTTATTACCAGAATATGAATCACTTGCTCAAGGTCCAGTCCCTCAACTGAAACTCCATTCACTTCTACCAGTTTGTCTCCAGCATATAATAATCCTGGACAAACAGGAACACAAAACCAAGAAAGATAAGGCAAAAATAGAGGTAGTTATCTCAAAGCTATTCAACAAACTCACTAATGGGAGCATGATCTGACATCTTAACATTTATTTTGAAATACAATGACAATAAAAATAAAGCAAACTAGTTGTTCCAATTTATACCACCACCAAAGTGCATGAGAATTACTTTTTCCCCCACCTTTTCACCAACACTGGGTATTATTAATTTTTGCTAAGCTGATGTTGTAAAATGGAATCAGGAGGTTCCAATTCCAAGATGGTGGACTGTTAAACTCTCAAGCTGGCTTCTCCCCACAGCACAACCAAGAAAACAGCTACTTGGCAACTATAATCTTTGAAAAGAAACAGGACAAACATCTCCACAAAGAGAGGGAACACATGCCTCCATAAAATATAGGAGAAACCAGTTTTGCTTGGCACAACACCACACTGTTCAGAGATGACTCTGGGGGAGTGGAGAGAGACCAACAAAACCAACATTCTCCCGGAGCTAAAGAGCTTTCTCCCAAAGTGAGGGGTCCCATATCTGGGAACTGGCATTCATTCACTGTGCCAGGAGCCACTGCACATGAGATGAAAAGAGGGCTAGCATTCTAGTGAATTGAGATGCTGCCTCCTCACAGTGTCTGCACTCAAGGCCACCTTTGTGGGAAATCCCTGCTCCCCAGGTAGGGGAGAAGAGCCCTCCTTGCCACTAGCATACTGGTGCAGATAGGTTGCTGCTTACTGCTGCATTTTCAGGGCCAGCCATAGATGGGCTGCCAGAGTCTGACAGTCTATTTGAGGAGATAGTTGACTGTTTCCTGGCAAGGAGCATTCCATTCTACCCCTGTCACAGGGAAAATAATTGGAAGGGCTCCATCAAAATGGCACCCTAACACAGGCCTTTACATGAGGGAAGCTTAATCCATAGAAATAAACACAAAGTGCCAAACAGATTGAAGACATAGAGAAATATACATGAACCAAAACAAAATCCCAGGGGAAAATCTGAATGCAACAGACTTTAGTAAACTACTTGATAAGGACTTTAAAGCAACGGTTTTAACATATTCATTGCTATTTTTTAAAAAAGGAACAAAAATAGAACTACAGCAAAGACAGAGAAAATACAAGACAGTTCCAGAGTTCATGGAGCTAAGGAACGCAATAGCTGAGTTAAAGAGCACAACAGAGGGGCTCAACAGTAGGCTGGGAGAAGCCTTCAATAGAAACAGTGAGTTAGAAGATCTGGCAATGGAATGTACTCAACCAGACCAGCAAAGAGAAAAAAGAACGAAAACAAAAGAAGACAGCACACAAAACATATACAATAACATGAAGAGGAAAAACATTTTGCATTGTAAAGTTTCCAGAAGAAGAAGAGAGATAAGGGGACGAAACTGTATTTGAAGAAATAATAGCAGAAAATGTACCTACCCTGGGGAAGAACACCACCTTCAGGCTCACAAAGCTCAAAGAGTTCCAAACAAAAGAAACCCAAATAGACCTAACTAAGACACATTGTCATTAAAATGTCAAAAATACAAGATAAAGAGAGAATCTTAAAAGCAGCTAGAGATAAATGAGTTACATACAAAAGGGCCCATAAGACTGTTGGCAGATTTCTTAACTGAAACCTTACTGGCCAGGAGGGAATGACATAATATATTCAAAGTGCTGGAAGAAAAGGATTTCCAACCAAAGATACTCTATCATGCAAAATAATCATTTAGAATTAAAGGAATTAGAGCTTTACAGGCAAACAAAAGTTAAAGGAATTCAGTGCTACAAAACAAGCTTTACAAGAAATATTAAAGGAAGTTCTATAAAATGAAAAGAAACCTTACTAAAAAATGAGCAAGACATCAAAATATAAAGTGTGAGAAGGAGGAAAGCAAAAATGTGAACTGTTAGAATGAGTTGAAGACTAACTTGCTTTCAAATAAAAACAGGCCATAAGCATAGAAACTTTTACGTAAACCCCAGGGCAAACTCAAAGTATAACTCCAGAGAGAAGACAGACAAGAGAAGGGAAACCTAACACGGCACTGTTAGGCTGGCCCAGGAGGACAAAATGGCGGCCCAGAAGGACAAAATGGCGGCCATACCCGGGAAAAAGGAAGCTGATGCAACCACACCTGGAATCACAGGACCAATCCCCAATCGCCACGTATGAAGCCCGCGAAATTCTTTTGCTTAAAGATCGCGCTTCCCTGTGTTCAGGCGCGACTTACCCGGCCCTCGTTCTGCGGACTGGAGAACCTTGCCCGGGTGCGCAAACCCCAATAAAGCCCTGGCTATTCGACTTTTTGTCTAATTGACTTTCTTTCCTCGCGGAGCTCAGAAAAAACCTTTCAGGCACAATTGCTTTTCAAACCACATAAGAAGAGAAAAAGAAAAACAAAGATACTGTCTGTAACACCCAGGAAAAAATAGCAAAATGGTAATAAGCAGTTATATATCAATAATCACCCTAATTGATAATGGATTAAATTCATCAATCAAAAGACACACAGGGGTCAAATGCTGCATTCAGGAGACTCATCTACATTCAAAAGATAAACAGACTCAAAGTCAATGGTTGGAAAACAATCCTACAGTCAAATGGTAACCAAAAAATGAAGGTAGCACCATACGTCAAATAAAATAGACTTTCAACTAAGGAAGGGAAAAAGATGATGACAGAAATGGTCATTAGATAATAAAGGGGTCAATTCAGCAAGAAGACATAAGTCTTATTAATATATATGTACCAAATGAAAGAGTATCAAAATATATAAACTAATTATGAACAGAGCTAAAGAGAAGACATCAGCTGCAATACAATAATAATGGGAGACTTCAACACCCTACTTACAACAATGGACAGATAACCAGGCAGAAAATTAACAGGAAAACAACAGCCCTAAATGACAAATTAGTACAGATGGGTTTAATAGGTATTTATTGAACACTTCACCCATCAACTGCATAATTTACATTTTTCTCAAGTGCCCAAGGAACAAGCTCAAGGATAGACTGTATATTAGAAGAAAACAAATGTTAATAAGTTTACAAATATTGAAATCATACCAAGCATCTTCTTGGATCACAGCAGTTTAAAATCAACTACAAGGAGAAAGCTGGAATATTCTGAAATATATAGAGGCTAAACCCTCCATATTTTTTGAGGTATTGATGTTACCTCAATAAATATTAAGTTTAAAAAAAGAAAGTTAAAAAAATGGAATCAGAACACCGATAAAAATAAGTGCTAAAAATAAAGATATCAGGGTCTTGACTAAATAATGAAGAAAAAAGAATGGAGAGGCATTCTTCAAAAGAGAAAAAGTATAGAAGTTTGGAGGTTAAGATTGAACCTTGAAAAAATTAAGCAAATAGTCGTGTTGTCATAGAGATGGGACAAGAAGCAGGATGATGTCATGGAACTGAAATCAAGTATGATAAAAATGTCAAGAAAGGTATGGTCAACAAAAAAGTATCAGATGTACTAGAAAATAAAAATAAAACTTAGGCTGAAGGAAGAGCCAATGGACTCAGCACCTAGGAAATCCATGGGCTAATTCCTCTAAGAATGTTGAGGTCTGAACCCTGGGCCAGGTTTCCACCGTCCTTAGCAGTGAGCACAGAGGCCAGCAAGTAAAGAATTGTTCATTTTGGAGCACAACAGTGAAACGAAGGAAATTCCGTTCTCTGGTAGAAAAGACAAGCAAAACACATGTCAAGTTGGGGAGGAGCTATGCCTTTTTGAAATCCAAAGGACCAAGTGAGGAGTGGAAATGGGAGTATAATTATAGAGTGAGGCAGTTTCAGACTTGAATTCCAACTCAAACTCCATGAAGTTGAGCAAGCTAATTAATCTCTTAAGTTTCAGTCTCCTCATCCATAAAATGGCACAATGCTCATTAGGTTTCCATGAGAATGCTAACTAAAAGAACATTAACATGATGTCTGGAAGAGGAGGGAATTCATGAGGGAGAATAAGATTCTTCTGGAATATTTATTCCTCCCTTCTTTACTGCTCTAATTAAGCAATAGAATCTATTAGCTCCCTGAACTAAATTTAGAAGACTAAATAATCAAGATTTCTTATCTTTCTGATCACACTGCTCAGCTTACCACTCTTCTCAACGAGCCCTCCGTGGATGACTCTGGCCACCAGGATGTCTCCAGTCAGCTCATGGCGTTTGATGGTAACTCCCTAAGGAGAGAGCCCAGTGGAACCTCTCTTTAAGCTGACACGACCATTTTTCTGGTGGCTTCCCTCAACATAGCCCTGGTCTTTTAGACAAGGCAATCATACCAACCAGAGTGATATTATGTCATTAAAATAAAAGGCCATTTAATCTTGGTCTCCTAGGGTCTCGATTCAACCACATAGATATGAAAGAAAATTTGATCCTTTCAAAGACAAGTAAGGTCCCACAATTTCAAACTAATCCAAGGGACTGTTCTTAGAAAATCAAATTAATGCCTCACTTAGAGAAAATAGGCAAATTCATTGGAATTGAGTAAGATAAAGTACATGCCAGACAATGAAATAAAATACATATGTCTTATTTCTCAAAGCTCTTTCAAAAAAGAGAAACATGAAGCAAAAATCATTCCTTGGTTAAACATTATGATATGTAATGTGTTTGAAGCCATAGGCAAAAATCATCATACCCCTCACATTTTCTGAATACCTCACACTGTATCCGTGAACACAGATAAGAATATTGCCCAAGTAGCTACTCAGAATTGTGATTTAGTTCACAGTTAACCTGGTATAATTCTAAATTAAAGGCTAACATGCTTTTCTTACCAGGGGCTGCTGGTTTTTCACCAAACAAACAATCCTCATGGCTTCTTCATTCTCAGGGATATTATCTGGCAGTGGAGGGAGAAGGGGCTCAAAATCCTTCTGAGCTACAGTGTCGTGGGCACTGAGCAAGGCCTAGGACAGAGGAAGAAAAGGGGAACAAATGTCATACACAGCACACACCTAGCTAAACGGTGACTCAGTGTTATATAAGAAACACAACATTAGCCAGCTCATACAAGCCAGGCACAGGTCTAACTAAGCATTTATGTGAATTAATCAATCTTAATAATAACTCTACAAGGTAGTATACTTACTGTCCCCATTTTACAAAGAGAGAAGGCAGAGAACTTAAACTATACAATATATATTCTTTCACTTCTGCTAAAATGTATTATTTTGTTCTTTTCTCATTTCCTAGAAACTCATGTAATCCAAAGTGTTCTGTGGGCTTGAATTAGAAAACAGTAATTTATAACATTTTTCCTAAGACAGAGGAGGAGGGCAGTAATCAAAATATTTGCTGGTTTAATTTGTCAGTGACATCCAAGGACCCATGTGAAACAGAATGGGAAAAAATAGCTGCTTGGTTTAGAGTAAGAACAAAGAATCCCTTCTGATGGCCACTATGCTAATTTTTCTTTTCCTGGGGTGGGGAAACAGTCATTCTTCTGCCCTGCCTGAGATTGGTGGACTCAGAGAAAATTCTCCAGAGTAATTTTGTGAACCAAAATTGTTGATTCATAAATTCCATTACTCAAATACAAATATTCTCTTAAAGTTATACTTTGTTGATACCTTGATTTCAAAATCCTTAAGTACTTACTATGAGATAGGTTTCTGTTTTGCACTCAAATGTGCTTCATAAGCACCCTTATAGAGATAATCATCGTTACTACATACTGCAAACACCTTCACACACCTCATTCAAAACTTAGACTATTCCCAAATTGGAAAGGGATTGTGCTGTCCTGATTGCCTGCATTGAGGGACAGTGGCATTAGGGGAGAAAGAAGATACCATAGAGTGTTCTGGATGCCTCTTCATAGACTTGGCAGACTTGACTCCATGCCTGATGACATCAAGCCACTCACATCTGAGGCCCACATCTTTAATTACAATCTGCTGGTCACCCATGTACAATCACAGGACATAGAGTCAGAGAGCACATTTTCTATCATGTTTCTTTCTACTTCCCAATTTTGTGTATGTCTCCATATGGGATATTTTGTCTTTCTTAGCAAATACTTGCCTTAAAGTGTGGAGCCTGTAGGATTTGTCTCAGCTCTTGGATTTCAGGGGAATTAGGGATTTCATATAATATCTCCACTACCTGGTTGATGGAAAAGCATATGTTGTGAATTTTGCAAAATTCTTCATTACCTAGTTAGCCTTACTTACCCAGACTAGTGATGATAATTGACCTAAGAGAAGTTGATATTGAAGTCTTCGTTGTTATCTTTAAAGTCGGGGCCCATGTTCCTTCCTCACTTATTAAGGTAGAATCCAAGATTTGGGGGTAGATCTAAACTCCAGTGGGCCAGCCCTGGCGCATCACGACTTGGAGGAAGAACTAACACCATTTTGCAGTATGTTATATACCAAGGCACTTTCTCTCTAGTGGCTGTAAAATAGCTGTTTATTAATGTTAAGGTTTATGGGCAGGTTAGGGTACAGGCTCAAAAATACCTGGAGAATTCAGGTTGGTTAATTCAGTGGGATGCTCCCTTTATCAACTGGAAAGTGGGAATAGCAATTTGTATTTCAAGGCTTATTATTTGGTTAACAATTTTAATGTTCACTGCAATTTTAAAAAGTGCAAAGGAGAATGAAATATGATCTTGCTGTTGTAATTTAGATGTTTACCTGCTTTCTGACAGGGTATCAGCCCTCAAGATTTTTAATCAGTCCCATTAGTCTTCATCGTTACATGCAGGTAGGTGAAAACAAGCGGTTTACTCAACTTTACCCTCATTCACTAGAATTATAACTGAGAAAAATATAATACAAGTGTTTTCCTGTGGACAACTGAGAACAATTTGAGTTGTTGATTTCTGGAATTGAGGGTACATTTTTTCTTCCTTTTCTCTATTGCTTTAAAATAATCTGAGCAATAAATAATAATAAAATGGATTACCTTTGTTCATCCATTCAACAAATATTTCTTGAAAACCTACTATGCATTAGGCACTATTTTGAGTGATACAAAACCACATTGAATACATAGACAAAAATCCCCATTCTCATTGAATTCACAGTCTAGTGAAAAGATACAGACAATAAATAAATTAGACCAGTAAAATAAATAGTTTTATTTTGATGTGAGAAGACTTGGGAAGAAATATAAAAGGAACATGGATAGAGTGTTATTATTAGACTGCAATTATAGATAACAGTGACCAGAGAAAGCCTCAGTGAAAAGCTGACATCTGAGTGGAGATTAGAAAGTGATGAGGAAGCAAATCATGTAGCCATATGGGCAGGAGTATTACTGACATTAGGAATAGCAAGTGTACAGGGCCTGTGGCAGAAAGATGTCTAATTCAAGCAAAAAGGGGTGAATATGACTGAAGCAGAATGAAAAGAGGGATAAAGTGAGTAAGGGAGCTACCTCATATTTGGCAATGTAAGAACTTTGATTTTTATTCTGACATGGGAAGTTGTTAGAAAGGTTTCAACAGAAAAGTGACCTGATTTGACTTACCATGAAAAAAGACCTCCTTGGCTACTGTGTTAGGAAAAGAATATAAGAGGTGAAGATAGAAGTAGGAGACAAGGCTATATCATAATTGGATGTGTGAAAGATGATGGTTCCTACTAGGTGATATGGTAGACGTGGTGAGTTCTGCAAATATTTGAAATTAAAGCTTTGCCATCAGATTGGGTGTGAGTATGAGAAGAGAAAGTCTCAGATGATCCCAATGATTTGACCTGAGCATTGTAAGAACAAAGATGCCACTGCTGAGATAGAAAAGGCTGGAAAGGGGTAACTTTTGGGGTAGGGATGACCAGGAGCTTAGTGTGGGACCTGATTAAGTTAGAGGGTCCGTGAAACATCCAAAGAAGATGAGGAGAAGGCAGTTGGATATAAAAGACTGGAGTTCAGGGAAAGGCCCAAGTTGACATAAATTTGGAAAACATTAATAGCATTACCTATTCACATATGGTAAACTGAGTCTGAGGTACAGGAAAAAATAGAATTGGATACATGCTAAAAATGTTATTTTTGACTAATTTGGGGACTAGCCTGCCAAGTTTCTTCCTTCGCTTACAGTTCAGTTAGAAACAGGTATTAGATATACAATCATCAAAACTTTTTATCTGAGCCTCTAATTCACTTAAATGAGAACTCTGAGTAAAATGGCTTTAAGTTCTGGAGACTGAACATCATCTTACCTCATAGGATAATGCCTGTGCATGGAGTGTGGTGGGTACAAGCTTCCTTTCTTTAAATTCCTGGAGGCAGTCATAAACCTGCAGAAGGGCACCGGGTGGGAGAACGGTATTGTGATAAAAAGACTATTAAAACTTGAGTATCTCCACGGGGAGAAACAGCTGGGAAGGGGCACTGGCAGCTGAGTAGCAAGTATGTGTGCTAACCTTTAACAGCCAACAAGAAATAAACTCAAGTTTGGCGGTCCTGATGATTCAAAGCCTTATTATTCAAATAATAATTGAATAATTGATCTTCCTCAACAGATTTCATTGATAAAAAAATTAATTCAACCTTTTACTCTTGTTAAGCTAAGTAAAAGAAGGGTGTTTCCAGGGCTGAGACCCGTGAGAATCTGCACTGGATGCTGCTCAGGGCATGAGCTGTGTAGGAGTCTCAGGGTCCAGGAAGGAATGGAAAAGGAGGCTGGGAACAATACTGCTAATTTGCATTCTCCCACTCCCTCCTCTGCCCCTCCCCACTCTCCCCTGCTCCTTTTATTCTTCCAATTCTCCAGGAAAAAGTTTGCTAAAATTCCAGCTTCATCTCTGCTAACGCGAAGATTTTGTTCCATTCCAGGATTAAGGGTTGAGCTGAGTACATCCTCCAGGCAGCCCTTAATCTTAATTTAAGAGTCTAGTTTATTTTACAAATGGAGAAATAAGATCCAAGAGGCCAGTTTAGGCCAGATCTTCTCTATCAGATCAGATGACAATACTCCTTGCTCAAGTTTACCCAAAATGATGGATTGATACAGACAGTGCAAAGTCCAAACAGCCTGTGGTGGTGCATGAGTTCCAAGCCTTCACTAAAACTCCTGCTTTAACTAATCCCAGGAAGACAAAGTACCTCACAGAAATTAGGAGGGTCCTCCCACCCCGATTTTATTGACATATAACATTGCATAAGTTTAAACTGCACAACATGTTGATTTGATATGCATAAATATTGCAAAATGATTACCACAGTAAGATTGGCTAGAATCTGTATAACCTCACATAATTACCAATCTGTGTGTGTGGTGATAACATTTAAGATCAGTTCTCGTAGCAACTTTCAGATATATAATAAATGCAATCACCATGCTGTACATTAGGTTCCCCAGAACTTATAATGGCAAGTACCCTTAGACCAGCGCTTCCCCATTTTCCCCTCCTGCGAAGCCCTGACAGCCACCATTCTCTCTGCTTCTGAGTTCCGCTTTTTTAGATTTCAGACACAAGTGAGAACAGAGTCTTTCTCTGTCCTACTCATTTCACTGAGCACAATGCATCCCAGGTCCATCTCTGCTTTTGCAAAAGGGAAGATTTCCTTCTTTTTATGGTGGGATAATATTTTATTATATATTTAACTTCTGGGCATATATCTGAAGGAAATGAAATGACTACCTCAAAGAAATATCTGCACCTACTACGTTTATTGTGTCATTATTCACAATAACCAAGACATGGAAGCAACCCAAGCATCCACCAAGGATAAATGTATAATAAAAATTAGGTATTTTGAAACAGGTGCTGCGAGGAGCATGTCATTATTCATGCTAAAGATATTGCCATTGCCCTTATTTAAAAAATATGTTAACTTGGCATCGTACCACTAACCCCACTTCACATATAAGCGAAGGAAACACCAACATTCCCCAGATAACTTTGAAACAACCTCTTAATAATTGTTTTGGCGGAGCAGCAGTTAGTCAGTCTCCTCCAAAGGAATGCAAACCGCATGCACCTGGGATCAAATACTGGGTCCAGGTGGAAGCAACCAGTATGAACAACTAAAATGGAAATAAAAGAAAATACAATGATTCTTTCTCTTCTCTCTCTCTGCCTCCTGCCTGCTCACCTTCATTCCTGCCTGCAGCTTGCCTTTAAAAAAAAAAAAAAAAAAAAAAAAAAAAAAAAAAAAAAAAAAAAAAAAAAAAAAAAAAAAAAAAAAAAAAAAAAAAAAAAAAAAAAAAACAATGTTCAGAGGAACGATATTATAGTTAGATAATAAATGCTATTATATAGTCCATGAAATCTTAGCCAGAGCTAAGCAAAGTAGAAGGAATCTTCAGGGTAAGACCACCTTAAGATATCTAAATAGGTGTGCCCTGGTGGAGGAGCGGTTAGGTCCACCACCTTCAGCTGGTGCAGTCCACTTACATCCCAGGGACCCATGTTCATGTCCCAGGGCCGGGATGAACAACCAAGATGAACAACTAAGTAAAATAAATAAAGTACTTCTTGCTCCTCTCTCTTCCTGCCTGCCTGTTTGCGCACCATCATTCAAGGGAAAAAAAAGAAAGATCTATCTAAAGAGAACTGTAAGACCATAGACAACTCATTTTCTGATTAAAAAAAAAAAAGAATACTTTTATCAAAGCATTTTTATTTGTCCTGAGTTAGCCTCAAGGACAGCTGCTGAGGAAACTGTCAGTGGCCATCTGTGGCACTGCTTTGTTGTGGGGCAGAAAGAAAGGAGTTGCCATATTCTTTTCAACCTAAGTGAAGTCTTTCCTAAACTCAGTGGGTTTGTGTAGCTCTACTCTGAGATCGTCTTCTAAGAACATCTTGCAAGTTGAAATTTCCTGCTCAACTGGCCCAGCGGCACTGCGGGGTAAGCAGTTTCCGCCCTCACAGAAAGCGGGAGTATCCAGGCTCACGTTCAGCAGAGACTGCAGCCACGGGGAATGGAGGAGGTCGTACAGGAGACCCAGGTTATTCACATCTCGACTGTAGAACACATTCGACTCTTGCAGCACAGGCCTTAGGATTTGGCAGAGACCTACGAAAGGAAGAGCGCAGATGGGATGGCAGGTGGAGATGGCAAAAAGGGCGGGTGTGTATGTGAAAGACAGCTCAGCTGGGACGTGCTCCGGGACTCAGGGGGGGAGCAGAAATGACTGTAGGTTTAAGTCCAAAAGATCTGCTTTCAAGTCTTTTTCTGTCCCTTAGTATGAGACCTTCAGAAACTCATGCATCTGAAACCCAGTTTCCTTGTGGCAAAATGAGAATACGCTAGCTTTCCTGCAGGGTTCTTGCTAACACTAGGTGGAAGATAGATCACAGTTGTTAAGACAGTATGAAAGCAATATTGCTTTTCGCTCCCTGATCTTGCCAGCCTTAGCCTTTGGGTTATTCCATAATTATCTAGTTGTTTTCTGGAGCCTCCTTCTCTAATTCAAACAGAACCCTTTATCTTGACCCTTTCAAAATATTCGTTATGTTACTGAAAACTGCTCTCAAATACTTTTAATACAAATCTCTGGAGTCTGCCAATTAAAGGCACTAAACAGGTTTTAGTGAATGCTTAATTTTTCACAAGTGTTTCTATAGATATTTTATTTGTTGCCCTAATATTTTGAATGTGAAAACATCATGAAGTTCTAAATTTAAGTAAAACATTGTGGGAGAGGAAAAAAAAAAGATGCTGAATTTACTATGTCCACCTTCCTGCCTTGAAAACTGCTGAGACTTACCATGGATAGATGTAGTAGGATACTCAAAGAAGCATAATAAGTTCCTTAGAAGAATCAGAAAAGTATCAGGTATCAGAAAAGTATTTCTGTCTGCTATCTGATCACATATTTAGTGATAGAAGAACTTTCTGCTCTAGAAAGGGAGTGCTGGGGCCACATACCATTTCCGGAGTTGGTTGCTGTAGAAAGTGTCATGTCCTTCTTGTCGGGCGGACCTGCTTCTTGGTCTGACTGTATCATTCCCTCTACCTGAGCTTCCAGAAGGAAATCAGAACTAGGGAGCAAATCAAATAAACATTACACAGCCAACTTCTTCATGCTGGCCATGCAAGTCTTAGCAGATCAGAATGTATTTTCCATAGTATTTTCTGAGCAAGTCAGGCTTTGTGTTACAAACTTGGATCCACATCAAACGAAGCAGTCTTGTCCTGTGACTCTCTCTAATTTAACCATCACCAGTAAATTATTTCTTAAAACACTCTTCCTACTCTCCTCTTTAAAAAAAAAACTGTGTGATGTTATATTTATATATTTTCTACCTCTTTGCAGAATTTATTTTTACCACCAATCAGAGCTCAGGTGAGTGGCATGGCTGGACCTAATCAGGTCCCTTTCATTGCACCAAGAGTTCTTGGCACTAATACTTGCAAGAGTTACGGGTTACTGCTGAGGCATATACTCTTAGAGTTTATTTTTTATTTCACTTTAGATTGGTTTAGTTTCAAGAGAGAGAAACTTCAAATAATAATGACTTAACAGGGTAGAAGTTTATATATTGCTCCTGCAAAACTCCAGAGACTATGTCAATCCAGGCCTGGTAGGGTAGCGTTGTTGGGGAAGTTCCCAGAAACAGGCTCCCTCCAGCTCACTGCTCTGCCACCCCTGCTGGTGTGGTGTGGTTTTCATTCTCATGCTCCAAGGTGGTGGCTGGAGCTCCAGCCATTACTTCTGCTTTTCAGCCAGCAGGCTTTGCCAAGGGATTAAGAAATTGAGTGCAGGCATGCCCTGGTGGTCTAGCAATTTAGTACACCCCAGGCATAGTACAAACACACACACACACACACACACACACACACACACATCCCAAGGTCCCTAGACCTGGATCTTTGGGAGCGATCAAGATGAATAGCTAAATAAAATAAAGTGCTTCTTCCTCCTCTCTCTGCCTACTGCCTGCCTACAAGAAAGAATATTCTTTCTTGTACCTTTCCTTTAAAAAAGAAGAGAAAAGAAAAAAGAAAATGAGGGCAAAGGGAACATGTCTTCTGCTCTTTGAGGAAAATTTCTATGTTGTCCCACAACATGAGGAATCACCTTATATCCTTTATACCTTGCAAATGTCCCGTTAAAATTCCAAGTTATTAGGAGAAAAAAAGAAAAAACCACCACCACCACCCAGTTATCTGACCTAGACCCCAACTTTTCTTGAATTATTTTTACACTAAATATTTTTGCATAGTTTTAGTACACATTAAATTTTTTGGAATGCTGTTATCTTAGTTGAGGAATGAATTTACATTGTTTTGCTTGGACTTCATCAAATTCTTCAGCATTTCAGGAACTTGTGGTTAATAGTAATGCTGCCTGAGTTATTCAGGGCATCATCACAGCACACTAGTATCAATCTGTATTCGTGTCTGCATTCCAAGTTGCTGTATCCCTGATGGATTTTCTATAGATGCAAATAGGTACTATTTCTTTATGCCTTTTAGTTTAGTGATACCCTAGATTCACATATTGAACTATACAGTATTTTATCAACTTAATTTCTTTTTATTTAGGGTTATATCTGTCTATCTATCTATATAGGTATCATCTATCAATCTAAAGTTGTGTGTAGGTAAGTATCTGATTTGAGTTCCTCCAGAATCAGACACAGTGCAAGGATTTTAGTGAGGTGACTTGCTTGGAAACACCAGCAGGGGTATGAAGGCAGTGCAGGGGGTGGAAAGTCAGTCAAAGATCTATCAAGCAAGTAACCACTATGGAAAACTAGAACCTGGTCCCATGGGAAAATAAGGAACTTGGGTGTGGTGGGGGCTGTACCCAGAGGGCATTACTTCAGGCCTTTCAGTCTGCTCTAGGTAGATGGTGGGTGCAGGTGCTGCCAGTTGAAAGTTGGCCCAGCAGTCACCAAAGTGGTAAGGACCAGGGTATATGGGTAGAACATTAACAGCATTTATCATGGTAGAATAGTAAAGAATAAGTGTGTGTGTGTGTCTGTGTGTATGTGTGTGTGTGTGTGTCTGTGTGCAGGTAAGTAGCATTTCAAATTAGTTGCTAAAGTCTGGCGGCATAGAACCACTGTCTAGAATCTAGATGGATTGTGGGATTGAGCCAAGGAGGTTGTCTAGAAAAAACATCATTACTATTTTCTCTAGATTCTAAGGCAGTGAGAAGAGGAAATACAGAAAGCTGTTATTTTCAGAAAGATATTCCCTCCACATTCTTTTATAGTCACACTGAAATACTCATTTGCTAGATTCTACCGAACCTTGCTATCATGTCCTTGCTTGCTTTGTCCACTGCAGCCAGCCTGCCCACCCTCAACTGCATCAGGTTAAGCCCTGCCTTTCCCTGTGCTCCAATTTTCAAGCCTCTGTTAAATCATTTAACAATAGTTGCATCTCCGACTCATGTTCCTCCCTAAAGAGGAACTCTTCTAAGGGAGGGAACTGGAAGGGAGATGGATAAATTTTGTCTTCCAGACATAAATTAGAGATCTGACACCAAATCATTATTCGACCTTTTAAAATCGGAGTTTCTCACAAATCACAAATCTCACAAATCTGTCCTGAGTGAGGCAGTACAGACGAAACAAGCCAACTGCTGTTGGTGTGTTATAAAGTGGACCACATTACATGGTATTTATGTGCTGAACTAGGCTATTTATCCATGCAGCAGGTGGGAACACCAGAGACTACGGATTCCTGAGAGGGACTTAATGTGACAGCTTCACAGACAGACTGTGGTTTCTATGGTGAATTTTAATCATTAAAATAGCTTCTAATAAACCACGGCCCACTCCACAGAAAACTAATTCATTTAGTTTTAAAAATAAAAAAGTGGTAGGACACAAGCTGGAATGAAAGCACGTAGGCAGGAAGAGGGGAAGAGAAGGAAAAAGCATTTTTAAAATAAATTTAGTTGTTCAATTTGGTTGGTCCCCATGGTCCTGGGTCACAAACCAGGTCGTTGGGCTTTATGTGGACTTTGCTGAAGCTGCATGCTTAATGCCTGAGCACCAGGGTGCACCAAATTCATATACTCTTAAAGGCTCATTTTGGCCACAACTTCCTCAGTTCTAGAAAGAGTGATTTTCAATTTCACAACTTTGGTGAATTCTAAGAACTGCCTGCCTGATCATCCTCAGGTTTCTGTGACGTTTACTATGGATTCAATTATTACTACCAAATTCAGATATTGAAGTCCTTTACCACCCAGTGTGACAGTACTGGAGATGTGGCCTTTGGGAGATAAGTAGGGTTAGATGAGGCCATGAAGTGGGGGCTCCGATGCTGTTAGTGCCCTTTGTAAGAAATGCCACAGGCCTAGTTCTTTCTCTCTCTCCTTACTGCCACCCCTGCCCATGTGAGGACAATTGAAGAGGTTGTCTTCAAGTTAGGAAGAGGGACCCCACCAGAACCCAAGCTGTCGGTATCCTGATCTTGGACTTCCAGTTTTCAGAACTGTGAGGAAAAACATATCTGTTCCTGGTATTGTTATGGCAATTCAAGCTAAGACAAAATTTATAAATTCCCAGAAAATGATTTCCCTTCCTTCCTTCAGGGAGTTAAGGAAAGTGTTGTGATTTATTGTCCTTATAGTATTTACCATGCATCACAATTTCCCTAAGCATTAACCTGTTCGGTGCCTGGCCCAGTTTGGTCACGTGTGCACAGGGTTTAGAGAGCACAAAGTTGCTTCTCCTGTTCGCTCGTGACCGTGCTTGGATCAAAGCAGGCACTTGGTGTACTCGATTGATACCAGGGACAGAAAAAGAGGCCAAGACTTGGAATCAAAAGGCTGCTAACCTCCTCTAGAATTTCAAGAGCGTCAGTCCAGATGTGGGAGGCAGCTGAACTCCAGGACACCTCGTCTCTGAATTGTGATTCTGACTTCCTCCTCCTTCCTCTCAAACTCTGAAATCGGGGACTGAAGATCTTGATTAATCAAATATAGTCTTCATTTTACAAAGAATCTGAACAAGAGGTATATTCAATAGCTTAACAGAAGCAAAATAAAGTTTTTCCATTTCCATAATTAGTTCTTGATGACACTACTGCCTGGTATAGACTGGGATATCTCTTCTTGCTCTTTTTCATGACATCAGGGTTCACCTTGTCTGTCAAGAACAATTTCTGCTGTCGCGAGGACAAGCATTATTGCTTTCAGATTGCAAGTAAGTAAGCACCCAATCACCTATAATTCTGGACTGTTGGGTAAGATAGTAAGGGTGTTCAATTCTTACTCACTTAGAAGCAGCAGCAGTGTTAAGAGTCCTAAGGACTTGGCTTTAAATAGTACTTTAAAAATTAGTATTTAAACAAACTTTCAAAAGGCAATTATGTCAGATGCTATACCCCCTACTCCTATTCAGCTATTTTTCCCCCCAAATAATGCTTTCTATTGGACAAAGACTTGAAGACTTGATGAGAAAGTCTGCACAAAAAACACTGGCTTCCTCTGTGTCAAAATACTATTAGGACTATGCCAATTTTATTCAATCTCCCTTATGCCACGCTTAACAGAAGGCTTCTTGAAACAAAACTCACTCTTTTGAAATCATAGAACGCTCATATAACTTGGGTTACCATGAAACTAAATCATTTCAATTACATTACCCAGAATTTTATCTTCAGTTATTGAAAACTGACAGCACAGTCATTTGTAGGAAATCCCTTATGGTAATTGCAGGGTCTCTTACCTACAAGACTGCAAATGTGATGCTGCCCCTTTCCAGGAACAGTCGTAGTGGAAAATGTCAGTAGGCTGTTAGTTACCAAAGTCACCTCAGATAAAATCCCTGCATATCCTCTTTGCTCTAATCCACAGATGCCTCGCCCAACCTTACCACTGAAGTACTCACCAGCCTCCGCCATCACAAATCTTCATAAGTATTCCTTACACTGGAAGTCTAATTTATATAATTTCCGACCTTCACTCTAGTATTTTCTCTAACTGTCAGCATAGTTAACACCAAGAAAGATTAATTTTTGTTGACTATTTCAGAGTAACAGGCAGCCCACAAGGTAACAATTTTAATGATAGAAAAGCTATAGAGAAAAGATAGCTGAGAGTAAGTCAACCTATTTGCTTTCTCATTATGGTGAGAACACAATAAAATATTCTTTTAGCCAAAACTACTTGTTCTTTTGGAAGTTTCCTTACGAAGCCTCTGTTCTAAATCTAATAGCTAGTTGACTGGAGTTACTTATCTGAACATTTTATATTGCAGGGAGGGGCTGGTGGGAAGAACAGTTGAAAGTTGCTTTTTGGAAAGAATGACAGAAAGGATACTGCTAATAACAAAGCAAAGGGAAAAGGTCAAATGGCAATTAAGAGGTTTCTCAACATTTTATCCTAAATTAAACAGCTGGCTTTCCTTTCCATCATGGATGAAAACACAAGCTGAGAATAGGAAACATTCGTGACTGTTTTGAGCACAGCGGGTTTTAGCAAAAGCCCTTAATTTTATTGAAAGTTTTCATTTTCAACTAATTCTTTACTTTCTGAAATCTTAATGCATAACCCAGCTATGAAACGACATCTCTGGCAGCTGTGTAGGGAAGAGCACAGGAATCAGAATAGGAAGTTCAAGAGTCCTAACTCTTGATAGTAAGCAAATCACATTCACTTTTGTCAGCAACACAAGGGGTCAATGGATTAACACCTGCCTCACAGGGCTGCTGCGAGCATTCATCAAAGATGTGAAAGGTCTCTATAAATTGTGTAGATGTTTGTTTATTGGCCTGGAGACTTCCCCTTGCCAGAGAATTGGAAGTCTATTATTTCAATATGATGCTTAAGGAATTAAGACAAACTACCATCCATCTGAGAATTTCTCAAAGGAGTTCAAGTGTTTCTTTAACCATTTATACATTCTCTCTCTCTCTGTCTCTTAAAGGGTCAAGATGTGGAATTTGTGTTTTTAAAAAAAATCAGAACAATCTCTAATGGAAGCAGAAAATGTTTAATATGAACTAATCTTTAAGGATTACTCCCTTTCCAGCAAATGGACTGACAGGCACATTCTGGTAGAAAACAGCAGTGATGAAAAGGATTCTTGAGAAGACATTACAACCGGGAAACAATTAATGCCTAATACTCCCGGCCAGAATTTTAAACCCTCATTCTTCTCTTCTCTGAATCTGTTTAGGAGCGGGGGAAAAACAGTGTGCACCCATCAAAATATGCTTTCTATTCAAAGAAACATCAGATTGGTTTTAAGACCCTACCTCTGGGTTATTAGGATCAGGAAGTTAATCTGTTCTTTGCCAATAAAGGTGCTATAATAATAAATTTGTTTATTTTAGAGTGAGAGCTCTAACACCCGAGAGAGACCTCTGAGGCCAATGTAATGAGGTGTGGATTACAACGGAGGCCCAAAATACTCCACTGAACTTGGGTTTATTTTGCATTTTCAGGCTGCCCTGTGTCATTTTTTATTTTTGCAATCATAAAACAACCTCATAAAGATGAATGTCTTTTATTATGAAAATTGCTGTTATATTACAGCCAACATTCCGAAACAGTATTTTTAATAAACACTTGTCTTAATTATAAAGTAGAGCAGAAACCATGATCTTTTTTCAAAACTGATTAATATCAGCTGAGAACATAAATGAGGAGGGCACTTCACACGCTCCCCATGGTGAGTTGGAGATGAGACGAGGGAGAGCACCTATGTTATTGAAATGGCTGCTAGTGTTATTTGTACAGTGTAAACCAACCACATAACAACAGGACATTAAGGGGAAAAAAGAGCAAAAATCAAAACACTAAAATGTTGAGGTGTCACAATACTTTTGACATGGGAGAAGCCAAAGTTTTGTTTCCTTTTTCTTCCCTTCTGTGAGTTCAGTGCGAGGTAAAGGGAAGAACCACAAGACTAGTCATGGATGATGCAGTTCTTTGCATCCATATTGCCCAGTCTTTGTCCTGCTCCAGAACACAGCCTGCATGCAAAAGCTCCCTGGGCTCTCGCTCACAGGCTTTGGGATGCGGCGTTTGCATATGGACGAGGGAGGTTCCACAGCAGCTCAGAGTCAGTGTCTGAATTCCAGTGTATTCACTGTGGAGCACTGGAAGGAATCCAAGAACTCCAATGTTTTCTCTAGTCTGGAGGAAGGAGACTCCTATTAGCTATGCTCCATGTCTGGGGTTGGGGTGTGGTAGTCACTGCATATAACCTCTCCCATCATGAATACCCTGGTGGAAAAGCTTAGAGAACATTAAAACTGCAGCTTAGAAGTTCCTCTTTCCCCTCCCTCAGCAAAAAGCATGATGCACACATGATTAAAAATAATTTAGGATGCCAGAATGTGGCTACTGCAGTTTCAAACACAATCTGCTCCTTGCAGAGAGGGGTCTTGGGTAACTTCAGGCAAACCAGAAATACAAAAATGTTCACCAGCTTCTTTAATGTAAGAAGCTGTACTGAGAGCTTCGACTTCACGTAGCTGGCATATTCTTTACTGTAGGGAGGGAGAGCTTCTTTTTTCAAACAGTCGACGTTTGATATTTTGGGAACTCAACATAGGCCAGGTCTGGTTGACTCTGATTTCTACCTCCTTTTCAATCCTCCCTTCAGAGTCTTTTTTTCTGGGCTCAGGGGTCTGATCATTAGTGAGACTCAGAATCACCACAAAACATTATGTCCTAATTTCAACACCACTACAGGAAGATACCAGATGGTGCTATAACGCTCTATATAAATAATCCAGTTGTCAAGCTGTTATGTAGGCTAGTTAAGCTTCTCACGCTGGATTTGGTAGTAACATGCCTGAAAAAAAAATTCAAAACAATTTCAAATTTACTTTGAAAAAAATTATATAAACATAACAATGCACATAGGGCTAAATAAATGAAATCTCTTACTAAAACTGAGAGTCCCATAAAATTAGTTGTTTTCATTTTTCCATTTTCTTTCAGTTATACCCGTCAATTTTTGCCTACCAGTAAATACAGGCAAATTTTTGTATATTTTTCTCTAATTCTAAAACAAAAAATTTTACAAGCTATATAATATTGCTTACTAAGTAAATCTATAATTTCTAAGTCACCATTGATCAGACATCTAGAATATGCTGATTTATAAGGTACATAAACAACTGTGATCAGAATTTCCTACTATATCTGATAAAAAGCTTGTAAATTAAGATCAACCATTATTCTAGACCTACTGAGTCAGAATTTCCAGCAACACATTTTCAAGAAGCATTTTCAGGTGATTCTGGAAATACTGAGGCTTAGGACTTACAGAACACCTCATCCAAATAATAAATAGTGTTTTCCATTCTTTAATTCCTGAGGATAAATCTCCAGGAGCAGGAATACTCAGCTAAAACTCTACAATACTTTTGTTGTTGTTATTAATGTTGATTAACTGTTATTCAAAAGAGTTATTGCTATTTGACCAATTTGATCAACAATGTGGGAATAATACCAATTTCACTAAACCCCACCAGCACTGAGTATACTTGTAAAACATTTTTGCTAATTTAGCAGGCACAAAATGGCACCTTGCTTAAATCTGCATTATTATAATTTTCAATAAGGTTAATCATATTCCTACATATAAATGTATTAATTTCTTCCTTAGTAATAGGTTGATTTCATATAATAAAAACTAATAATTGCAAGTCAATTGTGGTCAATATTTTCTCATGCCCTACATTCTTTTCAATTTATTAAACAGTAATGGTAACAGTTTTTTAGTTGAAAAGTTAAAAAAATTAACACAAGCCAGGATTCTAAACTTACACTATAGTTTTTTTCTTATTTTAATTTGTCTATTTTTTCTTCTTTCTTTTTCCACATTTAAACCCTAAATAAAGCAACTGCAATTTGTTAAGTGGATAATTCTAGTATCACTCCAAATTTCTAAAATGCTAATCCAATATATCAACCATTTATTAAATCAAATCTCTTTTCCATTTTTGTGCTTGATACTTCTACATTCATATATAAATTTATATTATTATATTGACTATATGGGGGTTACTGCCTCTAAGTAATTGTCTATTTCTTTGACAGTAACATAGTAACTCAATTATTGTAATTTTTAGCAACTGACTCAGTATACCTTAATATTTTATTATACTAATAATGTATGTGCTAATGCACATAAGGTTTGTGTTAAACATTTTTTATAAAGAAGAAAGTAGTTAATAACAGATTTAGCATATGGTAATGAGAGACAAATCTGAGATTTCAAAAAATGTAAATAATGTCTACACTTGCCTTCAAGGTGGTGAACATTATGCCTTGCTCTCCATGCTGCAGGTACGGGTCCATCAGATCCTCAATGAGGTGCACCTCAGAGCCTAGATTCCTAATCCTGTCCCCAAAGTGAAAAGGATATTTAGTTATTCCCACTTACACGCCACTCTCTTTCTGAATTTACTTTAGGGAAAAAGAAAGAACAGCTTAACAAAAAGGCAATACCACAATGGAATGGATTAACAAAAGAGGATATTTTTCTAGTGGGGGGAGCATATTCCTATCATCAGTTTAAAAAAGGAAGGGGTAGGCTACTTAAAATAATGTCACTAAACAGCACAACTGAACTGACAGGGAGAGGAGTGTGGACGTTCAGGTCATCTAGTATGTTTTTCTCTTCCTTTTTTGGTTTTGTTTTGGTTTAAAAATAAAAGTGAGGCACTCAGAAAAGATTGATCACCTGGCCCGTAGCACCACGTATAAGAAAACAGGAAACAAGTCATCCATGGACCATAAGAAGTCCTCCTGAAGTGATGCCAGGACACTCTGGGAGATCTCTTCGAAAGTCTGCTGGATGACTTTAAGTTTGTCTGATGGAGTAAATGTTGTACTGTTAAAAAAAAAAAAAAGGAAAAGAATGATTTAGAAGATCCTATAATTTTCTTTTCCCTTTTTTTATTCATAGAGAACAAATCTAAGTATGTTGGCAGCCCTTGAAGACATGCAGGCTCATGTAATTTTCTTAATAGTCATTCGATATTCATTTTTGGACACTATACTCTGAGGATCACATGCTTTAAGTTGTTGTACAAGGCATAAGGAGTCACTAGAAGGAATGATGTTTGAGAAAAGACACCTCCAAGTAAGTATGAAGAATTCACTAAGTCATAGATGATCTGCTTTCACCCAGCTGAAATCTTATTTTCCTAATATGCTCTTCTTTGAGTAAGAAGTATCATTGATTTCTATGTGGCTAAAGAGTGGTAATGTAGATAAATTTCTCGGTAGGCTTCCTAAACATGTTAGAATAGCAAACAGTACCTCAAATATCTCAAAAGACCTTTCTGATCTCTAAGTTGAGTCTGACACCATCTAGAACTGAGGAAAGGCACTAGAGCTTAGGTAAATATAAGACCTCATTAATACCTTAATAGACTAACTACTACTTTGATTTATGTGATTTTCCAACAAATCAGAAGTTACCTGATCTGCTGTAAACATTCTACGGCTGAGGCAAAACAAGCATCTTTTGTAGTCGGCAAAACCTGCAAAGAGAGAATTAATGGAAGTCTAAAAAGGAAATCTATCTTTTGCAGTAACAAAACATAAAAATAATACCAATGGCAGGGTATAGGTCTTTAATGAATAACTCATGCTTGGAAACTATTCTACTAAAGTATATCAGAAATATTTTGCTATCTTAAATCTCCCACATCAAGGAAAGGCATATTTGCTGAAGAAACTAAATCCACTATACCTTTTTACTCTCTCCAAGAATTGACAAAGTCACAGGCCAAAATTTCCTACAATGGAAAACATAGATTGTTAATACAAACTGTTACTTATATGAGACAAATCCTCCAAAAAACAATTGACGGCTAATTTTCTACAACATAGATGGAATTAGAGGGGACTGTGCTAATGAGAGAACTACCAAATGATCTTACTCATATGTAGACTATAAAGAAAAAAAGCAAACAAAAAGTGACTCTGGGACACTGACAACAGAACTGAGGTTACCAGAGGGGAAGGAGGTAGAGGATGGAAGCAAAGCGGCAGGAGGAGGGGTCCAAAGGATAGTGGTGAAAGAATAGTAGAAATCTAGTGGTATGTTATCATATATTAATGAAGAGTAGAATCTACATATCTAAACTTACATTGTAAATCAAAGTTGGCACAATAAATACATTAAAGAAATGAATAAAAACAGTTGATGGCTTGTTGGCTTCCCTG
>RJWH01000888.1:382317-511722 GCA_004363575.1 Solenodon paradoxus
ATTATCACAGTGCCAGAAAGAACGTACAATCAGTCAGCATTCTCCTGGAATACCCAGGAACGGTGCCCTACAACAACAGAAAAGCAGTTCTAAAACCTGTAACTTAGAAACTGTAGATAGGGAAGAAAGAATACCAAAGACTGAATATAATCAACATGTCCTGAGAATGTGATTATATGTATTTTAATTTAAAGATCAAAGTATCAACCAGGATAACTCATTTAATTTCTACACACACACACAGATCACACACAAGAATAGAGAATACATTCAGAAAAATAATTAGGCTTCATGCTCATCTCCAAAAAGCCTAAAAAAAAAAGTTTGAATAAGACAAATATGAAAATAAACTTCAAATTATATGTACATATATATTAAATATCAAAGTTTCAAATTTCTGATGTTATATGCATTTTAGAGTAAAACCATTTGCTCCACTCATAACAACTTTAGTTACCTCTGTACTCCAAGAAAGCCCAGAAGAGCAGTATCTGTTTGCTTATTTAGTCGCAGAACACATTCCCAGTAAATGTCTTCATCACGGTCATTATCCAGTGCATAAAGCATAAACAGTGGTGGATAGAGCCGAGGTAGTAGAACAGGAAGCAATAACCCAGAACTCGTTACCACATAACTACAAAATATTGGAGAAAGAGAAGCATTAATATTGAAACTGAATACAGAATCAAAGACAGGACTACAGTTCCTAGAAGTCGAAAGTAAAGGCAGAAAATGTTAAGAAGCAGTTACATTACTCTAGTTTTATTGCAAAAGTATAATGGTGTTAACATAAGGAGCTTACCTATATTCCCAGAATTTTATCTTGGACCAACTGCGAATTTTTTTCATTAATTCAAAATCTAACTGATAATCTACTTGTTTTCTATTTTGAGGCTATTTCTCTATATTTATTCCAAGTTAGCAAGATGTTACTTTGCTCACCAGGCTTCGTGCCCGGTCACCTGTGGTTGTGCTCTTATGGAGAGACCTGAAAGGAACCTCAAAGATCACCTAGTTCAACACTATCAGTTTAGAAAAAGGAAAGTTTAGACATAAGGGAACTGAGACTTAGTGAAGACAACTTTTCCTTAGGATTCTTTGTATAAGATCATTAATTTCCCATCCCTTTCTTCACCATCTCACCCAATTTCATTTACCCAGGCTCTGGAGATCCAGATCTGGACTCTGACTTTCCAGTACAAAAGGATTTCCTTTCAGTGGGCCGAGGAGCAGAGAGAGGAATTGTGCTGCCCTCTTCAGGAAGCTCAGGAAATAAGAACCTAAGAAACAAAAAATATATATAATTATACCCCTCGAATAGCTAAAAAGAGTAAAATCACATTTCCTTTATTTAATCTACTTAAGGACCTATTCACTCAAATTTTATATCAAGTAAATACTTATTCACTGATGCATCTTTCAGGATAAAATTGAGACTATAATTAATGAATGATACCACTAAGAAATCTTCCTGTGCTATGCTTTTTTCTATCTAGTTTCTAAAGAATGAAGAATTCTGATCTGTGTGTTTTTCTTATTGGCAAATATCATCTGAGATCAATTTGTATTAACTAACTGAACAGAGATCATTATTTTCCAAATATAAACCAGTATTAGTAGAAATTATTTAAATATCCAACATTAAGAAAAAAATGAAACCTCTCTTAATATAAAATTATAAAAAAAAGATTTTAAAGTCAAGTCACTGGAAAAAATTTCAAATGATTAACTGGTAAACCTGATAAGGATTACTTTTCTAGGCTTTGAATTTGCCCTAGACTTTCTCTTTGACCTCTGCTATGCAAATGATGGGCGCTACCATAAACAAGTTTACTGTCCTTCGTATTTTTATAAACTTAAGCCTTGGCCATTTAAAGGCAATTTGCAATCTTCTATTTTTGTAGATTTTATACAATGCCCCTACTTCTACCCCTAATTTTACAGTTGGGAAAATGGAAAAAGATCAGGAAACTTATCTTCATTATACCCATCTAACTAATGTCAGAGCTGAAATATGCACAGCCCAGTGATCTTTTTAGTTTATCACAGTGCCCCTCAAAATCTGAAACGCTTCTAAATGCATTTATCACTTTTGAGGCTAATAACCTAAGGCAGTTTTCTGGGACAAATTCATGAACTTGTACATGATTCTCTCAATGTAACAGTTAAGTATTGGCTTAAACCCAGCAAATGATCTTGAATTTCACAAGTAGCAAACTGGCTTGCTGCCTGAAACTCTGCAAAGATGCTTATTTGCTTGCCTGCCATCTTCTTCAAAGTCTCTACTCAGACATTACGTTATAAGCCAGGCCCCCTCTGCCTTCTGTTTAAAATAGCAGAGTATCTTACCTCCAGTCTCACTCCTTTGCCTCTGCCACATTTCTCATTATCTGACACATTATATTTTGTTTACTCTGTCCCCACTAGAATGTAAACTTAATGAGAGTCCAGACTGGGGGTGGGGCCAGGGGTGAGGGCTTTGGTTTACCACTAATAAACTCTTCTACGGCCTAGAATGGCGGCTAACACAGAGACTATCTCCAATATTTGTTGAATAAAATGAACAAATATGATGCTGCTGTTCAAGGAACAGGACATAAATACTCAGGGACATAACTTCCTGTTATATATATTTTTTTCTCTGTGGTTAAGTTTTAAAGACATGATTCTGCCTAGAGATTAAATTTAAATAAGACTACTATGTTTCATATCAAAATTAAAACAAAAAAAATTATTTTAGCCTTCTATTATAGTTAATAAGAAAGATACACAGGAAATAAATAACAATAGCTGAGATACTTTGTTTATATTTATAGCATAAAGATAAAAACATGTTTTAATTATTTAAGGATCATGACATAAAATCATTTTCCTGATGAATAACTTCTATGATAAAGGGGATTATTAATGAGTCTTCACGAAGTTGAAATCTCTAGATTCAGTGTCAAAATACCCACACATTAGTATAAACTGGTATTCTACATTTTGCAAAACTTCAGTGAAAAGATCGCCTACCTTACCAACTGGAAAATTCGCTTAAGGTAGGACTTAATCTCCTTCACCGCCTCCTGCAATAACCTGCGGTTGGCTCCCACACCCACATACGTCATTCGATACACTGCCACCAGCATCTCCACAAGCCTGCCCAGGGGGTGCATAGGAGTATCACAGGCCTGAGCAGGAAAAGAATCAATGAAGTCATTCAAAATGTACTAGCAGTAGAAATAATCAAAGGATAAATAAATTCATAAATGATAGTTCTCAAAATGTCAGGAGTCAATATTTGGATCAAGAAAATTCAAATGCTTTAACTTTTCTGAAAGTGTTAAGTCTATCCAAATTATATGGACTAGGAGGTTCCTAATCTTTTTAATCAAAGGTTCCTCTGATTAAAGGAAAATAATTTGTTGGGAAAATAATTTTGAATATACTAACACACAGACAATCATTAAAAGAAAGATTCTAAGGAAACTTCACAGAAAAACAGTTGAAATGTTACCCTGGGAGAAAACAAAATACTAACTGCTTATTATGTTCTGAAACAGTAGCTCTTCAGTTCCCTTGATTTCTCTTAATACTCCTTCCTGCACCCCCAATCAATACATGTCATATACTTTAAATTATAGCTGATCTACAAGGGTTTGAGAAGTCAAAAAGAGCATAACCAGGGGGTGAGAGCAATATATTTTATTTATACAATTTCTAGTTTGCTAATGTTACCAAACAAAAAGCCATTTTAAACTCTGACTCAATTCTTAACAACCCCCTGGAAACTTCACTTGTTTTTCTTTGAAGCATTTTATTGCAGTAATATTGTTTTACAAGTCAAAATGAACTCCTATGTGTAGGTTCCCCGTACGCACAGTTTCCCCATCCCTTAGGTATGTATCAACACACCCTGCTCTTGGACCACTTTAGGAAACTTAAATTTTATTGTCAAAACATCTCTTCAGGTAAATATGTGCAGTCAGTAACCCAAGAATTAACAAAAGAAATACATAGCAAAATAAGGATTATGGCAATAATACCTGAGTAGATTTGAATGACATATTACAGAGTTTGCATCATTAATTCACAAGACTAGTGTATTTTTTTTACTCTCGTTTACCTTTATTAAATATTTCTTGATGTCATCATATTTCTCTACAGAGAAGGCACCAACATGCTGAGGGATGAATTCCAAACTCTCCAGTGTTTGAGTCTGTGAACGACTTAATATCTCTGGACTACAAAAAGGGAAAAGGAAGTCTATCACTCATTTCACATCAAGAAAGCAACACAGCTGTAATATACACATGAAACAAGGTCACCAAACCAGGGATGAAATGGAGCATCCAGCCCAGTATTTGGCTCATAAATGGTAACTGACCTGTAATTAGTTTACAAAGCAATCATTCAAAACAGCATTTAATGCTACCCTGCACCAATTACAAAATATTAATGAAGATTTTTCTCTAATATAAACTATGACCCTGGGAAATACTATAATATTAGCTTGTAGAGAAAACATGTGACAGATTTGTTAGTGACGAGAGAAGGGGAATGCTAAGGAAAGGGGTAAAAATCGAAGGGCAAAGGATGAAATGAAAATGAGCTCAAGAAGTAAGGGGACGCTGAGTTCATTAAAATAGGTGACAAGGTGAGCACAAAGGGTAAGGGGAAGCTTTGAATAAAGAGAGACAAAACACGTAGTAGTAATCAAAAAATTTCTGCTAATGACTTTATCATTAGATTACAACCAACTAGAAACAGTACACAATCATTGTTATACTATTTTAGATAAACAAATAAGATCTCTAATAGCAGGCACATAGTTTTGTATATAAGTTCATTTTTACTCCTTGGAAACACTCAACAAGGTTAACCCAGGTTAAATGGATAACTAAAATCTAAAAGTCTATGCCAAAGGACTATCTCAGTAAAGGCTGATGGATCACCTGCACGATACAAAGAGGAAGTCCATTGCATTAGTCAATTCTGGGAGTTTCTTCTACTGATAGAGTAGAAGGAAAAAATAATGAATTTTGTAAATGAAACACTATCATCAATTCGCATTTATTTCAAATATAGAAAAAAACAAAAACTTATTCCTACATAGTAGGAATTAGAAAAATTTTAGATTCAAATACAAATGGGAGTTACTGAGCAAGTTAAAGAAGAAGGAATGATAAAGGCAGACAGAGAAAAGTAGGAGAGGGGGAGAAAATAAGAAAAAGTAAAGAAAAACTTTAAAAAGTACATTTAAAATTTTTTCTTTTAACACTTCAAGACTGCCATGTCATTTCCTTTTGGCCGCCAAGGTTTCTGATAACAAACATGCAGGTAACCGAATTCTTGTTTCCCTATATATAACACATCACTTTTCTCTGGTTGCTTTCATTTTTTTCTTTCAACTTGAGTATCTGTTTCTTCCAGGATGTGGTTTTATCTTTCAGTTTACTGTTTTTACCAGGATATGGTTTGCTTAGCAACTTGAATCTGTAGGCTTATGTTTTCCACCAAACTTTCAACCATTATTTCTTAAAGTATTTTTTCAATTCTGCAATTTTTCTCTTCCCCTTCTTGGATACACGTATTAGACTTTTAGGTCCTTGAAGCTCTGTCTTTGTTTTTGTTTTTTTCCTCTTGTTCAGTTTGGATTCCTAGTAATCTCCTTTCAAGTTCACTGACTTGTCTGTTATCATCTTTATTCTGCTATCGAGTCCTCTCATGATTTTAAAATATTATGGTTATAAAATTTTTCAATTCTAAAATTTTATGTTGATTCCTCATTATATTTTCTACTTCTTTGGTGATAATTTCAGTTTTTATATTTGTTTCAACAGTGTTTGTGATTGCTCATTTGAACATTGAAATAATAGCTGCTTATCAGATCATTTCAAAATCTGTGTTGTCATTGATATCCGACAACTGTCTTTCCCCAATGAGCTGGCATTTTTGTGGTCCTTTGTTGATATTTTGTGGTTCTTTGATTTATATCATGGACATTTTGATCATATGGTTATAAGATTCTGGGTCTTATTTATATCCTATGGAGAATGCTGACATACATAATATACATAGTAGGCTTGAAACAGTTTTCTTTAGAAGGACCTGCATGTAAGGTTGAGCCTTGGCTAGTACCTGGGAATTAAGCCTCCTAGAGGTTCCCTATGTTACTATGAAATATTCCCTAACTGTTAACTACCATCCACCGATTATCCTAACAATGTGATTTATGGTGAACATTTGCTTTCCTTCTGAGGCTGTGGAATTTTAGGAGGTGTTAATGAACACAGAAACCTGTGACCAGAGTCTGTGATAAAAACCTTGGGCACTGGATCTCTAATGGGCTTCCTTAGGGAGAAACACTGTACATGCGGGGTATTGAGTGTGCTGTCTGACCCCTCGCAGAGGGGAGAGAGAGAGAGCATGGGAAACTTGCACATGAATTTTTCCAGACTGCCTGTGTCTTCAGCCCTTACAATGGGGTTATGGATCCTTTCTGTAATATTACTTACCTGTGTCTACAACTATATGCTGAGTCTTGTGAATCGCTGAATGTGTAGGCTGTGGTAAATGCTAGTTTACTTCTCAAAGCCTCTGCAGTCCTATTAGGTCTGGTCTGTGAGTATATCAGTCAGCAGTCATTTGGGACCTTGATAGATAGAGGTCTACCTATGACTTCAGTTCTCAACGTATTTGATAAGCCAGTTAGGGTCATATTCACACATATGCAGGTCTGGTGTGAGCCTGAGAGTTCATAAACAATGTTACAGGGTTCCTTTCCAGAGCTGCTCTCCCTCCATTTCCTCCCCAACATCTTATGGTTCCTTGGGTCAGAAACTGCCCACTTTGTTGAATGAGCCACATTAGGGCCAATAGGGAAGAAAGGGGTTGGGGACAAAGTAAAGCAATGAAGTTTGGTCATGACTCTTAGGCCTGAAAACCCACCAAAGAGAGAAGACTGTTCTAATACCTCAAGAGTTTTGGTTCTTGCAAGCTTCCTGCTCATGACCACTCTAGCTGCTACCATCAACCACCTCTGTTGCTGATGTGCGGGGAGACTGAGTGAGGAGAAAAGGGGAAATGGAGAGAAAGAAAACCCAGTGTACCTCCTCCACTCGATGTCGGCTTTCGGAGTCTCTTTTTCGCACCGAGTCTGAGTAGTTTTGTTGTGAATCTGTCTGTGTACGCTAGCGTCCGCCTCTAAGTTTCCGGCTGCACTGAGTTGGGGCTTACGGATACTGAGGTAAAAACCCAGTGACTACATCTGCTTCAGTGATACTCTGAGTTCAAGTTTTCTTCCCTGTACCTTTGCTGCTACTTACTTTTCAGAGTTTTCAAATGCATTCTGTCTGGATTTTACAGTTGAGTTCAGTAGAAGATAAAGGAAAGCATTCTATTTTACTCAGAAACAGAAGTACACCATTATTACATTAAATTACATATTTCACATGAATGTGACAAAGCTTTGATCATTTTTTGGTTTGAAACGTCACCCTTCCACCATTTTGCTCTATGACAGGCAAGTTTTCACTCACCTGTCTCTGTGTTGGCGCCGATTAGTGGTCAGAGCCACAGCAATATTGTCCCATGCTTTCCAAACTTCCCCTTGGCCTGGGTTCTCACAGCCTAACTGATGCCAACACTCATCAAACACGGCCTTCCACTTCTCATCTGCTGGAACTGCCAGGTTTCCTAGTTTCCTGCTAATAAAGCCATGGCAAGCTTTTACTAATCACTTATTTCATGCAAAAACTCAGAATATAAACTTCCTGGTTCCTATTCCTGGGAATACTTCCATGACAGAAATTGCCTAGATTGATGGTGGCTCTATTTTAAATGAATAAAAATTTTAAAGGGATGATTTTTACTTATTTAATGCTTATTAGATATACTAAAGCATACGACGTGTTAAATATAAGCATGCTTACTCCTTTGCTCTCTACAAATCCACAAAATTGAACTTTGTAAAATTAACTCCTGTTAAAACAAGGGCTTTTCTGTGCTTTGCACGTCTCATAATCAGAACTGTGAAATATATAATATTTGAATTCGAAAAGTACTCTAATAAACATGGAACAAAAAATAGATGAAGTTCTCATCTGAACAAAGAATCTGAGATGCTACCAAAATACAACAGTAAAGCTAAGCTAAATCTGTAATTCATAAAGGGAAAAAACATACCAAAATCTTGGAAGAAGAACATAATACATTTAGAGACTTAGAGTTTGTCTGCCCCCTCTCCACCCTCCGGCTCCTCTTTATCGATACAGAATATACTACTCCACTTGGTGTATACATAGTCTTGAACTTCACTTTTCAAAATCAAGTGCAGAGTTCCATTTAAGAATGCTTTCTCAATCAGCTTGCATACTTGAGCCATTAGCAGTAGGAATATTCTCACAAAATAATTTTTCAGTATCTGTGCTTTAAGGTATACTCTAAACCAAGATGACAGATTTAGCTATGCATAGGGGTGGGGGTCATGTGAAAACTCAAAGTTGTCCTTGGCTTAAAAAAACTTTAAAAAATGTGCTCTGCATTTAAATACTAATCAGTCTTGATAAAAGTAAAACAATTCAAAGCATTTAATAATTAATTCAGAATTAACAGCAGTTACTCACAAAATTTTGGGTTTGTCTTTATCACTTTCATATAGACTAGGCTTGAAGTAGGTTCCAGTGATTTTTATCCCAGATCCCCATTCTCCACTAAAATAACCTTCAATGTAATCTCCATTTGGCATAGTCAATGTTCCCTAGGTAAAGTTTAAAAAAAAAAAAATGTGGAATTAGAGGAAGTATTTTCAATTTTAAAACAATCAAGAGACAAAAAAGCACTAGTTAACATTTTTCTTTTTAACTTACCTTTAACCAATACCAAACTCTTATTTAAAAAAAAGAATTTGTGTACATACATGCACAAGAAAAAAATGAACCAAATAATCGTGCGAAATGGAAAACATTTTGAGCTGAATGAAGTGAACATACAACTTTTCAAAATTTATCAGATGCTACTAAAACAGTTCTTAGAGGCAAATGTAGAGCTCTGAATTCCTACATTAGAAAATAAGATCTAAAATTGAGAATCTAAAATTCCATATTCCAAAATTAAAAACAGCAAACTAGACCCAAAAAAAGAGGAAGATGATAATAAAGATTAGAGTAAAAATCAATGAGAAAATTCAAAAGAGAAAAATCACATACAAATTCTTTTCTAAGGATACATACACAACAATGACAAACCAAGAATTATCAATATTTCCATTTCAAGAAAAATGGAAAATTTGAATAAACTAAAAAAAGGAAATTGTATTAAAAATTAAAAATTTTCTCACAAACTAACGCTCAGGCCCAGATGACTTCCCTGGTAAGTTCTCCAAAACTTTCAAAGAAGAAATAAAATCCAAGCTTTATAACTTTTCAGAAAACAGAAGAGGAGGGAAGCCTTCCCAACTCATTCTATGAGGTCAGTATCACCCTGATACCAAAGACAAAGACATTATGAGAAAAGAAGAATATAGACCATTATCTCTCATAAATATTAATGCAAAAATCTTTAACAAAATATTAGCATAAAATTCAGCAACATATAAAATGTATCAATACCATGGCCAACTATAATATATTCCAGGAAAGTAAGACTGGTTTAGCATCAGAAAAACAACCAGTATACCATATTAATGGAAAAAACAAAACACACGATCAACTCAATAAACACAAAAAAGCCCTTTAACAAAATCCAAAATCCATTAATGATAAAAACTCTCAACAAGTTAGGAATAGAGGGGAACTATTCAATCTGATTAATCTATTGAAAACCTTTAGCTGGTGCCCCTTTGTGGCCTAGTTGATAAGGCCACAGAACATAGTTCACGTATATCCCAAAGACCAGGGTTTGAGACCCAGGATGGGGACGTGGTGGGGAGGATGTCTACCAAGATGAACGATTAAATGAAAAAAGTATTTCTTCCTCTTCTCTTTTCCTGCCTGCTTATCTTCATTACTGCCTGTACCTTTCCTTTAATTGAAGAGAAAAAAAAAAATTTTTGCAATAATCATAATTAAAGGTGAAAGATTTAACACCTTTCCCTTAAAACAGGAAATATAGAAAGGATGTCCACTCTTACAAAATCTAGTCAACATTCTACTGCAGAGTATAGGCAACTTAATCAGACAAAAAACAAGACTTCCAGATTGCAAAGAAGTGAAAATGTATTTGTGGGCAACTTGATTCTATAAAGCAAGAAAGCCTAGAAATTAACAGAAAAAAACCTACTAGAATAAATAAGTTTATGCAGGTTTCAAGACACAAAACAAAATACTGCAATTAAATATATTTTTATATAATAGCAATGAACGATTCAAAAATAAAATTTCAAAAATTGTATTTACAACATTACACGCACACACAAAAGTAATTAGAAAGAAGTTTAACCAAAGAGATGCAAGGCATACACATGAAAAACTATAAAACAGTACAGACAGAAATTAACAATCTAAATAAATGGATTAAAGGTCCACATTCATTGACTGGAAGATTTAATATTATTAAGAGGGCAAGTCTTTTCAAATTTATCTATAATTTAATGCAATCTTTTAACAAAATCTCAGTAGTTTGTATATAAAATTTATATAGAAATTCAAAGGATCCACACCAATTTTTAAAAAGAACAAAGTTGGAGAACTTATACTTTCTGATTACTAAAAATCTATAGTAATCAAGACAATGTGGCAGTGGCATAAGAGACATGAAGGTCAAGGAAATATAAGGTAAAGTCCACAAATAAACAAATTTTACGGTCAATTAATTTCAAAAAGGGTGTCAAGAAAATTCAGCGCAAAGAGTTTTTGGACACTTAAATACCAACATGCAAAAAAATAGGTTTAGGCTTAACTCACACCATACCTAAAAGTTACTTCAAAATGAATCACAGCTCTAAATATAAGAGCTAACTAAACTGTAAACTTTTTAGAAGAAAACACCTTAATAACCCTGATTTAGGCAAAAATTTCTTACATATGACATCAAAAGTTGATTAAAAAATAAAGATAAACTGACTCCAAGAAAATATGTGTGTATGCTCTATCCAGTAAAAGACTTGTATCCAAAACATATAAAGAACCCTTACAACCCAGTAAGATGATAAACAAGCAAATTCTTAAAATGTCAAGAAGTCATAAATAATAATTTCACCAAAGAAATATGAGTCACTAATAAGCACATGAAAATATGCTTTATATCATTTTTCACTGAAAGAAAACATATTTGCAAATATGTGGAGAAATTAGAACCTTCATATATTGATGAGAACAGTATCGCCAACTTGGAAAAACATGTCAGTTTCTTAATATGTTAAACATCTATTTATCATAAAAACCAACAATTGTATTCCTAGGTATCTACCCAAGGGAAATGAAATATATGTTGACATGCGCACAAAACATTTGGATTCAAATGTTTCTAGAAGCATTTTTGGTAACAGTCTAAAGCTGTATTTCGAAATAATCCAATGCTTTCAACTGGCTGAAGGAATAAACAAAACTTAGTTTGGGACTACTATCCAGCAATAAAAAGGAATGAAGGTACATGCCACAATAAAGAC
Organism: Solenodon paradoxus; assembly: GCA_004363575.1. Taxonomy (NCBI): domain Eukaryota; kingdom Metazoa; phylum Chordata; class Mammalia; order Eulipotyphla; family Solenodontidae; genus Solenodon; species Solenodon paradoxus. Next base: position 393,908 of record RJWH01000888.1, read on the forward strand.
CAATAGTAAGATTCCATTTACATGAAAGGACCTGAAAGAGCAAATCTATACAGTGATAAAATATATTAGTAGCCTCCTGGGACTGGCGGGAGAAACAGGGAGTGACAATACATGGGCAGGAAGGAGCCTCAGATGATGGAAATGTCCTTTAATTGGATTATGGGGATGGTTGCACAACTCTGTATATTTACTAAAAATCAATGAAATGTAGACTCGAATGAATTTTTAGTACGTAGATGAGCTTTTTTAAAATTCAACAAAAATAAAAGATTATATTGGAGAAAGAAGAAAGTTTCCAACCTTTCCACTAAGAGTCCATTCATCTGAAAATTCTCCGTCATAGATAGTATCATCTTCAGAAAGCAAAACCCCATTTCCCTATGTGAAAAAACAAAACAAAAATCATGACGCATAAAATGCAACTTAACTTACAGTACATGCAACCATATCCTCCAAAGCCTTAGGTAATCTTAGGAGACAAGAAAAACCGTACTCAGAAGGCAGAATATTAATAAAAAGGTAATTTTAAAAGTTAAGAATAAAGGAATTTTAAAATGTCAATAGTAATATAAATGAATATTCCACTCACCATCATTTTATTAAGGTGAAAGTTGCCTTCATAGTATAATCCAAACTGGGTAACCACCACACCATTTCCTTGACATACATCATCTTGCCACATTCCCATATACTTTTCCCCTCTGCGTAAAAACAGAAAGGGGAAAAAAAAAATCAATGACAAAAAAGATGATCTGGGAAATAAACAATTAGCATATGGGAGATACCAAGTATCTCTGCTAGGTTGGCATCTGCTCGTTTGCTAGTTAAAGTGGTTAACTTTATGACAATATGATAGCAAAAGACTCAGAACAATATACTCAGAATAATGTTCTCTTAGGAGTGTAAAATGACAGCATCTACCAAACATAGATCTGTATATTTTCCAGTACCCTCAATATCTTTAAAACATATAATTGGAAAAAAAAAAATGCTAAGAATGCAACCCTAAACAATCTTATTTAAAATATAATAAAATCAAGTCTCTGTGGAATTTTCTTACCTCCAAATTCACTAACTTAAAAAATAAATGGACTTATTATAAAGCTTATTCTTCACCTACTCAAACTCAGAGAAATCTTACTAATCTTGATTAAACAGAGAAAACAAGCACAGACTGTTAAATAATCATGGAACTTACTAATAAGAGCGAATTTCTCACATATGACTGTGATAATAACACAAGGGAGAAAAGATTATATATTAAGTATAAGAGCAAATCAGGACATGAAGGAAAAAGAGCCCCATTCCTCCCCAAAGTTTCAGTTAAGTGAATTTAACTAAGTTTGATTCCTGGATTGATGGAATGGTAACAAGCCTCTGACTTGACAGGAAAACCTAAGCCAAAAGATATTTAGATACAATTCTATGACCCCAAGAGGAACTTCCACTGATTCTCCCTGACCTTTTACTCCTATTATTTACTGATATATTAAAGGGTTTTTCTTTGTATAACAGTTAAAGATTGAGATGTTTTGCCTGTATGATGTTTTACATTCCTATTATTATGTTAATGTTAATTTTGAATAATCATGATCTTATAAACAAGTAACCTAAAGTTTGGTATTAAAAAATTAGATGAAACAATGCCTGACAACTCTTTTTATTAAACTTTTTCTCAATATTGTGGAATTAAGACAATCAGCTTTCAAAAAATCATCACTGCTTTTTGAGAAGTATAGGAACCTTATCCTCTGATACTGAACTTTGAGATTAGAATACTGTACCTAGTGATATCATCAAAGACACCATATCCTGCTTTCTTATCCATCACCCACTGGCCAATGAACATACTGGGAGAAGAGGAAGTCAATTTTCCACTTCGTAGGAGGCCATGACCATGACGCATGTTATCTTGAAAACAGCCTTCAAATACTTCACCAGAGGAATAACTGTGGTTAGAAAGAATGGATAATGATCACAGCACATTAATTTCTGATGCTCATTTTTATAAATTTAGGAAAATTTAAAACTATACTTACGTTTCACTGGTAACTATAATCATTTATTTCTTTATATGATTATTTTTCACCAAACAAAAAAAATCTAATTTTTGAATGACAATGACTGAGGCTAAGAAGTTAAAGCTATTATGGATAGTACTCTGTGCTGACATGGGAAAAAAGATGGGTGACAATTACTTTGGGAAAATGAAATAATGAATGATTACTCAAAGAATGATAGATTTTTCTATATTAGAGTCATATAATAAATATAAGATCAATTTATAGGCCAGACATTTAGAAGACTCTCTGAGAAAGTTTTGCTTTATAAGGATTGTACAAGCTAGTTAGGAACTAAATAATAACCTAATATTTTCATCTTGTGATAGATGAAAGGTTGATATTTAACAGAAGACTTTATACAGTTTCAGTTATAAAAAGAGTAAATAAAGTTACCTCCTTGGAAATTCTGGTTACACAAATATTTAATTTTACATGATTCTTTGAAAAAGCAATACCAGTCCAACAACCTTCAATGTTGTTACCTATACACTCCTTGACCACACATTTTTCCTTCTTTCCAATGGCCCACATAATGGTCTTCTTTGTTTAATGTTTTGTTTGGGATTCTGTATTCTCCATACCTGCCAAGGAAAATAAAAAACATCACAGGGTACATTTATAAGATATAACCTTTTAAATGTATATATTGGTAAACATTTTGACAAAAATAAGAGAAAAAAAATTTACCCATAGGAGGGAAGGGGTAAATGGGATCTTGATTTAAGCTAAGTCTATTATGTAAGTCACTTGGCGAGCTGTAAAGGAATGAAAAATCCACCTGACTATGCACAGAAATTAGGTGTTTTACTCAAAGTCCAAAGAAAAAACAGAAAACTTGTGTTCTATCTATGTGTGGTCTATCTATGTCACTTATAGCCACATTCTCTTCAGTAATTGCAGGTAACCAGCTTCCTCATCTATATAAGGTGGGTAAACCATTACCTAAAGTCTCATTATAAAACTCTATTGGAAGATTAAAAGACACCATAAAAATGCACATTATCACAGACATAAAAACACCACCTACCCACTTTGTCTTTTATATAATAAACTATTTTCTAACACGATACAAATTGCTTCACTTCCATAAATTTGTCACATAAACATAATTAAAGTGTTAAAAAACATGATAAGCCTATATAAAAACAATGTCATTTGAATAACATTAGGATAATATATCATCTTGGAAGATTAACCTTTTAACATATCATAGAAATTAATGACTTCAAGCCAATGCAAGGAGATTACTTCTGTCTTCATGTAAAAGGGACACCACTATCTTGAGAGTCTAAGCATCAACATAACCCAAGGTTCTCAGTCTTTACACCTGAGAAATGGATTTTAAAAAACAGTCCTATTTGAACAGACGGAGGGTTGTGTAACTTGAGGTCATAAGGCTATTGAGGCAAGTGACTCACTCTGGGTAAATCAAGGCTCCCAGACTCTAGTTTTCATCATATTCACACACCTGCATTATAAGCCCTAATACATCGTTACTTTTCTAAAAAAACAAACAAAAGAAAAAATTTACTCATTGTCTTAAAGATAACTCCAAACACAAAATAATGTAACTGGTGATTAAAGTTGGGTTTACACAATTTTCTTACCCATCTTCTAAGCCATTCCTGAACATGCCAGCATACACCTTTCCATCTGGCCATTTTAAAAGCCCCCTGGAATACAGAAGTAATACAGGTCACTTAACATTTCAGATAATCAGCAATTTTTTTTCAGTAATTAGACTATCACCCTCATCCAAGGCATAAATCTTTAACATCTTCACCTTCCATGAGGCTTCCCTGAAAGCCAGCGTCCATCGTAGGTTGCGTCCTTTAGGCGAGGATCCTTGTAGAAAGTGTATTTGGCACTGCGGGAAATGGGTGGTTCCTGCCTCTGAATACTGTTGCCACTTCCATAAGGTGGAAGCTCAGACGTCCCTCTCAAAGCCTGATCCACTGCTTGGCTTATAGCCCGTAACCACTTAGTCTAGGAGCAAAAGAGAGATGTTAATGAACTTAAGCAACACCTCAGCAAGCTTTGCTTTAAATTCTTCTAGCTTTCCTTGGCATGAATAATTTCCTGTCTCCTAACACTTTTCTTATTGAGTAATACTGAACTCACTGCTATATATTTAAAATTAAGTTACATGAAAATACCAAATACCAAAAACCAAAAGTTAAGGTTTAATGATTCATCAGTCATAATTATGTATTAGCAAATCAAGAATAACTTTTATTTCTTCTTTAGTACACAAAGACAAATAGGCCAAAGAGTTAACAAAAATATCACGATGGACTAACTTTTTCCTGGGGTGTTGATGAAATGAGAGTGAACTGCTCCTCTGGGGTAGTTATCTTTAAGCCATTCCTAAAATGATCACAAAGAAAAATATCAGTAAGCATGATAAGCTATCATTTCAATATCAATCCTCAAATAGGAAAAACATCTTGCTTCAAGAGGAGCAGTTATTTAAAAGTGAAAGCAGTCATATTCTGGGTTCTGTCCCCACAGTAGGGAGGACAAAGAACTACTTTGCTCCCGGGCACTCCGAGCAACAGGTGTGTGAGAAATGCAGAAGTCCTTCCATCACTTCTCATAATCTGTCACGATCTTTCCAAGAGCCATTTTACTACTGCTATGCCGGGAAGGTGAGCCTCTTGCAGATTTGAGAGGCCTCCTAAGTATTTTTCTGAGTCTAAGGAAAAAATCTGAGAACAGAGGGAAAGAACCGGTGTCAGGGGCAAGAGGCATACTTACACACCACCAGCTTCTTCAGAAAGTGGCTCTGCCCACAGCGTGGCCAAAGGGAAAACGTGGTGTGTAGAGAACTGAAACAGAACATGGAAACACACCTGAGAAAGCTCATGTGGGTCTTGGGGTGTCTGCTGCACAACCCCCTTCAAATGGTTAGGTTCACGTAGGTGACACCATCTCTATGACACAGGCCTCAAAACATTAACCAATGTCTTGCCATGACTGCTACAAGGGCTCCTTCATGTGACTGATACTTATTTTCAACTGGAAACCTTAAAACAACTTTCTGAAATGTGGCCCAGAAGATAAGTGCAAGCTAAACATGCTCTTTAATTCAATAGCTAACAGCACAATCACATTAGTTTTTTATTATTGTTGTTGAACACAAAGTGAAGGTACAATTAATTCAATAAGTATAAAACTCCACCTTCCAGGTCTTTTTAAGGTTAGGAATCTGGCCTACCTGGGCATGGACAAGGGCATCGTTAAAAAGAATGAACCAATTCACAGAAAACCTCCCAGCGTGCTGCAGAGAGAGGGCCCGGTTACTGCTCTCACACAGAAGCCGACGCTCTGGTTTCCTCAAGGAATCCTAGAAGGAAAAGCAAATACAAAGTTGAACAATCAAAACTTACTTTACCATGCAAAGAGAAAACCAAAAAGATATATTTCAAGTCACATTCTGAGGAATTGGTTGTTTATAGCTTAGCCTGGTATTAAGCCTAAACCTCTATGGGATCTAACTTTCATAAAATGAGCTCTAAGGCAATTAAATAGGAAGTGGGAACAAACAAGCAAAAAAGATAAATCTTCAGAGAGGATTCCTAGAAATGAGGGTAAGTATTGACATTTAGAACATTTATTGCTGTAGTCCTTAGAGTATTCTTGGAAATGGGGTCATTAAAAAGCATGATCACCACAAACAAATGAGGAACAGAGAAAATTAAGACAGTTGTGATGAGCACGCCTGCTGCTTGCTGGAGAAATGACAATTGGCATGACTTACCGTCATTTTCCCGGGAAAGGTCTTCCAGAAGCCCAGTGTGTACTCTGCTTCTTTCCTTTTCCTACCGAGATGGAGAGCAAGAGACTCATAACAAGAACTGGAATCCTGTAGTTTCTGGTATTCTGAAGACGTCTAGAGGCCAATAATTAAGGAGGAAAAAAAAAAAAAAAGAATATAAAACAATTGTCCAGAGTCTACAGTCTCAGTGTGGTTAGACATGCAGTCCTAAATTTAGGGAGAAATACAGCCTAAGAACAGACATGGAACACAAAAAAAACTGGGCAAATGAAAAGACTGGTTCCAGAAAACCCTCAACATTCAGGTGCCTATGAAATAGGGGACAAACTTTGGAGCGGGCGGGATACGGGGGAGAAACAAAGTCTGGCAGCTCTCTGTGACAGCAACAGAGAACTCAGGACAGGGTAGGAGTTATCAAACAGTTTAGTCTCAGGATCCCTCAATTTTGCTAATTTGCATTATATCTGTTAATATTTAGTATGTTAGGAAAAAAACGAGAAAAAAATATTTAATTCCTTTCAAATACAATAACATTTTATGTGGAAAATAATTCTATTTTCCAAAATGAAAAGTATTTAAAGATAGAGATGCTCTACATTTTTTCAAATTTTTTATTATCTGAAGATGACAGCTGGATTTTCATATCTGCTACTGAATATAATCTGTCATGATATGGTGTTGGTTAAAACTTATGAGGTAAACCTTGCCTCATAAGGACATACAATGAAAAGGGAGGAGTACCTTAATAGTTATTTCGAATACTTGTGAATATCTTTGATTATATACCCAATGTTAATGTTTTTTAAAGGGCAGCTAAAATGTGCAATCTGAAACTACATCAACTGAACTTTCTGTACTCTGTTACGTTAAAATTCATAGGTCTATCTTACAGTTAGGATATATCTTTTATCTATGTGTGATTTCATAACATGTGGACTGGACATATGGTTCATTGAGTGATGCAGCTGATACATTTTCCTATGCAACATCAAAAACTGCATGTTAATACTGCTACCAATCTCCATAGACTTTACCTCCTGGGAAACTGTCATGCTCACAGTGGTAAATAAAAGTTTTGCACATTCTCATTTATACTTAGAAGTTCAGATTTTATTATGGGCAATAAATACTATCAGTGACAGGCTCATTTACTCATTTTCGAGAAAGTGTTTGCCAAATAACCAATCTGAATAATCACAGGTTATCTATGAATGTTTTTTCAAGGAAAAAAAGCAGCTCTCAACTCAATCGCAATCGCACGCTTTCCTTGGGAAACGCCACGCTTCAGTACGCAGCAGAGCTCCTTTATCAATACTTCCCCTTTCATCACAGAGAATATAAAAAGATGCACACTTAGTGGTTATAGTAAATAAAATTCATGATTTTCACTGCTTTGGCAAGAATATTTGCAGGTGAAACTGGCAATTTTGTTTTGTTTTTTAACTGAAAGTAGTTTGGTGCCACTGCCTTGATCTTATGTCACGCTCAGGAGTCAGCACTTATACACATTCATTTTTGCATTATCAGAGCAAATAACAACATAATCAAAACAAAACAAATGTCTTTGTATTGTCCTGGAAATAGTTTGAACTTGCAAGCCCCCTAAAAGGGTCTTTGGAACCTCCAGGGGATCTGCAGACTACTCCCTGAGAACCAATGCTGGGGTTGGGTATAACTGCTGTGTCATATGCAAAGTGAGCAGAAGGTAAAGTAAAAAGATGATTCCTCACATTATGAGTAATTCCTTCACATTGCACAATTCACATTCATTTTTTCCATTCATTTAAGAAAACTTTAATGATATCTTTCATATACAGACTTTCCTATTGAGTGCTAGGGAAAATAAAGAAACAAGTAAGACATATGATCTTTGTCTTCTAGGAGCTTGTAACTAGACACAGACAGTAGAAATACATACAACAAACCAGAATACAGTATTATTAATAGGTTATATATAAGAAGAGTCAATACATGATTAAAAGAACAGACTCTGGAACCGAACGTTTGGGCATGGATTCTAGCTCTATCAGTTCTCAATTGTGTCTCAGTTCTCTCACCTGTAAAAGGGGAATAATAAAATAATACCTATGTCACAGAGCTGATGTGGGGTTTAATGAATATATATATATATATAAAATGTATAGAATAGTACCTGGCACACAGAATATACTTAGTAAATATTAGTTATTTTACTTTTATCAAGATGTGTGTATGTGTGGGATGTCTCAGCTTTACCTTAAACATAATAAATAACAACCTGTAGCAACAGAACATAACCAAGTGTTTTGAAAAACCTTCCACAGATTATTTAAGGACTATTGATTAACATAATAAGAAAATAAAGGAAAAATAAAGTTCTAGCAAAGCATAGAGGCGGGAGTAACTAATTCTTAAGAAATGGGAAGGGAGATTGTACAGTATGCTGAGACAGGGCTTCATTTCATAAGAAAATGACTTTTAAACATGGATGGCCTTGACTATTTCCCATGAGGATGGAGGTAGGGGTGGTTTTAAGTAGAAAATACAGACCATATGAGAGCTATTGTCCAAGGAATCTACACTAACCTGTAGGGCACAGGGTAGAACATGAAGCAAGAAACAAGAGAATATCTGATTGTGAAGGGCCTTTCGCGCCAAATTAAAATCTGGATTTTTCTGCAGAGCACTAGGGCCCTTCAGTTTGGAAATAGCATAATATTAGACTGAAGAATTCCAAGCTGATTTAGAAGGGAAAATTTGTGATTGAGGAAATTTTGAGATGAAATCCCTATTTCACTGGGTTATTTGGGAGCTCAAACCTTCATTAACTAAACAAGGTCAGTTTGGATTAAAAGTGAAACTAAGAAAAGGCCTGTAAGACCACAGTAGGATCAAATGTACAACGTTCCTGGTTCACTCTGGAGGCTAAAATTGTCCAGATAAAGATAGAACCCGATATTTTAAAAATTCTACACTAAAGAACTCCAGGATCATTAAGTTTTCTCTAGAGTTCTTTTGAGTGGAAACAAAAGGGAACTACATATTCAGTACAATTTCAAAGGTGAGTGTCTCAAGACCAGTTTTAACATGCACCCATATCCTAGGGTGGTGCTAATTTTCTAGGGCTCTACTTAACTAATTTCATTCAGAGAGTGAACTAATTAATGCTTTAGAAAATCTTTAACATTGTGAGTTCTCATAGCGTATGCTAAGGTGACCCAGACACCTGGCATGAGTCTATCATGAGTCTAGATCAGGTGCTGACTTCACTGCCTCGCTGGTGTGTGTCATTATACAGAAGGCCCCAGTTTTAAAGGACTCTGTGTGACATACTCCGTATGCACTCAATAAACTCTGACAACCAGTGAATGAGGAGCAAGCATAAATGGGTCTTAACTTTAGATGGTTTCATAAAATAAAGTCAATTAATCTTGATAAAATCCTGAGAGGAAACTAAATTCAGAGCAAAAAAACAAAACAAACTAGATTTACCTACAGTGATACTTTCAGTTTTCATTTCCCTGAAGGAAAAGAAATTTAATAAGACACATATAAATATTAAATTAGTGCAGCTCTAGATCTTGTGGTGGCATAACTCAAACATATAAACAGCTATGATCCTTGGCTTCCCAAATGTCCAAAAGAGATATATAAATAATAGGTGCTTACCACTTCAAAACAAGTAGCCAACTTTAATAAAACTTTTGCATAGTTATGAAGTCGTCTGATTGGCAAGAAAAACAAAGTATTCAGTATTTCCATTAACTGGGTGGTTTCATCATTCACTTCTGATAAATCTTTCAACAACTCTTGGTTTTTATTTAGGAAATCACTTGAGGTAGAGAACAAAGAGATTCAATTAATCATTTTGGTATTGACAATAAATATCAAATAGAAATATTTCACTAGATAGTACTTTTCAGAATGTACACTGTTAGGTGTTATGAAATATAAGTTAAATTTAATGAAATGAGCCTGATATAATTAAAAGAATTTCCCTGCTAACAAAATTAATTTTTTGATTTTGAAAAGCAGCAAATGGTAGCAACGAGAATTACACAACAGAGATGGTTAATAACAGACTTGTGCCTGATGTGCTAGGAAATAAATAATGCATCCTACAGATTCAAGGAGTAATGAGAGACCAGCGGACACATTATCTATTAATTTCTAAGTCAAAAGTAACAGCAATAAAAGCAAGACTAAGTACTGTAATAAATTGTGCAAAACAGATATAGGGGCTGGGGGCTGGGGGGGGGAGTACCCCCCCCGAACAGAATTGACACAAAATATTTAAATACTTTCAATTTCTTTTTTTTTTCCCTCTTCAACTGTTGATCATCTAATATGAGTTTATTACAGGATAGTAATGACAAGCTGTAGAAACCAGCACTACAATTAATGGAAAATAGTAAAGCAAATTATAAGTGAAGATTTCAAAGCTGAGATGTTCAAAAAAATTTCAAATAGGAGCCAACGTTTAGGGTTTTTCTGGGTTTTTTTGAAAGGAACGGTTCAGGCAGAAATGAAGGCTCGTAAGCAGGCAGGCAGTGGAGGAAGCATTTATTTATTTTCCTTAACTGTTCATCTTGGTTGCTCTTCCTGGCCCTAGGTGTTGAGCCTGGATCCTTGGGATATATGCGGACTGCATGGGCCAGAGTGCGTGGACTTAGCCACTAAGCCACCAGGGCACGCCAAACATTTACTTATTATATTCAGTTTTATGTAAGTTCATTCAAATTTAGTTGCAAAATTTAATGCTCATCAGTAATAATTCATTGAGACTAGCTCACAGACCAAAATACTTTAAAAGGCTTGTAAAGAAATGAAAATTGATAGAACGAAATAATTATCAGTCACTTAATTAGCAATAACTACGTGCCAGGCACTAGCCTGAGTGTTTTACACTACAATTCTTAGTTACAAGACCTCATATAAGACAATGTCATACAAGACTAACAGAGAAATGTGGAATGAAGAGATGATTAAATGATAAATTATAAAATATTATCTTTGAAAGAAAAAAAATGCAATGATTGTCAGGAACCCAAAAATTCAATAATGCAGGCAAGAGATGTGAGACAGCGCACTGAGGAACTGGAATTTGACTTGGGTGAATATTCCTATGTCTTCCTGCATGTTCTGCTGCTGAGATCAGCTGAGGACATTCCTGCAATGCCCACTCTGACCTGCTCCCAAGAGCTGGAAGTAGCACAGCAGGCACACATACTCCCGACTATATTTCTCTTGGATGCCCAGTATTAGACCAGAAATGAACCCTATTGTTTTTCACTCATGACCTTGCCTATAGACTTTCCCAAGGGGCTCTTGTAAGCACGCAGGAAACCAGAACGCAAGACTGTTCGGTTTATCTTCTCTTAGGAGATTTTAATCTAATAGTGGCAATATAGCTCTTTCCTAAAGCAGCTAGGTTTGTACTCACTATTCAAAATATATTAAAGCTAGAGACAGGAACAAGCTGGTGGAGTAGTGATTAGGTCACTCGCCTCCAAAGGAGTTCAGGCTACACACCCCGGGGTTTGAGTCCCAGGTCCACGGAGAAATAACCAGTATGAACAACTAAATAAAAATAAAGTGCTTCTTTCTCTTTCTCCTCTTCTTCCTTCCAGCCTGCCTACCTACTCATCTTCAGTACTAACTATACCCTTCCTTAAATATATATATATATATATAGCTAGAAACAAATGACTGGATAAGTAAAAATATGGGATACAAATGGAATGAAATTTTGGCATATGCTACAACATGGATGGACCTTGAAAACATTATACTTAGAGAAGCCAGACTAGACATAGAAGAACAAATATTCTATCACTCCACCTATATGAGGCAACTAACAGAGGAAAGAAGTAGAACAGAATTTACCAGGGGCTGATTTAGGTAAAGAGTTCTTATTAGGGATGACAAAAAAGTTTTGTGTATAGTGGTGATGATTTATACAACACGTGAATATAATTGATGACACAAAATTGTATACCTAGGAATGGTTAAAATTATAAATATTATTTTACACATATTCTACCACAAACAAAATAATCCAAACAACGATCAAACACCCAGGCTCGTCAGAAACGAGGAGCCATGGAATGAACCAGCTGAGTGGCAAGAGCTTCAGCACAGTCATCCATGAGCCACCAGGCTCACTAGTTATGCTTTAGAGGTTCTCAACTGTTCTCTTTTAGAACTAGAAAATAATTATAGCTATTGATTTTATAAAGAGAAGTTGAAAAAGGACATTATCACAACCTTTAACAATGCAAAACCTTAGGGTTCATTAAGCACCGCTTGGGAAATGCTGCCCACATCTGGATCTAAAATCCACTGCCAGGTATCAGTTGCCCAGCTTTCATTAATTGCTTTCCACCTACCTATACTCTAACAAGAGCCTTTAGCTTATGTCACTACATTTAGCGGCTCTAACAGAGTCAGCTTAATTCTGTGTACTGTGAACTCAACTCTGAAAGGTTAACAATAGAGCATAAAAAGGAACCAGAGTCAGCAATTACTATAATCCTTAAAAAGTTCAGTAATCTCCCACAAATTGAATGCCACAAATCTCCACTTACTCTTTTTTATTTTTTTCCCTTTTTAAAAAGGAAAGATGCAGGCAGGAATGAAAGCAGTAGTAGCAGGCAGACAGGCAGGAAGAGAGGAGGAAGAAACATTTTATTTTTTATTTAGTTATGCACACTGGTTGTCTTCCCTCAGGACTCGAACCCAGGGGTATGTGGCCTGCATCCCTCAGAGGCGACTGACCTAACTGCTACTCCACCAGGAGACACTTCTTATTTTTGCATCCTCCTATAATCAAACTTGTTTTTCGTCAAGTAGTACTATTTGCAAAAATAGCAATTCAATTTTCTTTCTGTTTCATTTATTATTGGTTTGGCAGAAGTCTCCTATTTACAACATATGTAAACTTACAGGTTAAAAGACAGAAGCTTTTAGAATGGAAAAAAAAAATAAAAGTCATCATAAGTCCCTCCATTTTCAGCTTACAAGAAATGTACAAAAACATTACAATGCAGAAAGGTTGAAAGTAAAATAGAAATGGTGTCATATTAATCAAAACAGCAAGATAAAAAATGTAAAAATTACTACATAAGATTAAAACATAATACTCTTTCTTTAACTTAATTTTCAAAAGGCCAAACTACTTTATTCTGGAAATGAAAGAATGCATATGAGCCAAGGAAGAAATTATGGAAATGAGAAAAATGACTATAAAAACAAAATGTGTCAAACTTTTAATACAGTTAAAAAACACTTAGAAGAAAATATATAGCCTTTGATGAATTAGAAAAATTAAAAAATTGAAAGATTAATCAACAAAGTGTAAACTCATGAAGTTAGAAGAGACTAAGAGGCAAACACAAAGAAAGAAGGACATGAAAAGCAAAAATTAAAGAAATAAAAAACAAAGGAAAGAATAAACTAAAGCTTCATCTCTGAAGTTAGAAAAAGGAGTAAACCACCAAAAAGACCAACAAAGATAAAAGGTTCAAATAAATATTAAGATTGAAAAGTAGAGGCTATCAGTTATTAAGGGGTAACAAAAATTTAAGACAATGGAAGGTATATTACGCCAATAAATTTGAAAACAAGGATGCAATGACTAATTTCCCATAAAATATAATTAAAGTTATAAGAAGACATAAAGACATGAACAGACCTGTTTATTAAATAAACTAAATCAATAGTTCAAAAAAATCCCTACGGGAAATGTCCCCAAGATGCCCATACATTTTTATAGATGAATTCTATCAAATCTTCAAAGTAAGATAATCCTTGTCTCATACAAGGTATTCCAGAAAATAGACAAAGAAAGTTCCCAGCTCATTTTATAACTACTAATACAATCCTCTTACCAAAATTGAGCAAGTTCAGAAAAGAAGATAGATCTGATATTCATAGTTACAAAAAATATTAAATATTAGCATACAGAATCCAGCAATACATTTAAAAATATATAAAGACCATCGAATTTACCTTGGTAACTCAAGGATATTTAGCATTAAAAAAAAAAAAAAAAAACTCCTCTTCAACTTTTAGGAATAGAAGTTTAACTCTATATATTTATGTTATATTATTATGATTTGCCAAAAATCAAAAGCAATCATCTTTAGTGGTGAAGTGTTAAAAGCAGTCATTTTTAAACTGAAAACAAGGGTACTATCTTTCTATTAGGATATACAATCAAAAGCAAACATGGCGAAACACTGATCTGTTAAATATTGGTCATGAGTACATATTCTAAATTCTTCTATCAAAATAAAACCGAATTTTTAAAACCCGCCTTTGTTGCTACATCAACGTTTCAGAAACTATACAGTTCAGCGTGACTAGCCTCGTGTAAAGGACTTGTGTATTCATTTCTTATGTAGAGCCTAAGGGGAAAACCTTTAATTGGGCAACATTTTGACCATACTGTGTATCATCACATACACTATTTGTCACTTACAAATGGGGAGAGAACATTCCCATTCTAGAGATGGAAAAATTAGGTACAATGAAATGAAGAGAGTTGTTCAAAGTCCGAGGGATAAGTGATAGCGCCACAGACGGTCCCAGATTCCTGTTTGTCAATTCCTTACTATGGCCAATCATTACCAGGAACTAATGATAATGAGGCATTTATCATCTGCCCTTTTAAAAGTTAACGAAAATCTACATTTTGATTTGTTTGGTAAATGACCACGTCAAAGCTTTTCCTGGGCACTCACTAAAACTAAGAACACTATAAAACATGCTCTTTGGAGCATTCTAGTGGAGTAGCAGTTAGGTACGCTGCCTCATGCTGAGTGTGGTCCACATACATCCCAGGGACCTGGGTTCGCATTCTGGACTCAGGGGAACAACCAATGTCAACAACTAAATAAAAATATAAAAAAAATAAAACGCTTCTCCTCCTCTCTCTTCCTGCCTGCTTGCCTCTGCTCATGCTTTATGACTGCGTGCATGTTTTCTTTAAAAAATAAGGCACACCCTGGTGGCCTAGCAGATAAGGCCACTGAAAGTAGTCCACATACATTCCCAAGGACCTAGCTTTGAGATCTGGAGCCAGGGATAGCAACCAAGATGAACAAATTAAATAAATGTTTCTTCTTCTCTCTTCCTGCCTGAACCTTTCCTTAAAAAAAAAAAAAAAAAAAAAAAAAAAAAAAAAAAAAAAAAAAAAAAAAAAAAAACGTGATTATTTGTTTGTTAGAACAAAACTGGCAGGAATGTGTCTGCTTACATGGCAGGCTTGGCAAGAAGCTGGAATCCTCCCATAACCAGGAAATTTGTAATAGATGTGCAATACCTTGAGCGAAAAGAAAACACATGCAATTAGTGTTCGAATGTATATTAGTTCTTCAGAGCTGTTTCACACAAGCATCTGGAATAGATACTTCCTGGTATTTCACCAATGAGTTTCAGAATTTTTTGTGATGTCCATAGTCACAAACTATAAGGGACTGAAGACAGGGGCAGGTTATGTTATAATCAGAATCAGGAAAAATCTCACTTTTTACTGGAGATATTTATAAATTAGTAAATTTTAAAAACACTGCAAGCTATACAGAAGATGTTAGAATATAACTGGTAGATTTTACTCGATAACATATTAGAGAAAATATGATTAAAACTTTTGAGTTTTAGTGAAATTTTTCTCTAATTTTCTTCTAATTTTAAAGTGAATTCAGGTTTCCCAATTAATGAAATGAAATAACGAGTTTGAGTAAGACAGCGTTAGATAAGGCTGATTAAGTAGTGGTCTGTTAAATAATATTTTGATTTGAGCAATGCATATTTCTTCCATTCCTGGTTGGCAGATGCAATCAATTAAGAGAGAAACCAAATTCATATTAAAAAGGGTCCTATGTATTATATACTTAAAATGTGTAAGAAGGCAAATTTTGGGTTAAGTATATTTTACCACAATTAAAAGTAACTTTTGGTTTCATAAATCTCACTATCACCCCAACTATGTAAATAAATTATTAAATTAATAAAGAGCTCATGGTATCAAAATTAAAACACTTTCAAGCATATATCTTTAAGTATTAGAAAATAAAAAAGATGTCAGAGAGATAATAAGATGAATACAAGTCAAAATTAAACTAGCAAAAGTGGAAACTTTCACACATGCAAAAACTAACTTAAAAATTAAGTTGTTATCAAATTATGTTATTTTGCATGTCTGAAAGATGATGAGTTATAAGAATCCAAACAGTCTTCCCTCTCAACAACAGCTTCAAATATATTCAATTTTGCTTAGAATTAAAATCACATACAGCCATCTGCATATATACACAGAAATCTGAAAGGGAATACACTAATATGGTTAACAATGGTTATTTCTGGAGGTAGGAATACCTTTTTGATTATCTTAATTTGTATACATTTCAACAATAAGCACACATGACTTATACTACAAATAAACAAAAGGAAACACTGAGAGAACACGAAGCCCTGCGGCAGGTGCTTTCCACAGGCTCCGAGCTGTAGCTTTTGTGGATCGGAGCCACAGTGAAGCATTAGGGAGCCGCTCAGTCAGTATTTGTGGATGGGTGAGGTACGAATTAAAATAAAAAGTATGCAGATCAATAATATAACTTAGCATACCTTGAAATAACATAATTATCCCTTAGATGTCAAAACCCAAGTTAGGAAAAGCAAATCTTTAAACTTTCATTTCAAGTACACGGGATATTTTACTTGAAAAACATGAAAAGAATCGTGGATAACTACCCTAAAAGTTTTATTAATAAGATAGCTTTATTTTAAAAGTAGTTTAGTCTTGAAATTCTCCATTTAAACAATAGTTGAAAGCAGACATTGGAACAGCTCCATATTATAATTTTTAAATAATTTTACTTATTTTCTCAACTTTTAGGATAATTTACTTAATTATAAATAGTTCTCTAAAGAATCATATTACATATTATGTAAGCTATTTCCTCAAAGTTTACTATAATTAAGTAAACAAAATAGTTCTCTAACCTTATTTACTGTAGTAATTTTATGCAACTTATGTATACCATCAATCATCCTACTAGAGCAGAGATGAAAGAGGAGAGTTATTATTTTTAAACCTTTTTTCCCCCTTAGGAAAAGTAACATTTTTAGCAATGCAGAACTCTAGTTGGTTTAAGACTAAATTTCCATTTAATCTGCAATTTCTATGACCTTGTATCACTCTCCTGAATCTAGTCTCTTCTGATTAGGAGCTATTCTCCTTGGCAGAGTACGCCTGCAGAGATTGAACATGACAGGGGACAGGATACTTGCTCTGTGTAACTATCCAAGAAGAGACTTGAGTGCTTCAGAATGACCAAATTCCTGGCTTCCTTTATCCCGTGAAGGAAGCTGCTCAGTGAGGCTCCATGCTGACCAATCAAGTAACACAGCTTGCTGAATCGGCTTGCTACCTCCTGCAACAGCTGGACTGTACTTGCAGTGCCCAAATTTTCTGTAACAAAATGATAATGAGTGATGACTCATTACCTGAATTCTTCCTTATGATGAGCATTATGATTTCCTTTTTCTAAAAATAATATGTTGAGATGGGATCTCAAGTATGGAACCCAAATAATCCGTGTTTAGAAAGAGCAACTTCAGAGACCACAGAATTCAGTCAACTGACGACCTTATAAAAACACATTCACAGGGACCTGATAGATTCTGACTCAGCAGGTCAGGGTTAAGATCCCAGAATTAATACATTAAAAAGAAAAGCTTTCCAGGTGATTCTGCAAATCAGTCAAATTCGAGAAACACTGAACTAATGCAATTCTCCTCTCATTTTGAAGAGAATTTGGCATCAAAAAAAAAAGGGAAGTGAATTACTTAATTTCACACAATTGTTTAGTGAGACCCAGGAATTAAACTCACTTCTCTAGTTATATTCTGAGAAACATTTTTACTTTTTTGTATTGACTTCTGCCCTACTTACCTCTTGGAGAAGCCCAACCCTTCAGTACAGGGAGGGCAAAAATCGGACAGTCACAGTTGTTCTGACTTTAAAGAGGACATTAGGAAATTATTTACTGTTTCTAGTCCAAAGTTCCTAATTTCTAGGACTTCTCTCCAAGCAATGAGGCTGATGTACAGGTAAGACCAACAAAGAAATCAGATGTCAGGACAGGGAAAAGGCAGATCTCACTTTTATTTTTTCAGAGCAATCCAGGAAACTTTGAGCTTGAATGCCTTCCTTTGCCTTTCCAGAGTCCTAGAGTGTTGAGTCCACCCACTGGAGAATTTTTGAAACAGAGACTTTACAACATTTAAAATACCAAAACATTAAAAACAAAACCAAAAAATAAAACAAATGGATAGTTCCCAACGTACGAAGGGGTTGTATTCAGAAAAACTGTAAGTTGTTTGAAAGCAAATGTTTCTCCCATTAAAAACAATGGCTGAACTTACACAAGCCAATGTCACCTCAATGTGTCAAAACTGGTATGCTAACAAGATATAATTTAAGTACAGGAGTATTGGTGTGAATTCTGGGTCCTCACAGGGGCCAACGGGTTCAAAAAAGAGAAAGTAAACTTTCTCTCCATTTTCTGATCTTTAATGAGCCCTGTCTATTTTTGCATTCCTTTCTAACCTCCTAAATATCCCAGGTACCTAGTATACCTGGACAGTAGATCCCATCTAAGACTATCATATCCATTTCCTCTGTATTACTTCCTCCTTTTTAATCCCTCGATTGTTGATTAAAGCTAAAAAAAAAATCCAAGTAATCAATTAATGCTAATGTGGGGTAAGATCCTTAACACTTACGGCTATCCACAACTTTAAGTCACGCTTGTAAATCCAAATTAATCTCTAGCAGATATAATTCTAAGAACTAAAATAAAGAAAATGAAAAATGCAAGCAGTACAATGTAAGATAACTGAGGACCAGTGGGTTAAGTAGTAATGTTTAGAAGTCTAGTCCCTAGGATCAACTTTCCTAAAGTTGTTTCTGCTTCTCTGTCACAAACATACTGAAAGCGCCTTCTTTCTGCTCTTTCTGCTTCCACAAGTAAAAAGAGATCTGTTAGGATAGGGCTGGCACAGCTGGGCTCTTGATAAAGTAGAAATCATTTGTAAACTGTTGATTGTCTACATACAGGAAAGAAGAGAATGGAAAGAAAGGAAAAGATCATAACTCAAAGAGTTTGATTTGTGATACAGGTAGGAAGAACAGGAAAAACACAAGTCCTGATAAAGAGTGGGGCATGGGGGGACCCAGAAATCCTACTTACCTAAACTGAGAAGCGGCCTGAGAATCTGAGATTTGATATCACTTAATTTTGAATAGAACCGTCTTTCTGTAGCAGCCAACTCATGGAGACTAGCAATATATCCCATAATGTTTTTGTCCACTAAGGTTAGATAGCAGTCTTTTCCTGCTGTTACTCTGCTTACATAGCCGAGCTGAAACAAAGAAGAAAAATATTAAAGATAAAAAGGTAATTTTCTAATAGCAATTTGGTTACTAAAGCTGGCTTGTGTTAGCTGACAAGCGCCAATAGGTAAATACTCTGGAATTTTACAAGTTGGTTATTAAATAAATTGGTAGCTTAATACTGGCAATACTGAAATTACCAAGAAAACTAGCAAACACTAAAGATCAGGGATTTTTCTTTTGTTTCTTTGTTTTAGAAGTGGTTTACCAGTACGCCATTGTTACATACGTACATCTAGATCCAACTATATACAATGACATGAATCCATACTTTTATCTATTGTCGTAATACCGTTTAATTTACATTACAAGTGTTTGGAACCACAGACACGCTAGATATATAAAAATCCAAATGATATACATGTCTCAGGCCCCCTTTTTGCATGAAATAAGATAAATGAGAGCAGAGAGGATCTTCGTGTTATATCGAAATATCAAGGGTACAGGAGTTCTCTTAAAAATATAAAGGGATTCTCTTTTCTTTAGAAGGGACTTTTGTCATTTAAGCATCCACTGAACAAAAACATTTGAGACCTTTATTCATATCCCTATTAAATAGGCAACTGACTTTCAAAGTAGCCTAAGACACATAATAAAAGCTCACCCCTTTCATCAACCTATTTCATCTTTTGCTGGGCTGTGGAAATGCTCATGGAGAATGTGGAGCCAGGGCCAACAACTACAAAGAGTCAATTGGCATATCTGGAATAACAGGCTACACAGAGGTCAAGAGCCAAATCCTGACCAATGCTCTCATTAGCAAGAAAGAACTGTCCCTATACATTCATAGCTTACATATTTACACAATAAAAACACACACAAGGATAATAATCAGTCCACAGAATATCTTAATTCCATAAGAACAAGAAATCCAGAATACTAGCTTTGAGAGTTAATTTCCTTGTAGCATATCACTTTGAGGATGTGAGTTACTTTAGTAGGGAAAAGAAAACCAGAAACACGCCAATGGTTTAACTTTATAAAAATGAGATGGGAAGTAGGAAAGCAAAGAGAGTCAAATCAAAAAAATAAAAGCAAGTAAAATGAAAAGCTATCACAAGGGGAAGAATGGGGAAAAGAGTATTGTTGGTGGGCTGTCACATCTGCGAAGAGCCCATGACAAGTCTCTGCAATTTTCACTTCACACTTACATTAAAAAATTCAACTATTCTATTTTTATTCTAATTCACTTCAGAGGGCTTTGAATGCAGTCAGGAAACTTCATTGTGAAATGTACTTTTTAATATTTTATGAAGCTGTTAATTCCATAAATATTTATAAAGTATTTATTATGAGGATAGAACAGTAAATAAGAGTGTCTAAAATCCCTACTCTCATGAATCTTATAGTTGAGGAAAAACAATAAAAAAAGTAAGTACATTATATAATGTGTTCAATGGTGATGTGCACTGTGGAGAGAAACAAGATAGGAGATGTAAGAAATAAATGATAATGGGAAGGGGTTTACAATTTTACATACATAGAGATATTTAAGAATTAAGCCTACATACAGACAACAAAAACAACAGATTTCTCATTGCAAAATGAGGGCCTTAGGATCCAATTCCTGTTCACCTTACTACAGGCGAGAAGTACTGGTGTCTTAGAACCACTGGTATTCTCTGGAAAGCTATCACCTTCTGGAGGGTCCTGTCGGCCACTGTAATACAACTCAGGCTGGAAGTCTTCCGTATCCACTAAAAAGAGGGAATAATCCTGGCCTGCAGCTACACTCCAGATTCCATTTTCCCTGTTCACCTGCAACAAGAACATGATGTAAGTAAAGGACAGAACTTCATAACCACAGGAACTAACATGTAGGTTAAACAGGTAGATGCAGAATCATCCATCTCTGAGGATAAACCTCACTCGGCAATGTACCTAGCAAATGCAGAAGACTCAAACCTTAAAAACAGAAATGAGATTGTTTTTCTAAAAATCAGAAAAACTGACATTTAAAAAAGGAAAAAAAAAATCATACATCTGATTCTTTATTAATTTTTTAGACATCTACACAGGAATTATTGGAATGTGCATTAACTTATATCTGAATAATATTCCTAAAATTGAGGTAATTATCTTTTTTAAGTCTTTATTACTCTCAGTGGACAGAACTGTCTTGGGATGGAGAAGATACCAGAATCAAATGACAAATACATGAGCACCATATTCCATTCTATTAGGCTGTCATTATGTGTACTCCCTGTCTACCCTCCACCTCCAAAAAAACACCTTGTACAAGGAGTAAATACTATTGATGAGAATTTATACTTTCTCATAGTAAAGAACAGAAAATAGGTTGAGAAACAGTACACTAGAATTGCATCAAAGGGACTAGAAGCTACCAATTTCTGAATAGCATTACATAAATTAGAACCAATTCACATAATAGTGAAATCACCTATACTTCTAGAAGTATATGAAAAGGCTTACAAAAAGGTTTTACTACAATAACTACACATATGAAAAATAAAATAACCAAATAAAGTCATGCAGAAGTCAAACTTAAGAGAGGAGTCAAAGAGTAGGCATCCAGGAGTATAAAGCCCACATGTCAACATCACAGTTTGAGAAACATTTATTTTAAAAGAACTTTTAAATTTAAAAAAAGACAAAAACTACAATAGTCAATAAACAGTGCAAACTATAAAAATGTATACTAGCATATAGAGGAAAAAAAACAATTTGTTTGAAAAACAAGTGAGTTTATGCGTTAAAAAAAATTTTAAGGACATTAAAACAAATTTATGCTATAAATATACAAGGTTCCTAATTTTTAAGAAAATTAAATTGAGAAATACCAAGTGCGCGTGCGCGCGCTCTCTCTCTCTCTCTCTCTCTCTCTCTCTCTCTCTCTCTCTCTCTCTATCATAGAATCCTGGAATAAATTGCTATAAAAAGTATCAAGTTCTTACCTTTGCAAGACGAGGAACTGTCGTTGGACATTCAGAATGCCCAAGTTGACCAAAGACATTGTTACCCCATGAGTAAACCTATTAGAAAACGACAGGAAAGTAAAAGTTGCAAATTTGACTTTGCATGTGAATGCAACCTTATATAAATATATATGTAAATGCATATATATAGTTACATATAAATTACTTAGTCATACATAAAAATTACTAGCCTTTCCACTCTTTAATGGTTATTAAAAAATCATTTTTAAATGATACACATCCTGTGTATTAATTACATGCTTTATTCTCACAACCCCCTCTTTTTTATTTATAGAAAAGGAAATTGGTCCAGAGAAATTTATTAACATCCAATTTCACAAACTTGCAAGTGGAAAAGCCAGGATTTAATCCCAGAAATTGTCCTAATCTGCCTCTTACAAAGAAAGTGATGAAAAAATAAAGCAAAGTACTACAAAGAAAAAGTAATCATAATTCCTTACTTAGAAGATAGAAGAACTATGAAATGACTAGAAAGACTTATCAGATATAAAGAGTCATTGTAAGAGAAACACAATACCTGTGCTCTACTATAGACAAAAGAAAACTAGATATAGTGACTACGTTTAATGGAAATTCCTTACACTGATTATAAAAGTAATTCATGGTCATTGTATAAGACTGACCAGTACAAAGAACTAAAAAGAAAGTTAAAAACCCACTGATGAGTCAACCACTTTTAGATAACTGCTATTTTGTTTTGGGAATACATTTATATAGCCTTTCAGAAATTTTAATGTCTACTAGATATTATATATGAAAAAAAAAGTATAAAATGGTACTATACTATCAATGTTGCTTTGTGACCTGATTTTTTTTCTACTTAATGCTACCCATTGGCATTTCTATACCTATAGATATATACACATTATCTTTATTAACCACATAGAACTTCACTGTGGGATACAGTCTAATCAATAAGCAACTGAAATAAGCATGTTTATTAAAATTTTCTTTCTACTTTTTTAATTAAAAAAAAAAAGCTAATGTCCTTGAATACACATAGAGTAGTCGCCCCTTATCCAGTTTCACTATCTGTAGTTTCAGCTACCTGTGGTCAACTGTGGTACAATAAGACATTTTAAGAGAGAGAAACCACATTCACATAACTTTTATTACAGTGTTATCATTAAAATTGTTCCATATATTAGTTATCGCTGTTAATTTCTTATTGTATCCAGTGTATAAATTAAATTTTATCACAGGTATGGGAAAAAACATATATATATATATATATATATATATATACACACACACACACACACACACACATATATATATATATATATAAATAAAGCATTCAGTACTATCTGCAGTTTTAGGCATCTGTGAATGTTGGAACCTACTCCTCACAGACAAGGGGATACTATTGTACTTATGTGTTTCTTAGGGATAAATTCCTAGGATAAGAACTGTGTCAGTTAATACACACTTTTGAATTTTTGATACACAATGATAAACTCTCTTCCAGTGAAGTCCAATATACATTACTGCCAGCATTGCATGTACCTTTCTCCACATCCTTACCAACAGTCAGTATTAAACACAATCCTTGCTAATTTGGTGAGGAAACTATTTCACTGTTGTTTTTATTTAAATTTGCTTACTAAGTAGTTTTCATTCACTGCTGTCTGGTCATTTCTATCTATCCTTTTATGAACAGAATATAAGTATCCTTTGACAATTTTTTAATGCATCGTGAATGTTGCAAATATTTTCCTTCTGTTCTATATCTTCATTTTGTTTGTGGCATTTTTGCTTCTCAGGGCTGTTGAAATATTATCTAGACAAACGTACCATCTTTATATTCTGACTTCTGGTTCTGGTATCATGTCCTTTTCTATCTAATCCCAAGATTTTTTTTTTTTTTTAATTATTTGTCCTTATACAGGTATGAGGAAAAAATATATACATATAAATACTTTTTAAAAATATAGATTAATATACCCAGAAGTAGAATATAGAGCAATTTAAATTTTTTCTGCAAGCATGAAGCCAATGGTTCCAATTGTATTTATTAAATT
This sequence comes from Solenodon paradoxus, assembly GCA_004363575.1. Taxonomy (NCBI): domain Eukaryota; kingdom Metazoa; phylum Chordata; class Mammalia; order Eulipotyphla; family Solenodontidae; genus Solenodon; species Solenodon paradoxus. The sequence continues at coordinate 418,168 of RJWH01000888.1, forward strand.
CTCAGTCTTATTTTCCCAAATGATCTGAAGTATCTACTTTTATCATATACTAAATTTTCATCTATCCTTGGGTCTATTTCCAGTCTATAGGTATTTTGTTTTGGTGATCTGCTTGGAGTTTTACAATATATTTTATTGGCTAATTCTCACCCTTCCTTTTTTGTCTTTTGCAGAATTTACTTGGCTCACTTCCTATGTTTATTCTCCTGGAATAATTTTGGGATCATTTTATCAAATTATAAACATTATATTGGGATACTTAGAAGATTGTATTGAATTTACAGAATACTAATTCAATGACATAGGAAAATAATTTTTATATCATTGACTCTTCTCATCTAAATAAAACATCTTTCCTTTACTCCTATTTTCTTTTTTTTTTTTTACCTACTAAGAATTCTTGAGTTTGTGTTATATGGACTTTACACATTTCTTATAAAGATGATTCCTGCTTCCATAATACTTGTTTTAATTATGAATATTTCTTTTGTTTCCTAAATAAGTCTTACATAATGTGTAAGAAAGCCAATAATTTTTTTTCACTTTCCTGTGTCAATTTTATTTTAAAAAATAAATAAGCATTTCTCTTTCTGTGTTGGAAAATGGTTCAAATAATGCTAAATATGAACCACTGACTAACACAAGGACTTTAAATATGAAACAAAAATACTTTTAAAAAAGTAAAAGAATAAAGGTTATATGCAAAAGGGACCTACGATCTCTAAGCTGATTCTAAAAATGAAATGAGTAGAAAGTTTGTGGTGGAATCAGAACATTCCACCCCTGCTTTGGAGAAGGCATATAATACAACAGTTGGTCACCTGAAGATGAAAGTCATTAATTTTTTATGTTTATTTTGTAACTAACTGCTCAAATTTCTTTTTTTGTGCTTTGGATGATTCATCATGTTAATAACAATAATTATCATTTTCTTTCCTAGATTTATATTTATTTATATAGGTTATGCTAATTTTTTGGCTAATTATGTGAAAAATTTTTAAAGAATACATTAAAGGGGCTAAAATGCTGCATTGTCCTCTAAAAGAGATGAAAAAACATTAACTGACTATATTTAAAAGTAACTTAAAACTACTTAAGAGCATTTACATACATAAGCATGATTTTAAGTGATACTGAAAGTCCCTTTCAGGTCTCTCAGTTTTAAAAAAGAAATGCCTTTTTCAAAATTGATGAGAAAACAGATGTAAGACCAAAAATCATAAAAATACATAGAAGAGAACATAAGGAATACATGTCATGACATCAGTCTTAAAGATGTCTTTGTGGACCATGACTATAGCAGAGAGGGAAACAAAAACAAAAATTAACAAATGGGACTACATCAAAATAAAAAGTTTCTGCACAGTGAAAAAAATCTATCACCAAATCAGACAGTGCCCTCCCCACCCACGCCCCTATAGCTTAGGCAACTAGGGCACAGGCTATAAAAGTCAAGGCCTGGGGATGTGAAACAAAAACCTGAAAAGATCTACTGAATGGGAAAAGATATTTGCACATCACACATCCGACAAGGGGTTAATATTCAAATAGGTGAAGAACTCTTAAAACTCAACAATAGAAAAACAAACAACCCAATCAAAAACTGGACAAAACATCTAAACAGACATTTCTCCAAAGAAAACATAGAGATGGTCAATAGGCAAATAAAAAATTAGTCATCTATTGTTATTAAGGAAATGCAAATCAAAACAACAATAAGCTATTATCTCTTACACCTGTGAAATAGTTATTCCAAAGACTGAAAACAAGTGTTGGCGAGGACGCAAAGAAAATGGGGATTCTTTTACACTGCTGGTGGGTAAATTGGTACAGCCATTATGGAAAGTAGTATGGATATTCCTCAAAAAAATTGGAGATGAAGATTCTCTATGATCTCGTTAGTTCACTTATGGGTATCTACCCCCAAAACACAACAACATTAATTTGAAGAGATATATACAACACATGTTTATTGCAGCATTATTTACATCAGCCGAAAACCAGAAACAATGTAAGTGCCTAGTGACAGATGAATGGATAAAGATACGGTATACATACTATAATACTATACTGCCCTTAAAAAGATGAAATCCTGACATTTCTGACAACATGGCTAAAACTAGAGGGGATTATACTAAATGAAATAAGCCAGATACAGAAAGATATATGCCAGATGATCTCACTCATGTAGAATATAACAAATAAACAAATTAAACAAAACAAAACTAACCCTTGGACACTGACAAAACTGGGGTTATAAGGAGGGAAGAGGGAGGGGAAAAGGTGATGGATGCCCAATGAACAGTGGTGGAGGACTATTAGAAATGTGGAGGTGGGCATGATGTGTTTTTATGTGTATGTGTGTGTGTGTGTGTGTGTGTGTGTGTGTAGATATATAATTTTTTTTGGATGAAGAGTGAACCCACATATCTCATATCTAAATTTATATTATTCTGCAAGTCAGTTTCCTTAAGAAAAAAAAAATTTTGTTTTCTTCGTGTCTTATGTATGGATTTTATTCATAAAAGAATAAAAATTCACCAGTACCTTGGAAAATTGGGGGCTGTTTTTCACTGAAGACATGATAGAAAGAGTCTTTGTCAGGAAGCCCAGGATTTAATCCAAACTCTATTACTATCACTTATGTGACTTTAGACAAGTTACCTAATCTCTCTTAACCTCCTTTTCCTCAGCTATAAAATAGAAATAACACTATGTAAAACATATAAAAGATAAAGCGAGATACGGTATTGTTGCCTGATGCACAATATGTACTCAATGAATTTGGTCCAAACCAGTCATGATGGCCTTTCATGCAATTAAGATCAGTGTTTATTTAATGACTGGCCTCCTACCTGGGATTTTGCAGTCAGTGCAAGGGAATGGTAACCACCTGCCTCCAAATGGATTACTTCTTTACCATCCAGACATTTTACACATAACGGTTGAAGCCTTAAAGAAAAACATACACACATACATACAAACTCCAAGTAAGAAATATTTTCAGCAAGAACCATGGCTTTCCTTAGATTATAAACTGTTTTTAAGAAAAATTAAGCATTTCAAAAGAAAACATTAACATAAAAATACTGAATATATATTCAATAAACCCTTAAATATAATTTTGAATGGTTCTAATTTAAACTTTGTCTATCAATCACTATTTAACCACCATAATGCAGTATGTGTTAAGAATCATAAAACTATAAATGATTCATTATGGTAGAGAGTATACCTAAGACAAAATGAAATATAACCAGAGAGGGGAGTTAGGTCATTTTATTTTAATCACATAGTTGCTTTCACTCCACTAAGAATATTGGTTATAATAATTAGCTATTTAAGATAATCATTCCACTGACAACCTACACCTCACAAATATTTAACCTATTAATATTGTAAGAGTTTCTCTTGGTAAGCCTTCATGGACTAGTAGAGAAGTCCACCATGGGCTGTGTATATAAAACCCAAGGACTCATGTTCGATACCCAGGGCGAGGGGGAAGAACCAAGATGAACTAAATAAAAAAACTAAGCCCCCTCTCTCTTCCTACCTTCCTCTGCTCTCCTCCATTCCTGCCTGCACCTTTCCTTTAAAATAAAGAGTTCCTCTTAAACAAAATGACAATTTTCTCCCGATGTACATGGATAGACATGATTTACTACTGTGGTTATAGTCACTGAGGCATTTTACCTTTCAAGTAAAAACAAATATTGTTAGTTATTTCTTAAAAGTTAAAAGTTTGAACCAACCAATTTTTCCAGTGAAATATATAATCTTACCCTAAAAACCCCTTTCTGCATTTCAAGATGAACAGACATCAAGGAAGAAATGGAAAGGTACATCACTGGGTACATTAAGTATTTTACTCTTAGGAACACAGTTCAGATTAAGATGACAACTTTTTATTAGAGTTAATGGTGTTTAACGACCTGGAGCTAGAACGACGTCTAAGAAGAAATGGACATTTTGGGACCTTCACAGAGTAAGGTTATTTAAGCCAATTCCTAACAGTAAACAGAGGCAGCACTCACCGAGGCAGAACATCACCATGTCCCAGCTGCCCTTCCTTCCCTTTCCCCCAGGTCCACACTTCTGTTCTCAAAGAAGGCAGGAGAGCATCTGCTTCCCCACTGTATGTGGGGGTCAGAACCACTGTCCGTGTCTTCACCCGTGCAGCTTTTCTTAAGAGCCGAGGGGAAACTAAAAACGAAGCAGAGATGAACTGAGGGAGTACATGGATAAGCAAAAGAAAGTGTTTTGATAAACTGCTGATTTTCAAGGAAACAAAATAACAGTATTTGTGAGGCCTATTCTCCGCAAAAATGGGGAACAGTCAAATGAATTTGGTACATGCTGCCTACTACATTCTATACTCCCACTACTTGCCCTGGAGAGTAACACACATAATTAACATGCAAAAGGCACTGACAAGATCTGCAATGAAAAGCTCTGTTTAAATTTGATTCAGCCCTACTTTCAAAAATTTGGCCATGAAATTCTTTTCTGTATAAAATTTGTTATGCGTATCTTGGTGACAGCCTATGGAACTTGTATTCTGAAGAATAAGCTACTTTGTTTTCTTATCCCATCGTTTTATCTATTTAAAAAAACCTTCCAGGAATGCTCTTCTGGTAGCTCAGGGGTTAAGCCAGCATCTGGGACATAGACCGTGCAAAGCAAAGTCCAAGGACCCAGGTTTGTGACTGAGGTGCAGTAGTTGGGGGTCAACAATCAAAATGAACAAAGCAAAATGCCTCTTCCTCCTCTCTCTTGCTGCCTGGTCATCTGCCTTCATTTCATTCCTTCATCTTAAAAAAACAAAGACAAAAAATGAAAAAGCTTCCTTTTTTGTTCAACTCTGCAGTTATTTTTCTACTTGCTAGATGGAATGCTGCCTGATTCATGAATCATTTAACAATGCCAACACGAGGTCTTTAAAAAAATGCACTTAATAAAATACTAGAGCTGAAAATTATTTTTCCCATTTCAAAGCTGTTAAAAGTTAAGCCTTTCCAAGCTAGGGTCTAAATTCAAATATATTTTAAATATTATAATAAAGGATTTATTTCAGACAGAAATGTTAAAGTTTTTATGGTAGAAAAAAGATTATGAATGGGAAGTACTAAAACTGTTATATGTTGCCTGCCTACAAATTATTTTAAATTATTTTCTAAAAGACTGCTGACATCTTTTATTGTATTCAAAAAAATAACAAAAGCATAGAGCATTAATTTAAATCTTGCATACCATATTTAGTGGCAGGATATGCTCTGAAGAAAATCATTACGTTTCTACAAACAGACTCATTCACTTGGTCATGAACTAGTGGGCCACAAAAATGTGATCCTCACTGGCCGCATCGATGTATTTTATGGTGAATGCACTAACCATTGGTATATACAGGGACTGAAGTAAATCATCTTGAAGCTCAAAGATTTACACCAGATCATTTTAAGAGAGATGGAAAAAATATTGGTATATTTTTTCTGAAGATAATTTGGGTTACTAAATAAATTTAACCTGAGAAATAAGACTATTAGTGGGATTTCATATTTCATATGATCTCATGGCAAAAATCAATATTTCACATTTGTGGTCCAAGGAGATGACAAATATATTTATGATGAAAATATTAAAGCGTATTAGAGAATGAGATAATTCTGAATTAAGATTCTCCTTCAGACTTAATAGAATTCATTGGATATGTGTGTATACACATATATATGCATATTTTATTTGCATAGATCAAAACCTAGTGGCAATGACAGGAGGCACTGTAACAGCTCCGTGGTACAACAGAGCAGAGAGGACAAGCAGGAAACACTGGGCAGAGAAGAAAAGGAAGCTGCAGTGCAGGAGGCTAGCATCTCTAACTTTGGAGCTTTGCACAAAGTGATGTAAAACAGAGGCTGGCAAACTATAGCTCATGAGTCGAGTAATGCCATCACCTGTTTTGTAAACAAAGTTTTCAACAGTCTTTCTCATTCATTTATGTATTGTCTGACTGCTTTTTAAGACAAAGAGCAAGGCTGAGTAGTTGTAACAAAGACTGTATGGCCCACAAATCATAAGATATTTCTCTTTAGCTCTTTGCAGAAACAGTTTGCCACCTTTAGGTTTATTCCAGTGCTTCTCAAACTTTTATGTGCATCCTAATCACCTGGGGATCTTGTTAAAATGCATATTCTGATTCACTAAATTTGGAATGGAGCCTGAGATTCTTGCAATTCTAATAAATTCCCAGATGCTGCTGATGTTGGTCTGCATGTCATGTTGAGAAATGAAAGTACAGAAAACTGAGATTCCAGAACTGAGAAATCAAGAAATGAAGCAGCTACTGCATAATATTCATAATACTAAGAAGTTTATTACTAATGGTTTCAGGAAACAAAGCTTTCTCTGATAGGAGCTTTATTCCACTTTGCGTAACTCCTCACTTATCCAATGATGACATCTGCAACTTCATTTATTTGTAATATTGGCTCCAATTAGAAAATAAGGAGTCCACTGATACATCTCAGAAATCTAAAAGAAAACTCATAACAGGCAGGACCTAGTGGCTCTGGTTTAAGTTAAGCCCACACCTGAGGCACAGTCCACGTGGAGCCCAAGAAGTGGGTTTATGACCTGGGACTGAGGGAAACAACTAAAATGACCCTAATTAAATGAAATACTTCTTCCTCTCTCTCCCTTCCTGCCTACCTCCCTCCTCTTAAAACAAATAAACTAAAATCCTCATATGGTTCAGAAGCAGAAGCAGATATCATGACAAAGCTAAATTCTAGAGTTATTTCTAAAGCAGAGAAACATATAACTCACTTTTAAAACTCTAAATGACCAAAATTAAGTTAAATTTAGTATTTGAACTATATCACTTTAGCAACTAAAAAAGCTAATTTATTATATTAATATGGCATGTGATACCAGGAGCATCTGGATTCACCAAAAATCAGTTCACAAAACATGGTTATTTCCTTACCTTGTGACAAGAGACCAGGGAGGGAGAGTCTTCGGCTGCCTCCCTCTGATTCTTCTTCTCGGATATCCACAAGACTTGAACTTTTCTTTCCTTGCATTGATTCCTGTTTAACCTGTTCTTCTCTGCTGTCTTTCAAACCTTCTGGGCCTATAGAACTAATGCCTGTCTGAGCTTCGCAAGGGGCTGTGCTATAAAAGTTCATCACTTTCTTAAGAGACAAGGCCCCAGCTTCATATGTGGCAGCCACTCGCACACCAACAGCAGATGCACAAGAAACCACAAGGCTGTTCAGAGCTGAGGTGCTTGTAGTTGGTGGGCTGTGAAGATTAGGAGCTGTTTCTTCTACAAGAGGCTAAAACATACATACATTAAAAAGTATATAAAATACTATCCCTTCATATAATAGGCAATCAATAAAAAGAAAGTTTAATATCCATTACTACATGCAAATGGAATTCTATTTGCAGAGCAGGTCTGTTTACCTCCAAATTAAAGATATCTCTTCTTAATCATGATTTAACACATTATACAGAAATGAATACTCAAAATACAGTTCCTTGTCAAAAGTACCTTGTCTGAGTATTGTGCTTTTCCATGGTATTTAAAAATAAGCCCAGCTACTTTTCTAAAATTAAGTGCAGTAAAAGCAGAGGGAAGAAAAATATGGAAAATACAAACTTTAATATGAGAAGCACTGTGACAGCCCTTGATAGAAGACTGAAAAGATGCAAGTTTTATTACTGAAGATTTTTTAGGAAAATTTACAAAGGCTAAGAAATGTCAGGAAAAATATTTTAAAAGAGAAAAGGCTTTTCCTAAAATGCTTTATAAATGGAAGTCTACATATAGAATTTTACAGGCAGAAAATAAGTTAAACCTCTGATCTATCAACCCCCAAATTACAATCTTAAATTCAAATCCTTCTACTATGTCATCAGTGAGTTATTTTCCATGACCCAGGGATAGGTAAACTGAAAGATTACCTTTGCTCTCACCACCGCAGAGGGTAAATGTGGTAGGTTAATAATTAAACACCTGGAACTAACATTCTTACTGTGATTCATAGCTATATCAGAAAAGTCAAACTAAGGCTCCTAATGTCTTGGTGTAAAACCGGTTGAAACTCATCTGAGTTGTCAAGCACCACTGTTTACTAAAAAGAAAAATCATTAAATGTACCTAGGAAACATGTAAAAAAGCTTTTGGCTTAACATCAAAGGTCACAATGAAACATTTGCTTCCAATGCTACCCAACAATCCCAAAGGAGACATATATATATATATATAAAACATATATATATATATAATAATGTGCACATATTCCTTAATTTAGCCTGAATTGAAAATCAAACCAAAAAAAAAACGTTTTAACAATGGCTGCTAATTTTCTTAAAGGAAATAATTCCTGTTCCCTAGTCCATGTAGTAGGCACTGAATACATTTTTTCAAATTAAATACTAAATTCAGAAGAACTGTATTGGTACAAGTGAGTTTTTAAAATATTCAACAAATCATATAAAATAAAAGATAAATACAAAGTCTATTATTTCTTTGGTGACATAGCTCCCATGAAAACTGGTTCAGAAGAACTAGCATCATTATTTCCACCATTTGTTTATAAACAAAGGCTTATAATAGAAGCAGCAATGATATCTGGGGATGTTTTAGGGGGCTCTTACCATGAGGTAAGTCAGAAAATTCTACCTTATATAATCTTTAAGCTATTGTTCTAACAAGCTCCTTTACTTAACTGCATTTAACAACACATAAAATAAATAAAACAAAAACACATAACTAGGAATTTTGATGAAAGACATAATTTTAGGAGCCTCAATCAACCCATAATAAACTTCAACAGTTAGAGAGATGCTTCATTATTAAATATTATGACTTACTCACAAAAGTGAAATATTCTTTCAGTTTTACCTGGCTAGAAGAAAAAAAAAACCTTGTTCTACATAAATTTCTAATGAATTAGTTGTATGAAACATACAAAAACTGAATTAAATTTAATGTAAACATGTATTATCAATATTCATATAGATTAACAAAAACTTTACATGTCTAACAAAATAAAAGCAAAGGAAAAGGCCATTTCAATGATGATAATCTAAAAATCAAATAAATTATAATAAACCTTTAGCTTCAAATTTAACTAGGATGACTTAAAAAGTCAAAATCAAACTTTTTTATAAGATGCACAGTTCCAAGAATTTTCTACATGCATTCCTGTTCAATTCTTACTTCAGATTTTTGTAATACCTTTTCTCCAGCTTATCTATTTTTGAAAAATAAAATACCCACAAGGTTCAGTAACGACCTTGTGAAATAAAAACTGTTTTAAAAACACCTGTAAACCACGTTCTCATATGACAGAGTAAACAATAGGAATAAAGATTTAAGAGGCTATGTGGTTTCAGAAACCTGGAAAAAATACCAAAGGACAGTTTTTATATGACCAGATATTGCTGTTTTGTTTCATTTTCATATCTTAGTTTTGGTAAAATCAAAATCAAAGACAAAGTAACAGTAAAATAGATAATATTCTTTTAAAACCTTTTGTTTTCAACAGGGAGACTTAAATTTGATTCACTGTATGCTACTGGTAAGTAGCAGGTCTCTATTTACAAGTTTTCAAAATGAGAATAAATAAGATGTAATATTTAACATTCTTTCAATTCCCACCAAATAAAGTCCAGTAAGGATCAAAGGTTTAGTGGAGAAAATATTAAAACAATATGTAATGCTACTAAGTTTTTGCTTGCTTGTTTGTTAAGTCTGCCTACAATTGAGGGATCTAACACATAGGAACCTTCCCTGATAAACACATGGTGATACAAATATAGGTCAGAAGAATCTTTGTAAATAACTAGTTAGTTTAGATTAAGTTATTCATGGCCCCAATTCAGTGCCTTAGTTGGGGGATGCAGGAGGGCGGTGAATTTTGCTACTTATGAAACAAGCCCAGCATGACATCTTTCAACATTATTAAGGGCCAGAATTTGAACATAAAAAATAATGCTGAATTAATCTAGAGTTTTCCTTATCCAGGCTTGCAAGATTTATAATCAAACTCTAAAAATAAAAATGCTACCAAGCCTTAGATATTTTAAAGTTTCTAAAGAACACTTATGCAGCTGAACACCAGAAATACTTCTATACTATAAAATTTAGCAGGTACCTGAGATGGCATTGACTTTTCACTCTCGGAATTCTCTCTTACTGAATGATCTGACAGTTTCCGCATGTATTCGTTTACTGCCTGAGTGTCAGGGTACAATGGTATATTTCTGGCAGAAGAAATTTCCGTTCCTTCCACGATGTTTTGTTGGTTGGAAATGGCGTCACCACTTGTGGTCTGAACATTTTCAGCACTCAGTTCAGTAGCAACAGGTAGATGATCTCCTACAACAGTGTTCTCAAATACTGCTCCCTGACTGCCAAGGGTGTCAGCGGAGGGGCTGTGGACAGTGCTGGCCTGGTTTTCTACCTGGGATTCTGACAATGTCACGCCTAATGGGCAACAGTGACTGTCTGATATAATCACATGGTCCTCTTTGTCAGTCATAGTAATTAAGAGCTGGCTGCACTGGTTGCATCTTTCTGGGACTGGCTTCAGATCCTGGGATGGGAGGCACTGTACAAGTGCTAAGCTGTGGAATGCACCACAGGCAACTTGAAGCACTACACGCCCAGCAAGATGTTCCACCTTTTGTGGTTTTGTCACTGGGAAGGTGGTGGTAATGAGACCCAGCTGACAACCGGTACCCCATGCCCAAATCTCTCTGCTTATGGACAATGCCAGAGTATGTTCCTCGCCACATGCCAACTGCAAAATCCTGACTGCCAACAAAGGACTGGTGTCAGAATCAGAAATGCTGACAGGATTGGGTTCTGGAACATACTGCTGGTTAGCTACTGCACACTGGCCAGCAGAGTTCTCCCCCCACATATAGACGACTCCATTTTCTGTCACTGCTCCATTGTGGAAACTCCCCGTTGCCACCGTAACAACATATTGTCCAGTCAGGGCATTTTCTAGAATGGGGATACTCGGACAAATCTCTGCCGGTTCACTTCTCCAGGGAAGAGTGCCAAAGCTGTAGACCTCACCATCTGAATGTCAAAAAAAAAAGGGAGGCGGGGTTAGTAAAATAACTCTAAATCTTATCAGGAAACTTTTCATCTTCTCCAGGTTTAACAAAATAGGGTTTTGTCTTTTTTTTTTTTAACATTTTAATTTATTTTTATTTAGTTGTTCATCTTGGTTGTTCCCTCAGGCTCAGGACATGACACAGGTCCTTGAGATGTATGTGGACTCTGCTCCGCCAGCGGTGGCGGACCTAACCACTGCTCTACCAGGGAGCACCATGAATGTGAATTATTGCGCTGTTTGTATGTGTTTGTCCCAGAATGTGAGGTCCTGATCTGTTTGAGTGTGTATGTCCCACAACTTGAGGTCTCTGAATTACCTGCATCTACTACAGTAATTCTCTTACTTCTGTTAGAGAGTCTGTACCCTAAATCTCAGAAAGACTTCTGAATTCTGGATTTGAAGGTTCTGAGTTTTTTCTGGTTTCCATTCAGGGGTGAGTGCACTGAGCTCTTTGGGTGACTGTCTACACTGTGTGGTCTCTGAGCTGTTTGGTCCCTCTTTGTCTTGTTTTTAATTTTCGAAAGTCAATAGTGAAGATTAGGTTCAAGCATATAATATTTCACATGCATTCATCTTTTAACATAACATCCTTGAACATTCTAAAATATAGTGAAGTTTCTACAAATTGCAGATTACTTTGAAATAAAGATACTGTATTATGCCTTTCTTTCAGACTCAACCTACAAATTCCTACCACTAAAGACTACCATTATAGGTTATTACAGAAGAGTCCAAGTGTTCAAAGACAAAATAATGATCACTTTAACATAACATAAAAAAAAACATAATAGGCATATTCACTAATATCCACAACATTCACCATCACTAAGCAAGTCAGAGCAGCAGAAAATGCAACAGATAAAAATATTCATTTGGCCAAAACTAATAAATTAGCTTTTGTGCCTTCAGTTGCACACAAAGGACCAGCGTTAACAAAACATGTCTGTTTTCATGCTGTATAGCATATGTATAATTTTTAAGTGTTATAGAAAATATGTAATATATATAAATACTAGATAGCCTTTCTGAAGTACCATTTGCTTAAAAAGCAAATCAACACAATAAAACAAAGCAAATGATGCTCTCAGAGTGAATGGCTATCTTTAAAATTAAAATTAAGAGCACCAGGGAGTTGCGTATACAAGTAATGATAACCTGTTTGTGTCCAGATGTGATCATACCAATACTTTTATTGCAGTATCACAGGTGTCTGTACACACGTAGGATCTCCATTGGCCAACATAAATAAATAATGGAACATAGACTTAGTCACGGGTTTTGAAAACTTGAAGCAAACTCACTATTCTTTTTCTTCATAAGATCAGAGACTTAAATATTTTTTTAAATTAATGAAGAAACAAGTACTATTTTTTTTCTACAAGGCAGTATTTGGCTTGATAAAAACACACACATACACACAAATTTTATCTTTGGTCTGTTATACAAGGTAGACACATATTTTAACTCATTACAACATCGCTATAATGAGGAATAAAATAGTGGTTAGAGGGAAGATATGTGCATGTATTAGGTATTTCTAGTTTGGAAAAAGATTACTGAGACTATAGACTCATTGGTTAAGCTCTTTTAAACTTTTTTTCCTCAGTGATGTAATAATGTACTTGTGATATCTCACTTTCAATTGATATTACTGTACTAGAGAGAGCAATATTGCAAAGAAATGGGCATTTAGACAACCCCCTTTTTAAACCCAGAGTACCTCAAAAATAATGAATGAAATATTTTACTGAACTGTGCACTAATGAACAAATGAATAAATGCTAAATGAAGCTTGAAAACTTCTAACATTCAATCAGTACGTGTCCTCACCTGGAAAGAGAGCACTGGGGATCTTTGTGTCATTTCCAACTACACATGTGCGAGATGAAAACTTTTATAACACAGACACCTAAAACCAGCAGACTGCTTAAATGTAAAAAACTAACAGGCCATTCAAGTATTTTTTTAAGTTTTCCCTCAGTTAACCCAGACTTTTAGGTATGATTTGAGAATTTAAGAACATGTTCCTGAATGACCTCTACATAATTTACTGAAGGATTAATAAAACCATAACAAAATTCTACTTGATTCTGCTTGAGAATTGTGTATTTTGAAGTCCATAGAGCAGGTTTTTCTAGTTTACATTTTTAAATGAGGTTTTTCACACATTCTGACCTAATGTAAAAATATTATTTATTAGTATAACAAAAGTGGCAATAATTAAGAAATTAGAGGGGTGTCCTGGTGGAGTAGCGGTTTGGTCAGCTGCCTTCCACTGGTGCAATCCACATATATCCCAAGGACCTGGGTTGGCATTCCAGGGTCAGGGGAACAACCAAGATGAACAAGTAAATAAAATAAATCAAGTGCTTCCTTCTCTCTCTTTCTGCCTGCTGCTTCTTGCCTTCATTTCTACCTGACTTTTCTCAAAAATAATTAATAATCAGAAAGAAATCCATGTTCACCCCACAAAACCACACCAAAGTCAGTCTTAAGTTTCCCTAGAAATGGTCTTCCCCTAGTCCCTACCAGGAAAATGCCAAAGCATCATTCAATACTTAATAAATGCTTACAGAGCAGAAATGCATAAATCAATTAAGTTGATGGCAGCCCTGACCCAAATTGTAATGACTGACTTGGCAAACTGCCATCAAAATTAAGGTTAACTCTGTGTATAAATTACGACCTATGTTTCTAGTCTTGTTATAGATTTTATTTTATTTTATGTTCTTATGAGCTGCTATTTACACCTGAAAAACAGTACTGAGACCATATAGCTGAGTGTCTTAAAAGACTGGTTTTAAAATCAAGACTTTCTGGGTTTCAATCCTGATTCTGATACTCTAAAAGCTATGAGTGCCTGAGAAAATAATCTACCCTCCCTGACTTTCGGCTCCCTCATCTGTGAATGTGGATGACAGCAGCAGCTACACCTCCTAAGGCAGTTATGAAGACTCAGTGAAATAATTCATACATAGTGCTTAGTGTAGAGCTTGGCACACAGTTATCATCAGCATTATTATTCTGATACGTTTTAATAAACAAAAGATACATCAAAAGAGTCTCTGAATAGGTAATCTTTCAAAAAAAGTCAATTTTTCCTGTTCTTGTCACTATAAAACTGAAAAACTATAATTCTCCCTTATATTCTAGTAACACTATATCTAAATATAGGAACTAATCTGATTTCCTATAAAGGGATTAAAAACATATTTTATAAATAAAAGGAGTATAAGCTCTAGAAGTTCATTAATAAAACCTTAGTATTCCGTAATTCTTTTACCTACTCTTAGGTAATCAAACATTTGTTGAGAATTTCAGTTAAGCCATTACGTAAGCCATTCTTTCCAATACCTTCAGTCAAAAGAACTCCATGTTTTACTCCAAGGGCTGCTTGAAGAACAGTCTTTCCTCCCCAGCCTGGCAGTCTCTCTGGTGTTACAGAACAGGATCCTGCCTGCCAGACATGGACCAGGCCTCTTTCTTTGGACCCTTCTGCCTCTGTTGTTGAGCTACAAACATCAAGAAAAAAGCTTAATTGTTCAGAATGGTATCTTTCTTTCTTAATGTCTTCATAAGATTTGTATGTTTTACCAGCACATGGTTGATTGGATCAGACAGTTTAAGCAGTGCCTATTTATGGTTTTTCTGTAACAGAAGTGGAGCTAAAACTACTTCTTATATAAAAGGCTTGAGGGTAATCTAAATCCACAAGAAGCAAGCAAAATCTGAGCTACTTTTTGAAGTTTCAAGATTTAGTTGCATAAATTTTAAGATTATAAATTCTGTACATATTAACTTCCTGTTTAGATATTAAAGTCATAACATTCCAAGTCGGGGAGTCTTATTTTAAAATTTTAGTTCTTAATTTGGTAAATAAAAATATTTGATGAGAAAGACAAGGACCCATTTTTCACTTTACACTCAGTTTAAGTTCTATAATTTCTATTTAAATGTCTAAGAATCAAAATTGCAACAGGTACCAGTAAAATCCTTTATGCTTCGCTTGTTCTAAGCAAAGAATTCTATCCATCTGGCAACTTTTGTGCAGAGAAAAGAAAATACACAGTTCCATAATAATAACCCTATCCTAAACTGCCTCTCTTCTAAGAAAGGGAGATCAAGGGCTTTCCTTTAACAAAATTGTTCTGTGTCACCACTGATTATACAGTTTTTAAGTATTCTTTTCTTAGAATGCTGATGCCAGTGTTTTAAGGAAGCACGGAAATTTTTTTTTGTTTTCTTTTTTAAAACATATTTTAAAGGAAAGGTACAGGCAAGAATGAAGAGGAGTAGGCAAGCAGGAAAGAAGAGAGAGGATGAAGAAGAGCTTTATTTTTTAATTTAGTTTTCCAGACTGGTTGTTCCGCCCAGTCCTGGGTCTTGAACCCTGGACCTTGGGATGTATGTAGGACTGCTCCCAGGTGCACTAGACTGCTAGGCCACCAGCACGCACCCCTGTTTTATTAATTTTATAATATCTAGGAATTTTTCTACAGTTGTAAAATAACAGAATTTTCATTAGGCATAATCATGGTTTTATGGAAGGGAGGTCACAAATTTAACTCCTTTTTTAAAATATCTTCCATTTACAAGGACAGAAAATTTTTCTATCAATAAAGTGACTTCTGGAAACCTGAATCTGTGAATCTTTAAAGCTTCAAAAGCTTTAAAATGATGAAATGAAGACATTCTGTGCCTTTTATAAAGCATAAAGAGGAACTAGCAATAATGCTTATCACTGAGCAGCTTTCTTTTTAACCTTTCTATTTACTAATCAATGTAAATAATACAGATGCTACTTAATAACTGTCCATAAGAAAATTAAATTGGAGAGACTATACAGATAAAGAATTGTCTGTTGCGTTTTCCTAGAAGGATGGGGAGAAGGAAGAAATGGTTTACCTTTTCTTCTTTGAGTCCATCGGTCAGTGGGAGCACTCCATCACCAAATCATTCCCTCTTTACATAGAGCATATAAAGATCTAAGTAAAACACAGGTAAGAACGAAGAGCAGCGAAAAGAATAGTTATTTTATCCCTCATGTCGGGGAAAAAAAAAAAAAGGCAGCCCCTCTAACAAGTGCACATTCACTGGGCAATAAATATGCAGTGAAACTATTTAAACTATTTCATATCTGCCTGCCAAAGGCAAATATCTAGCCTGAGCCTGCCCACTGAGCTCATAGAAATGCCTGTTGACCGCCAAATGTAACGTCAAAGGCAGAAAAGGCTACCTATAATTAAGCTGCACTTCATAGGGCAACAGATTTTTTTCCATGTTTGTTTGTTATGATAAAATGGAAGTTCAATTTGAAAACTCAATGTGTGAAGTATTCATTAGGGGCACATAAAGATGTTACTTTTTAAGTGCTTCTGAAACACATGACCACTTAAATATTAAGAAATAATTTCTAAACGCTCTTTCATAATCATCAGATTCACAAACTTTGAATTTGCATTTTTTTCAGTAACGCCCACAAGAAATTACATCACTAAAACAGAAAAAAAATCATTTATTGGAACTTGCAACATTTTCCCCAAATCAACCTCAATTCAGAACCATAGTGCAAAGGGTAAGATGTCTAAATTTTAAAATGTTTTAAATGTCACCATTTAATAAGAGCTATGTAAATATTATGATACAATTCTCATGACGCATCACTTCAGAAACTCAATGTTTAATTGAGACAGAAATGAAAACAAGAGAGAATGACAATGTACCCCAACTAAGAAATTCACATTCAGAGTATCAAAACCCATGAAAATAAAGGTAATGAGGCTTTATTTGGACAAATAGAAGCCAAATTTGTGATTTTTCTGCAAAAGGACATGGTGTGGTCACTGCTCTGGAAACAGACCATCCTGGCAGGAATGATGGAAGATCCATCTGTTTACTCCAGGCTGCCTGTGAACACTTCCCATGTCCCATCTGTGTATCTGGAAGAAATTCCTCTCTACCTAGTGCTTATTTTAGAAGATTTTAAATTATTCAAATGCTGGATAAAGGGTATCTTGAACAAAAGACAGATGAATAGATTTAATAAATGTTATTAATGTAACAAATATGATATTAAGCAGGGTCAGAATGTGCAAAAATTCCCCCATTCCCCCTGAGGTTCTTCACAGGCAAAGAAACAAACATCAGAAAAGATTAGTAGGATAAAAGATAAAATGACATACATACGGAGAATTTACATGGCTACTAATTTTGAGGTAAGTGGGAAAGACCAAAGTTGTTTTTTAGGTTTTCTTTAACCCTGCCTCAGGTCTTGAACCTTTGTCTGAGGGTTTACGTGGTCTGAATCTTAGCTACCTGAGCCAAAAGTTTTATATTCTGTGCTGAGGTATGGGAAAGGAGCCTAAGGCGTCAGGGAGGGAGGAGGGGGTCTTCACATGACAAGAAGGCGATGACTTCATTTTTATCCTGAAAGTAAAGATGAGATTCTTACACAGAAAGGGTATGTTTACAGATAAACTTATACTCAAATTACAGTCTTTCCAAACTACATACTTCTAGGCAGTGAGGGAGCAGTGACTTCTTTGATTAGGGAGTGCTGAGCACTATGACTGAAGGGCCAAACGGGTAGGAGAAAAGTACAGCTCCTTCACTCTGGGGTTGCTATTGTTTTCTGCTCAAATTTACTTGCATGACAGGGTAGCGCTTCTACAAGATACTAATTATGAGTCTTCCTTTTTTAAAGGAAAGGTGCAGGCAGGACGGAAGGCAAGCAGAGGCAGGCAGGCAGGAACAGAGAGGAGGAAGACACACTTTGTCTTATTTAGTTCATCTTGATTGCTCCAACTGGCCCTGAGATGGAAAACTAGGTCCTTGGGATGCATGTGGACTGCTCTGGTGGAAGGCAGCTGACCAAACAGCTACTCTACCAGGAAGTGATGTTTTTAGTGCCATCAGTGGTACTATGCTTTGTGTGTGACAGTAATCAACCTTTAGTAAAAGCTACAGTTAATGGTGTACAGAGAAATTCTAAAGTGAGACCTAACCCAAGCTAAGAAGGGATAACTGCTCCCTTGATTAAAGTTAAACAATATCCAGGGGAACCAGAGGACTCCTCTGGGAAGGTGTAGAAGTTACCTGAACACACTCCACTTCATGCAACTTATTCTTATGTAAAGTGAATTATGTCCTACTGCCTGGCAGTCAAAATGCTGAGACTCTTTGATAGAGTAAGACTGTCAACGTTTCTTCTCTTTTAGTGTCCTATTTTTGAACATAGGGTTTTCTTAATATAATACCTTATGCCATATGAGTTCTCACCACTACTCATTTTTTTCCAAATCTAAAAAGAATTTAAATACTACAAACTGTTTTGCACTTTTCCTTTTTTTTAACTTGCTATATATACAGTAGGGAGAATGTTGATGCCCAAAGATGCCCACAGCCTAATGCCGAGAACATGTGAATATGTTAGGTTATATGGCAAAGAGGAATTAAGGTTGCTAATCAGCTGGTGAGCACAGACAGGGAGATAATTATGGTTATCTAAATAGACACAGTGAAATCACAAGAGTCTTCTAAAGTGGAAAAGGGAGGCAGAAGGAGAGAGTCAGAGAAAGATGTGATGATGGAAGCAGGGTCAGGAAGACATTATATAGCTGAAGACGACTGGGAAGGAGGAAGTTAAGCACAGGCCAAAGAATATAGGTGGAGGCTGGAAAAGACAAGGACAGGATTCTCTCAAAAGAGAGAAGAGCTGCCTATTTTAGCCCAGCAGAATAAGATCTGTATCAGACTTTTAACCTAAAGAACTTTAGGATAATAACTTAGTGGTATTTTAAATCACTTAATTTATATCTGTTATAGTAGTTAATATACTATTTTATAGACATTTTTATCAGTATTCATAGATCTATCTTGTATTGTTTTAATGGTGTCTATTGTGTTTGACTTATTGCAAGAAATACCTACCTGAAACTGAAATAGGACAAAAAGGAAAAGAGAAATGACTGCTAAGAATACACAACAAAAAAGAAATAACACAGCTAAATGTGTGAACTTTGTGTTATAAAGTTATATAAAGTCATATACTTAAGTGTCATTTAGCAATTTGCCAATTTCATTTAATATAACATTCTTTCTAAATCATGTATCTGTGATACTGTGATTTATATGAAATATGCATTTGGTCATCTCAATTTTTTAGCACGTATCTGTTTTTTACACAGTTGTGTCTCACAGTTTCCAAAAGCCTTGGAATTTCCTAAGTGCGGAGAGCAGTAAAGGTACTCTTGTTCTGCTGATGTTGTGGGTTTTGGAAAGCACAAAAGATGGGGACTGGGAGCTTGTCAGAACTTCCAATTCCACCCCCAGATCGCCTGGGAGGTAGGAGGCCTGGAGGTTGAGTTCAATTGCCAAAGGCCAGCGATCCACTCAATCATGACTATGTAAGTCAAGTCTCCATAGAAACCCAAAGGGGGAGCTCTGGAGAGCTTCTGGTTGGTGAACGTGTGGGGATTTGGGAAAATGGTTATACCTGGAAGGACATGGAAGCGCTGCATCTCGCCTGCCCTATGTGTCTCTTCCATCTGGCTGTTCTAAGTTGTAGCCTTTAAAATAAACAGGTAAGCTAGGGAGTACTGAGTTCTGTGAGCCATTCCAGTGAATTAAGTGAACTTCGGGAGGGTGTCCTGGAAACCTGATTTATACCCAGTGAGCGGAAACACCAGTAGCTAACTACCTGGATTCTGACTGTCATCTGAAATATGAAGAGGGGGTTGTGAGAACCTCAACTTTGTAACCACTGGGTGGAAACTGCCTGAGCCTGTGACTGGTGTCTGAAGGGGATGGTGGTCTTGGGAGACTTACAGAAATTGATGCTATTTCTGGGTTTAGAGTGTCAGAGCTAAACTGAATTCTCAGTCCCTACTGGTATGTGAGAACTGCCTTTTGCTGCGGGGAATCCTCCAAACACAACTACATTAGAAACTGGTCTCAGGGACATCTATATGGACAGTATCCATATAACAAAAGTAAAACAAAATTCTTTTTTTCTTTTTCCAATATTTACATGATTCTCTCCCTAGGAAATCCATAAGACTTGCCTAAACCAAATAGTATTAAATTTCTTTATGTTCTTTTGTTGCCTTACATTTTTAATTGTTATAAAATTGCCTAAGCATGGGGCTTCCTCTGAGCATATTTTGCACCAGATTAGCCTAAAGGTCCTTTTTCTACATTCCTCAGGGGACAGGATCCCTTTCTTTTTTTTTTCTGTTATAGTAACTAGCCTGCATAGGCCTTTATTGTATTCACAGCCCTGATAAACATCACTTACCTAGAGTCAGAAAATATGGGATCCTCTTTTCTCTTACATGGCCTTTCCACAGATAAGTGGCATCTGCCAAATGGGCAAACTAGAGTCTAGCATCGTCTCCAGCTATTGAATTCTTTAAGTCCCAGAACAAAGCTAGATTAGTATACCACTCTGTATTGCAAATTATTATCTCCTTCACAGTGACATGAAAGTAATCAAACTCTCAGATGGCCCATTAAAACGAAAACAAATCTTGCTTCTTGAATTAATTCCACTTTTAAACTGCATTGGATACACACCCTCTTGCTACATTTAACAAAGAAATAAGCTTTCTGGTACATGCAAAGGATATAGTTTTAATATGACTTGGGAGTGCAGTAAAAAAAAAAATCTGATCTAGATGTTCTAATGGCTGCTTAAAAAAAAAAAAAAGTTACAAACTATCCACAGGAATATCTTAACCAGAAATTAAATTGCAAAAACCTAAAGGTTTGTCTATAACCCTCTTGGTGGCAACATCTGATTGATCTGAACTAACAAGAGGTTATTTCATTTTTATCCCTTCAGGGTGAATATTCATATGTGGCTGCAGAAATATTAAGATGATTATGGGGTGGTGCCAACAGTCCCACAAGAAAGGCTACAGACTATATGACTTATGCACTAAAGAGATATCTCGCCCCAAAAGTTTCAAAAAAGGGACTAGAAACCTGTATTCTAAAAAAAATTCTTCTTTTTGGTAGGGGTCCCCAACTTTTAACTATTTTATATTTATTTATTTTCTGTTATGTCATGCATACCTGTCACATTGACTTCATCTTGAAGTATACTAGGAAGACACACTGCTTACAAGGCATTCTGTTGGCTCCTTAATGACTTATTTTAATGGCAATGATTTATGCTTGCTTCAAAAATTTTAAGTCAATTTTATGATGAAAGTACTCACTTGAAGAACCCAAATTAATTTTGCAAATAATATCCTGCATGTAAATACTCACTTGACTCATCTTCTCAGTGGAGAAAAGAGGCTTGGATTCTAATTTCATATAAGACATCCAGTTTGGTAGAAAAGTAAATAAATTTGAGAGGTGGTTTGGCCTAGAACTACTAGGCCCAGGTGTTGTGTCAGTCAGAGGGAAGGACGTATCAAAAATGATCTCTAGGTTCTGCTTGAATAACTATGTATTAGTGGTACCATTTACTGAAATAGGGAAAAGTCAGATAGGCAAGATTCTGAAGCAGAAAATTCTGGTAAGATAAGATATTTTTATGTTAAGTTCAAGATGCCTGTGAGAAATCCAAGAGTGTCTGATCAAGTAAGCGATGGCATTTAGAAGAAAGAACTTAGCTATGACATAAAATTGAGAAGGAACATGTAATATGTGATATAACGGAATGAGAATATCACTGGGATGCATGTTGAGAGAAAAGGAAGGCAAAGATTAAACTCCTTCACTAGAGGTTCCATAGAATAGGGAATAAACAAAGAGAACTGAGGTGAGAAGTGGCCTGAGATACAGAAACACTCCAGTGTAGGCACATAAAAGAAAAGCAGGGTGTAGTCAATTAGATGAACACAGCGGGAGTCCCACAGAACAATCACTGAAAAGTGTGTGGAATAGGCCAACACAGACATCACTGCTGAGCTTAGTCAGTCTCAGTGGTGTGGCAGGAGACTGAAAAAATCTGATTGAAATAGGTTGATTACATATGAAAGGTGAGAGCATGAAAGTAAATTTCACGTAAATTACTTGTTTCAAATGTCAGAGGCAATGGCAAATAGAAATGAGACAGTAGGTGGACAAGACCATGGAGATCAAAGGCTTAGATATGTGTGTGTGTATGAGGGAGTGTTGGCAAGATGAGAGATAGTTAAACGTGTTTGCACAATATTGAAGGTAGACTCAAGATGAGGGCAGAGGGCAGAACCAAAGTCCTGGACAAAGTGAAAGAGGGACTGCTCTTTAACAAAAGGAGAGTTTACATTTTTTAAAAAGGAAAGGAGATGACAGGTACAGATAAAGGCAGGATTACAGATTTTATGGTGAGAGCCTGAGGCCCCTATGACAGCACCTAGAAGTACAAAGACAAAGATTTCATGTTGTGTATCCTAGTCTCACTGGCTCCATTCATTTCACTTCTTCATTTTACCTTTTCATATCTACACATTTCTATGACAGCATAGAAATAAAAATTATTTTGTGAAATGGAAATGTGTTAGTAACTAATAACCCAAATGCAAAGACAAAATTCAATGAGATAGAAGTCTACATATTCATCTCTAGTAAACTTTATTCTTGGGGTAAAGTCCTTTTGCCTTAAAATTTTAACAAAAGGTAAACTTCTGAGTCTTAAATATACTTCAAGGGATTGCATCCAAAGTAGCAGAGTAGTAAGATCTTGAGCTCCTCTCCCCCCAAAGACACGGCAAAACTGCACTAGCTATTAATTACAGCCTTCAGAGAGAAATGAGGATGGGGATCTGGCTTACCCACAGGGAAAAGTGAAAGAAAACATAGGAAAGAACAGGGAAACTGAGGTACTGTCTCACCGGAACCACTGGCGGGCTCTACAGCCCGGGGTCAGGAGGGACAAACCCAGTGATATAAAGCCTCTTCCCAGCAGTCAAAGAGCCACAATGCGGAGGCCAGCAACTGGGAGCTGCACCAAGACAGTCACACATACATCCCGATGTGGAAAACAGTAGCTTTCCAGTAGGGAACAGCAGCACTCTGGGAAGCAGAGACTTCAAGACAGAGAGCAGGAGGACCTAACTGATGATGTTTTTTCATTTGTTGAACCAAAAATTTCAGCAGGAGAAATAGGAAAGAAGAAGGGACTCCCAGTGAACACAGAGGCTTCTGGGCATCCTCTCAGGCTCTTTTTATTTTCCTCTGTGGCAATGGCATTGGCAGAAGCCATACTGGGATACAGTGATGCCCCCACACCTCCACCATCAGGGGTGCTTACAGCTGTGGGTAAGTCACTCTTCCAATCATGGATATCACAGCTACCAGGACAGCAATAACCTAGGGTACAGCAGGCTAGCAGCAGGCAGCCAGAGCCTGCAACTCTGGTATAAGCAGCTCAGTGCCTTCTTGCAACTCAGTTTGTGGAGGAAAAACCTGTGGCAGCTCTCTCAGGAGGACTGCAAGACTCCAGCATTCCTGAAACAGCTGCCCCTCCTCCACATGGGGCTGCCGCTGTACCGGGTACTATCTACCTAAAGCCCCCAGGCCTATACTCTGCAACCAGAAATTCCAACACATTACATCAAGACAGGGAAAGAAAGTCTTTCAGATAAATACATAGAGATAAACATAGAATACCAAACAAAAAATAAAAGAATGTATCTGAAATGCTGTATCAAAACCTCAGGGAAAAACCCTAATGCAACAGAAATAAACTATCTGAAGATTTCAAAGGAAGTCTTATTGATGCTCATTGAAATCAGAAGAACTACTGATGAACAAAGTAAGATCTACAACAAAGACAGAGGAAACATGAGAAAGTTCCAAAAGGAATCTTAGTGCTAAAGAACACAATAGTTGAACTAAAAAATACAATAGAGGAGCTCAACCGTAGATTGGGAGAAGCATCCAAGTGAATCAGTGAGGTACAAGACAGGACAGTGGAGAGTGCCAGTGGAGACCAGCAAAAATAAAAAAGATTAATATAAAACAAAGACCGCATAAGAAACTTAAGAGATAATATCAAGAGGAACAACATTTGCATCATAGAGGTTCTGGAAGAAAGGGGCAGAAAACTTATTTGAAGAAATAATACTGAGAACTTCCCTAATCTGGGGTAGGACAAGAACATCCAGATCCAGAGAACTTTGACAGTCAAATAAACTAAACTCAAATAAGTACACAAATACACACCAAGACAAATAGGTAATTTAAAGGACAAAAATCAAAAATACAGAATCTTAAAAGAAAATTGAGTCACATACAAGGAAACTCCACATATCAAGGAATTCCCGTAAGACTGAGGATTTCTCAGCAGAAATTTTTCAGGCAGGAAGGGAATGGAAAGATGTATTCAAAGTGCTGAAAGAAAAGGACTTCCAACCAAGAAAAATCTACCTTGCTAGGCTGTCATTACCACTAAACCAGTCATGCAAGAAATATTACAGGGACTTCTATAAAAAGAAAAGAAACACCACTTAGAAGCAGCAAGACATCAAAAGTATAAATTGGTGGGAGGCAGGGAGAGGTGGTAAAAAATGTGGAAAGTTAAGTGAGCTCAGATTAACTTGCTTTTGATTTAAAATAAGTTGTAAGTAAAACAACACAGAGATATCATCACACAGATAAGAATGGCTATTATCCAAGACTGGAAACAAGTATTGGCAAGGATGCAAAGAAAAAGGAACCCTTATACACTACAGGTGGATGAGTAAACTGGTGTAATCATTATGGAAATGCCTCAAAAAATTGAAAATACAAATTCTGTATGATTCCTACTTCTGGGAATTTACCCCCAAAACACTAATTTGAAGAAATATATGCAACCCCATGTTTATTGCTGCATTATCTACAACTGCAAAGAGCTGGAAGCAACCTCAGTGCCCATCAACTGATGAGTGGATAAACATGTGATATATATACACGATGGAATACTACTACTTAAAAAAAGATAAAATTCTGCCATTCGCAACAATATGGATGAACCTAGGGGGAATTTAGTAAATTCACTGAATGTAATAGGAAGGCTGATTTAGAAAGCTACTTATTATTCATAATGTTGTTACTAATGGGATAATGCACATACTAAAGTCCTTGATTCAAAATAAAAACTCCTAGAGGTCAGAAACTGATATATTCACTGGTACATGCTTGTACCAATAATAACCACTCAGCAGTGCTGGCTATATTTAAACGAGTACTCCCCAGGGGAAGACAGACCCCTTGATCCAATCCACAGATTTTCCAATGATGTAGATGATTTCTAGTACCTATAATATCAGCTAAAAAAAAAGTGCCTGTCATAATAAAACTCTCATATATAACTTGATAATGATATTTCCTAACAAAAAATACACTTATTTCATGTCATTTCACATATGTTACACAACCCAAGAAAGAACAGTTCCTTTCTCCTTAGCATATGGAGAGCTTTTGGTGGAACTGGGGACACTCAGTTTTTATAGTCTTTTTTTATAACCTGCTAATTTCACTGTGAAATCTACTAAAATTACACTCTTCTGATTGTGAGAATCCCCTAAAATGGGTATTACATGGAGCATGATGGGGAGGAGGGGGGCTCAACATGGTAAAATAAATGCCCTGTGGTGCTCATTCAGTTCCTTTTTGTACTCATTGCATATTTTTAAAATGCATCGTTCAGGATTACTAAAATTCCTATGAAACATTTTGGTGGATATTATAATACTAGCAACTGAATTTCAAACTACCAGGTATTGTCATGATATGTGCAATTGCCATGATACATGTAACATGAGTGCAATTTCTGACACAAATTGTTTAATATTTTGCTACCATTCTTAAAGTGGCTGCATTTTTATTTAAAGTCAATTTACAGAAATACAGTTCAAAGCATGTTAGTTTATTTTACCAACTGATAACATCTAGTGATTATGATCAAGAGGTCGCAGAACTGAAAAATATAAATGCAAAAAAAGTAAATACTGCTCTGAAGATATAGTTCACTTATTTTGAAAATGCCAGTAACAGGTGTCATGATTAGGAATGATAGTACTGTTTAATTCACAAGTTCAAACACCGAGATTATATTAGGGATTAGTTATCAAAAATTTTTTTAAAGAAAAGGTGCAGGCAGAAATGAAGGCAAGCAGAAACAGGCAGGCAGAGAGAGGAGGAAGAAGCACTTTATTATTTAGTTGTTCATCTCAGTTGTTTCCGCCAGGCCCAGGACACCAACCTGAGACCTTGGGATGCACATGGACTCTGCCCAAGCCCTACTCCACCAGGGCAAGTCTAGATATTTACTATTTACTATTCAACTCTGGTTCATACTGTCATCATGTTTACTTATTAATACCTACAGAGAATGATTTTTTTTAAGCAATAACTAGGATGCTTACATTCAGTATAAACTTACATTAAATTACATTATAATAAAATGTAACCAACTCAAACTTTAAAAATTAAGTAGGAAGGACCAGATTAAATATCTGCAGCAGTTTTGTATCTGAGTCAGTCTGTCCAAATTCTTTCAGGGATATATAATACAATCTGTTCCCCTATATTTTGAGACTTCATCATCACTATATGCCTACATTTCCCAAGAGTCTAGAATTTTAATTTCCCTACAGACTTTTAAAGGATCAATGCTCATATCCTAAGAAAAGCATTTTCCCAGGAGTACAAGTAAAATTGACAAAATAATCGGTCTGTCTCCTCTGTTTAGAAAAGCTTTACATAGTGACACAGTAGTGGCACATTCTTTTTCTACTGCAGAAAGAGAAGAATTATTTTTGGTGAGTCTACTACTTTGAGACTAGAAAGCAAAATAAAGCATATTAAGAGGTAGTCCTGAGAAGTAAAAAATTTGAAGTGCTAATTTCACCAACTATCTTAATCATACATAAATATATCAAAAATAATAAACAAATCCATGTACCCATCAATCAGTTTTACCATATTTTCATATTTGCTTCAGCTCTCTTAAAAATAGAAAATTATACAACAATCTGAAGGAGTTCCACCCAAACTTTCTTTCTCAGTTAGCCATTAATGTTTGTTCTTACACTTTTATGTATTTTTATTAGATACATAGATAAATAATGGGTAGCATATTGTGTTAAAACACTACATAGTTGCACATACTATATGTATCTTTTGACAACTTGCTTTTTTTAATTCCAGTTACATACCTGAGATGTAACCATGTTGATAAGCATAGGTATGGTTCATTCATTTTCACTAGGGATAATATTTCATTGCATGAATAAATCAAAGTTTCCCCATTTTCCTACTGGAGTATAGCCACATTGTTATACTTTACTGCTATTTCAAGAGCTACAATCATAATTTTTTTTTAAAGAAAGGTTCAGGTAGAAACGAAGGCCAGCAGTAAGGTAGACAGAAAGAGAGAGGAGAAAGAAGCATTATTTTTAATTTTTATTTAGCAGCTCATAATGATTGCATCCCCCAGACGTGGGACTCAAACCCAGGGATATGTGACTTGTGCTTCTTTAGAGGTGAGTGACCTAACTGCTACTCCATCAGGGCACACCTGAAATAATGATATTTTAAGAGCTGCAATAATATTCTTTGTTCCATATTTGGGCGATTAACCCAAGTTTAGTTAGAAATTTAGGTTGTGGAAGAAAACAATCCTGCAATAAAAGTTAACCCACGGAGAGACGCCACTAAGAGATCTAATCATCACCTTCTTGAGAGAGAGTTCATGTGAAGTGAAGAAATGTATAACTTAGAAGAAAAAATTTTTAAAATAATAAAGGATAATTAAAACATGAGTTGACCAATTTGTGGAATTAATTAAAGCTGATCTTCTCTCTTCTCTACACATAATTCACTGGCAGCCAACAGAACCTCTACCAAATGGCTTCAGTTTTTTTTTTCTTGTAAGAATTGAAAAAACTGTATATTTTCTTCAAAAAACACTGTCTAATACCTCTACAAGCGCCCCTAACACACCCTCCCCAAAAGAGTACCCATTACCTTGTAGACTTCAATATTTTTGTTCTATCCATATTGATTAATTAGTTCAACTGTACTAATTGCTTAGCTATTCTACCAATTGAGTGATGCAGGCAAACATCAAAACAAACATAAAGACAGAATCTTCACATATACAGAGGAACAGATGGAATAAGAAAATGATGGAATACTGAAAAGAACCAAGTACTAGTTTGCAACTATTTTATTTGTGGTTATCATGCCTTTTCTAAAAGAGTGATAGCCAACCAAATCTACTACTTTCTTATCACTGATAACTGAACTATTTGTTCAGTGGAGAAGAGTTAAAAGGAAAGTAATTTGTTAAAATAAAAATTATACAAGAGGAAAAAAATACAGCTGAAAAATATATAACAACCCTAAGAGTTGGAATATTTGGTAGGTTTAGACACACAAAGTTATATTCTTGAAATACCTTAGAATGTGTCCAGCAACACAGCATTAAGACTATGTTTTCATGAAAAAAGATTAGTAGTACTCTTTCCACATAATCACACCAAAACTAAAACCAGGTCTCAATGAAGTTCTTACATGCCATTTGCTTCTTTAACAGTTAAAATGCCCAAAGTAAGAATTTCAAATTACAACCTAAATTCTAAAAGGCTAAAACTTAGAGAAAAGACTCCAGTTCACATTGCTTAAATCTATTTTTAAAATATAAGGCTTGAATAATGCCTTATATGTTCCCAAAAATGATGTTACTTTATTTATGGTATCGTTATTTTTCAAACATCAATTAAGTTTTCCCCCACTATCCAAAAGTAGAATGTGCTATTTGGAATGATTTGACAAGTTATTTTGGGGGCTTGGGAACGCTCAAACCAAAATCCATATAAATAAATGATCATAACATTACCAGCCCCCAAAATACTACCAAATCATACCAAACAGTAATGACCTACTTTAGGGCAGTGGGGAAAACCTACATTGTGAAATAATTTTGAACTTTTCTTGCTGTAACTGTGCACCTTGAATCTGCCAATACTAGTCATAATTTGCAAACTAATACATGTAAATGAGGCATATTTCCAATCAGCGTATTTTCCACATTAAACTGCCCATATGGGATACCAAAGTTTCCACAGGCCAAACTGAAATCAAATTTTCTCTAACTCTATGTCTATGTATCATAATGACTCGAAAACTATCCCTGATTTTGAAAAGTGAACTACAGTTATTTTCTAAAAATATTCAGGTCTCTTTTCCACCATTTAGGAAAGAAAACAATGAAACCATTTGGGTCATGCTATAATGGAAAAAAAAATTATAAAAGTGGCTATTCTGCATTGAATATTTACCATGTGTCAGGCAGTATAATAAATATGATACGTGAACCACTAAATGTAAAAGATAATGTTAGAAGGAAGGTACTGTTATGCCCAATTTGATCAAGAAAAAAAAGGAGAGATGTTAAGTAACTTGCTCAAAGTTACAGATGCAAATGTATGTGACTCGTTATGTGCAACTTCAAAGGTTAGGATTTTAACCACTATGCTTATATTATTAAATAAAAATATGCAACTTACTGCAAACGCAAATTTCCACCTCTTTAAATTCTTTAAGAATTAAAGATCAAAAGGTCACTATAAATCACACATATATGATAAACTGAAAAATACTGGACAAATAGGTTTTCCTAAATCTGTTTACCTGTTCAGAATAACTACACATCACATAATTTTATTCTTTAAAGGCTTCTTAAAGAACATCTAAGCCACCAACTAATCTAAAAGGCGACAGGCTAAAAATCTGTTTGCGTGAAACAGTTATTTTCTTCTCCATTTTCAATTAGAAAGAAAATGCTGTGCTTAGATAAGTCACTTCAGTACGTTTTTCCTGTTCTCTCACAGTAATGTCCTGAGCAGTAGCATACCACTTCTGCCAGCCTACAGCTTGTCTCCAAAGATATCCAGATGTTCTAACACCAGCGTCAAGACCATTTCCTCAATAAAGCCTCTGTGATACTCTTTTCCTGTCTTCGCTTCTCAAAAGAACTGATCACTCTCTAATCGGTCACTCGTCAATGCAAAGAACTTGGCTAAACTACCAATTCCAAATAGCAATCATTTTCTTTTTCCACAACCACCTTTTCAAGTCATCAAGTTCACTCTCCACCGCAACCAGCATCCTGGGACAAATCCTCCTGGAACACTCAACAAAGTTCTCGGACAGGGACCGCGGTTTCCTCAATTCCTGGTCTGAGCTTCAATAAATCACCGATGAATGGGAGGAAGGCAGCTTGGGTGGAGGGGGCGGGGGGAGGCGGAACGGGAAGGAATTTCAAGCCACTGAGACCACTGCAGTGGCTCCGGAGGGGTGGCGAATGGGAGAACCTAAAGCCAGAACCAGGGGACTCCTTCGGGTGCTCCTCAACAGGCAGGTGCCCTAGGTCGCACGCAGGCTGGGAAAACGCAGACGTCTCCGCGGACCCCTGCTCCCATGCCTGGGCCTGCGCCTCTGACTCGCTGCCGGACCCCTGATCCCGCACATGGGAGGCACGGTCAGCCCTTCGAAGTCAAAGACCCGCCAGGGACCGCACTCACTCACTCACCTGACGCTCCAGCCGCGGCACCGCGGTCTGCATCCGGCGCGAGAAGTGCAGCCCCGCGGTCTGCGAGATCAGCTGATTCACAGGAGGCAGGGCCTCCGTCCAGGGGCGGAGCTACGAGGCGCGGGCGAGCCAGGAGGCGGGCGGGGATTACTCCCCGAGTAGGTGGGGTTATGTCAACGGCATCTGATAGGGATCAAATTTACCCCGGAGTCGTTGGCAGGGCGGAGGACGTTCCCTTGCGTACTTCCCTCCCTTAGATCCGGGCGGACCCACAGTCCGGGAGACGCGCTCGAGCGATGACGTAACGTGGAGTCGTCGGGTGCTAACCACCCAGTTTCTATGGTAACTGATGGCGATGTGCGTGATTGAGAGCCACAGTCCTTTTATTGCCACCTCAAACTGCAAGAATCAGAGGATAAGTTCTCAGTTCTTTACAGACAAAAAGGCTAAGATATCTCCAAACCGCGTCTATAGACTGTAGCCTAACGGAAATCGCTTCCTGCCCCCTCGAATGACGTCATCGCCACGCGGCTCCGGTTGGACCCAGTGCGGTCCCCGCGGCCTCTTATTCCCCAGTGTTTTTACTATTTAGTTGCAACCTGGAAGGATGGAGTGAGATAGGAGGGCTGGAACTGGCTTTCCTATGATCCCCACAGGGCTCCTCACTATGCAAGCTGCGTAAAACCAGTTTGCTTGCCCAGCGCACGGTTTCACGGCAGCCTGCTCGTGACAGCTACGGCCCCACCCCAACTCAGCTCTCACTCAGTAAGACCTCTCGTGGAGATATTTCAGGGCCGCCACTCGGCACACGGTGGGCATAGAACTCCGCTGCTAGGCACAGCGACATCGCTGGATCGCATGTATTCAGACCAGCACCGACGGACAGGCAGTCAGGGTCTGAAGCTCCTTTATACAAATGGTTTATCACATCCACCAGCACTTTCAATTGCCACTTTGATCCTCTGCTCACCTGCAAAACCATTAGTTAGCAGCTGTTCAACCAACTTCATTCACTCTGCACCAGTGCACCAATGTGATCTCCATAACCCTGAGAATTGGCACCACTGCAAAGCAAAACTTCAGTAGGGTCTTCCCTGCCACCCGGTAGTCTTGCTAATCCTAAAATAGTCCTTTACACACTGCAACTAAGAATTTCTCCTATTCTTGTCTGCTTCTATTCCCAGCCCGCACACTCTCCTAAGGAATTCTACCCATAAACATCTGCGGGGGCGGGGGAAATATATATATATATATATGAATGAATGTATGTATATGTATACATAAAAACTTGAAGAAATTTGTGATGAAAATTAGATCACTAGGGTTGAATTTTCTTAATTCCCACAAGCCATTGTTAAAAAATCTACCTTCAATCCCAACTTCCTTTCTTCCTCCTTCCCCTTAAAACGGGTATTCTGTTCTCTCAAAGCTAATCCCTCCACCTGAACCCAGGATCTCTTCCCATTCCCTTAGAGATTTTGCTCCTTTACTTATACCTTCTCTTATAAGTCATACATTTTCAGTATCTGCCTCTTTGTTTTAACTCCTAACTCTTAAGTACATTAGTCTACTCCCATTTTTTTTCTTTTCCTTCTTTCCTGTGCATATTTCTCTTATACCTCTACTTTCTGACCTATCAGATTTGCCCATCCCAATCTGTGTTCTCTATTTCAGGTCTACAGAAGCTAGTAGTCACATCCTAATTTTGAAATTCATTGCTACAGTCTTAAGAATGGGCCAATTTAAAGTATGATTTTTATGTATTGCTATGGAATGAGCTGCAGGTCTGAAGACAGAGAGGATGACAATATATAATCTGTCTGTATATACATATATTAGGTTCTAAAAGGGTACATTAGAAAGTGGTTGATGCTGGGGGAGAATTGAGAACAAAGGTAAGAGGAAAACTCATTTTCACCCCATACCATTTTGCACTGTTTGAATTTGTAACATTACAAGTATAATTTGAATATACATTTTTGCTTAAAGTTTTTCAGTATGAAAATGTATATAATTTTCATTTTTATCTTCTTATCCCTCTTTTCCTCCTTGACCTCTAGACTTGACTCCTACTCTTTATGACCTTTCTTTTCCATTTAAGGCTCTTTCAGTTGTCCTTAAATTCATAGACTAAATAAATATTTACTGTACACTTACTTTGTGCCAGGCACTGTTCTAGGCACTAGAGACATGGTAAACAAAACAGAGCCCCTGCTCTCATGGAACTTGCATACTGCTGGTGTGAAGGAGAGTCTTCAGAGATGGAAACCATCCATTCCTCCCTCCATGTAGAAAAATGCCTCTCCTAACATAAAGAAATGGAGTCTATTTCCTTTTCCCCTGAATATGGACTGGATTTCTCACCTTTTTTTTTTAAACTAATAAAATATGGCAGAAATGAAGTTCAAGGACTACCAAAAAAAAAAAAAAAAAAAAAAACGCTTTTGGGTCCCCTTCTAAAAAGCCTTTTGGTATGCTTTAAAGAAATCTCAGTTATACTACAAATTGGTGAGAGGCAATAGAAGAGATAGGCCACATGAGAGAGCATTAAGTTGAGGCAATAAAAGAGATAGGCCACATGAGAGAGCATTAAGTTGCCAGATTGTGAGTGAAGGTTTCTGGAACCTTCCAAGCCAGCCCAATTTTTGGCCGAATGTACCTGAGTGAGTCACACTAATCAATGAAGCAAGGGAAGGGGAAGCAGAACAGCCTCATCAAGATCTGCCCAAATTCTGACCCAAACTTCCAAGAAATAGTCAATTGTTGCTTTTAGCCATGAAGTTCTGGGATGGTTGGTTTTGCAGCAATAACTGAAACAAATGGGAAGACTAAGAGATAATAAATATAGTGGTGACTAGAGATACAAAGAGGCAAAATATTGTAGTAACTAAAAAATCATGCTGAAATCAGACAACCTGAGCTCAGAATCTCTGCTCTAGCACTTAACGAGGCTTGTGACCTTAGCACAAGTTATTTAACCACTGTGTATCTTTGTTTCTTCATCCATAACACAGAGATAAGAATAGCACCTGGTGTATAAGTGCCATGTAAATGTTGTTATGGACAAGAAAGAAAGGTAAGGGAGTAGACAAAGAAAAGTGCAATTTTTTACTGTATAAGGTGGGCCAGGGAAGCCTCACTCCTAAGAAGACATCTGGACAGAAGAGAAAGGAAGTGAAGGCATGAGCCATGTGAATAACTAACACTCCAGGCAAAAGAACAAGTAACTGTAGAGGCTGGAGGGAAGTGTGGCTAGAAATGGATGAGAAAAATTCGAAAGGTCAGAGTTAAGAGCAGGTAGATAATGATCTGCTGATTGGGACTTTGGGTTTAATCTAAGTACTGTGGGTGATAGTTGGAGGCCTATGAACAGAGGGTGTTGTATTGGCTTTTGTTTTAAATGGTAACTTTTCTGCTCTGTGACTAGTAGAGATCAGTATAAGGATTTAAGAGTGAAAGCAGGGAGATCAGTGAGAGATTTTTGAGACAAATAGGTATGATGTCTTGGCCTGGAGTGGCAATGTCGGTGAAGGTGAAAAGCAGATTCTTGATGTATTTTGAATGTAGAGACTATAATATTTGCTCATGGATTAGACCTGAGCTTTGAGAGAAAGAGAAATTAAGGCCTAAGTTATTGGGCAAGATGTGCTGTCATTTACTGTGATGGGAAAGAGTGGGAAAAGTGTATGTTTAGGGAAACTGGAAGAAAATACCAGAAATACTTGAGCATGTTGTAGTTTGGCTGTCATGCATCTGAATGGAGATGTCCATTAGGCAGTTGCACATAGATATTTTGCATTGAGGAGAAAGGTAAGAGCTAGAGATAGAACACTGGAAGTTGATGGACTAGAAAAGCAATCTGAGCGTGCCCTTGTTGAGCAGCATTGGGGTTGGTACCCTCCAAAGGAGCAAGCCCCAAGGTTTGAATACCTGTTCTGGCAGAAGAGGGATGCAGTGGTGCCGGGGAGTGGGGCGGGGGGGGGGCGGGCGGGCGACAATCTGCGTGAACAACTAAATGAAAATAAAATGAAGTCTTTCTTCCTCAAAATAAAGAAAAGTAAAAGAAAAGCAGTCTGAGGCCTAAGCCCTGGGACACCCCTCTATTTAGAGATTGAGAAGATGAGGAGGGTCTATCCCAGAATCCTGATGGGCTCTCTGAAGCACGAAATAACCTGTACTTGATAAGATAGGAAGAAGGCAAAAATGTATAGCAGCAAAACTGAAAGGGAAGAGTCATGGAAAATGAAATTGTATTGCACACCTTGGTGGCCCAGCAGTTTGATAACTATGAGTATAGTCCACATACATCCCAGGGTCCCTGGTTCAATACCCAGGGCTTGGGGAACAACCAAAATAAACAACTAAATAAAATAAAGTGCTTCTTTCTCCTCTCTTCCTTCCTGCCTATCTTATTTGTCTTCATCCTGCCTGCACCTTCCTTTAAAATAAAAAAAAAGGAAGATGAAGTTGTAATAATTATGTAGATATTGGCTGCTCAGGATAAGTTTTTTTAATTCTAAGTGTAAGGGGAATCATTAGAAAGTTTTAAGTGAGGGAATGACCTGATTTTATTTTTATTTGTGAGAGTCCATTCTGTCTAGTGCATTTTATGTGTACTTCCCACTTCATTACAAAGATTATTAGTTTAGCCAGGGGTTGAGATTTATTTTTAAAGTTTTGTTTGTTTAAATTTATTCTAACTTAATTAATTGCAGGAGAGTAAGGATGGAATTAGGGAGAACAAGGAAAGGTATTACATTAGACCAGATGAGAGATGATGATAGCTTGCCCTGAGATAATAGTATGAATAAAGATTAAATAGACTTGAGCTGTCTCTGGAGTTAGAATTAACATTACTTTAATACTGTATTAGACATGATAGATGATTTGTATGTTGCCTGGGTTTTTTTTCTTGAGCAACTAATTGATTAGGATTCTGTTACTTCGAGAGTCTTGGGGTCTCGCTTAGGGTTCTTGTGAGTCCGAGAAAAGATTTCATGGGACCCATAATCTCTGGGCACAAAGAAGGTAGCAAAGCTAATAATAAGCAAAAACAAGTGAGATTTACTGAATATAGTGCACCCACTAAGAGATAGGATGAGAGCAGCCATATTCCAAGAGGGGAACAGTTCACCAGAACCTTCCTGCTGAGATTTTTAAGGCATCTGGCAGCCCTTACCCCACCCAAGGGTGTCCTGGTGTGGGACAGGATTTTGATTGGTCCGTTAGTGGTTCCTCTTTTAAACTGATTGGAGGAACTTCAGATTGGTACCATTTTGTAGTCTGCTGCCTTTTGATTGGAGGACTGCCTCTGTTCCTTTCCCTCCTGCTTCCTCCCTCATGTCTACC
Source organism: Solenodon paradoxus (assembly GCA_004363575.1). Lineage (NCBI taxonomy): Eukaryota > Metazoa > Chordata > Mammalia > Eulipotyphla > Solenodontidae > Solenodon > Solenodon paradoxus. The sequence continues at coordinate 454,171 of RJWH01000888.1, forward strand.
TAGCAATTCCAATTTCTGAAATGGAGAAAACGAAAGAAAAGCATCTCAGCCTGGTTCAGGAGGTCTGTTTCCAACATGTTCAATTTTGGGGATCCGTTTGTGACATCCAAGTGGAAATGTCAAATTAGTAATTGGTGTTTTAGGAAGAAGTTAAGATTGGAGACAGATATATGAGAATCATTTACATAAAGGTATCATTCAGAGCTAAAAGGACTGGATGAAATTATAGTCACCTGTTATTTAAGGACAGAAATATATTCTGAGAAATGCACCGTTAGGTAATGCTGTTGTATGAGCTATCATATTATGAAATGAATAACGATGATTGAGTGTTTGTGTATGTGTGTGTTTTAAGTTTGTTTTTTTAAATAACACTGGTTTATAACATAGATTTCAGGAATGTATCAGTACGTTGTTAACTACTAAAAGTCTAATTACATCTTTCACCATACAATTGAACCCTTTTACCCAATTTACCCATTCTTTTTTCCCCTTCCCTCCTGGTAGCCACTCTGGTAAGTCAGAATGACTATGTTAAATTTTACAGAAAACCTGTGATGGTTCTCAGTTACCTTATGAAGCTCTTTAAGTAGGGCTCACAATTTGATCTTATTCCAGGGAACATAGAGATCTGAGGTTTTTCTGGATCCTCACAAGGCTTAACTTTCAAAGGGCAGGTTTGGCTAGGTTCAGAGAAGGAGGGGACAGAGAGCCTTAGAGTAAAGGAGTTGTTTGGTGGGGACAGTAAAACAGAGAAACAGGGCATGGAGGGTTAGGCAGTGCAGAAGGAAGGAGACGCTGATGCTGGAGGTGGGGCCTGGGAACTTGGTTGCTGCTGCGAGGCAAAGGAGGTTGGGGAGGGGAAAGGAAGACTTTGGAAACCATTTCTTTCTCTATCTTATCTTTTTATTATCTTTTATCTATTTTTCTTTATTCACCTCAGTTAATTTTAAATTTTGATTCTGCAAGGAGGTTATCTTAGGCTCTTGGTAATGTTTGGAAATTTCAAAATGCCAGTTGAAATGGCTTTCCATTCATTTTTAGCAATTTCAGAGCCATGTTCAAGTTGGTTTTAAGAAAAGTTTGGGGAGTTCAAAAGTTTCGCATGATGTCTATTGTTGTTCTGAATTGCCTTTGTTTATGTCAAGGCTCAAGTGGAAACTTTCCCCTGCCCTTCTGTGTCCTTCTAGGTAGTCAAATAATCAAATAGACCTCAGACAGACTTTTAAGAGGGAAAAATTAAAAAGGAAGTTTAATAATGGCTTATATACCTCCTGTATACAGGGAAGAAACCCAAGTAAACTTAGTGACTAGGCATGTGGTTTTAAATTTTAATTGAAATACCTGCATGCAGAGTCCAAGGGCACTATGGAAAGGGGTAAGGAAGGTCCGCCATAAGAGGTAGGAATGGCATAATAAACAAAGAGAACCTCTTTATGCTAACTAAGATCCTGATTTTCCCCCTGCTAAATTAAAGAGATTAGGTCTTCCTGGTAAGGTGAAGAGATTTTTTTTTTTAGACATATACAGTATTTTGTTGTGTATAATGCACACCCATGTTTTTGACCCAAACTTTCAGGAAAAAAAGATCTTTCATTTTAATTTAATTCAAATTCTTATTTGTTTATATTTAGGTATTTGTTTTTTCTATTAGAAAGGATTTTTAGCATTTGTTTTTGGACTTATGGTACAAGAAATTCTATGTAACAAACAAAACACAGGAACAGATACGCGGTAGAAGAAGCTTTTCTTCCTTCTGCCCCACAGTCGGAGGACTCTGGGGAAGGAGGTCCACAGCATCTCCTGGCAGCTCTGCTGACATGCTCTTCAGCATATCTAATAACTGTTCGCTTAAAACTTGCAGTGTCTGTATTTTTGTAAAAAGATCAACTGAATTGCTAGCTCCCACCTGAAGTGCATGAAGAAGAATGTCGCACTGCTCACCTACGGAAATAAAGCCAGTGTCACCTGTCTCACCAAGTCAGAGTCACTGAATCTGCAGACAACAATAGTTGCTCTTCCTCTCCTTTTGTTGAACAGTTGGCCAGAATTGCTTTCGTGCAAATTCGTCATGAGTTCAGCAAAGCCAGTGACGGTATTCCAGGGTATTATTTTGCATATGAACAGCGTTACTGATTTCTAGAGTTACACTTTTAACTCATAAGCATAAAGAAAATAATTTAAAACATTTATATAGATATGGAATTAGTGCTGCCCATGTACAATGTGCATCCTTATTTTTCCCTCAAATATTTGAACCAAAAAGTATGCTTTATGTACTCCCAAATATGGTAAATATCTTTCAAGATGACAGCTATACCCAGGTCTCAATCTCTTCTGTGGATTTTTTTTCCCAAAGAGATGTATTTGCAGGGTGGCAGATTTTTGTTCCTTCGTAACCCCACCTTTGAAACTTCAAAAAAAAGTTCCATAATGTTTAATTTTGCATAGAAGCCATCTCTGAATCAGTCCACTTAAATAGTCATGTATTCAAAGTCCAGTCCTTAGTCCTGAGGCCGGGCAGCCCGCATTGCTAGATGTCCAAGTCCAGGCATCTTCAGATGAGGTTGTGACAGCAGCAGTTTCCCTGTTCCGTTTCGAATGTCTCTGATGTCATCAGGAATTCAGGAAAGCAAGCAACAGCCACAAGGATTTGTTCATCACCATCGTTGTGGCGATCTGAGTTTTTATCAGGTTTTCCATCTTCAGTGGGCATGGCCTCAGAAAAGACCATCTTCATTCAAAGTCAGAAAGAATGAAGGAAAATTATAAACAAATAACATGGGGAGTCCTAGTCCGATATTGGAAAAAGCTGAGAGAATTCAGAATGAAATCCATTTTACAGGCAGAACAAAGCTCTAGATTCTAGTATCTGCAACAGTGCAAACAATTTTTCTCTCCCTTATTTTATCTGAGAGTCAATTCAAGAGTAATTGATTTGCACAGTCAACCTTGCTTGAATAAACTTCACCCAGTTATTTACAGAAGCAGAACAACAACAGTAATTGACCATAGACTTTTAAAAATCTGCTTTGCTGAAATTTTTCATAAGGAATCTTAGACTGAGTTCTCATCAGCCTCTCCAGGCTCAGAAGCAATGCTAAATTCTTACCATCTGATTTGGCCTGCAGCACCTGTCAATTTAATTCCTCTATTCTTAAGGTTCCCAAAATACCCTGAGTTTCCTGAGCCTTGCTTATCTGGTAAGGCTGGTAAGGCTTATCTGGTAACCCTATAAGCAAGGTACTGGGTCAGTTCTCCAGTGGACTTATTGGCTCTGTATTTAACCTTAATTCCTTACAGTTGCCTGGTCATATCTGAGTCTACACATATCCTCAAATATGACATTCTATCTAAGCCCTGGTAATAAAACCATGTTGCAGATAGTTTCCTTGTTATAAGGAAAGCAAATTCTTAGTGAAATTTTGTGGCTATATTGCTATGAAAATGAAAATACTAATTTTCCCAGTTCTGGAGGGGATTAAGGAGAAAATATAAATGTTTCACCTATTTACAAAGTTAGAGTTCACTAAAAGGCTCATCAAGGGAAAATAAAGAAAAAGTTTTAAACTTTATAAAGTTCGTATGAAAGTAAAAGTAAATTCATGATTTACTCTAATCATATGAAGTAGAATCAAGAACATTCCTGCTGATGACTGATAACAGTATTGAGTCTTAAAGAATATGTGGCCTTCTGCAGGGCTGTTGGACAATTCTGGTATTCCTTAGTAAAACACATTTCACTGCTATGCAAGTTATTCAAGTCTCGGTACAAATTTTAGTGTAAATTGCTATTGTTAAACATGTACTGCTATGTATTTTTAAGTCCCAAATATATACCTCCAAAAATGATAATACAATATTCTTTAGAGACAATATTTCTTAATATAAATGGAAACTAGGGTATTATGATAGTACAATAATAAAAATGACATCTCTTAAAAGATGGAATAAATATAGTGATCCAATTTTTTTTTACCACAATGTTTTAACTGACATTATGCCCACATAAATATTGTAAACCTTTATAATTTAAACAGAAAATACTCAATATGAATAACTTCTTTTAGACATAGGTTGATGGCTTAAAACATTGCTTTAGGTGTGCCCTGGTGGAGCAGCAGTTAGGTCAGTCACCTCCAGAGGAGCAAGTCACATACCCCTGGGTTCAACTCCTGAGTCCAGGGGGAAACTAGTGTGAACAATTAAATTAAAAAAAAATTATTTTAAAGATGCTTCTTCCTCCTGTTCCTGCCTACCTACCTACTTGCCTTCATTCCTACCTGCACCTTTCTTTAAAAAATAAAAACAACATTGCTTTAAATAATTTCTATTTCAAATTTTAGTTGACTAATAGTCTGTCAATAAATGTGCATATACAGTTACAAATTAATGGTGTATACATGTGTCTATATACCTGTTTATACACACATATAAACTTAAAGCCCTAAAAAAGGGCTCAAAATGTCCTCTCAGATCTAAGGTCATTCAAACTTCAAAATTAACATGCAACACCACTGGTCACACGTGGTGTTTCTAATTTAAAGCAAATGAAATAAGTCACTTCAATAATGCTTCAAATTGAAAGTTATTAAAAACAATTATACCGGAACATTTCAATTTTAGGAATTTCATATAATTACTAGTATGCTTATATCAATGCCACATATAAATACTTGACAATGCTTTCCATTCAATTTATATCATATTAAATGAGTCTAATTTGTTTAATATCTCTTTTCACCAGGAGAGAAAACAAATCTCTGGAGATAGTTCCAGTGGCCCTCTGGAAGTATCTTAGAGCACACTTTTAAGTGAAAATTTAGAATTTGATTTGGGGAAATTTTGTCAAAAGTGTCAAAAGTTTGGCATGCTGTCATCACTCAGGTGCTGAGCTGGCAGCTGAGGCATAAGCCACACCAAACCCAAGGACCCAGGTTCAAGACCCAGGGCCAGAGGAACAACCAAAAGTAAAATAAACAAAAAATAAACAAAAGTGCTTCCTCCTCCTCTTCCTTCCTTTTTTCCTTTCCTTCTTTTCTTCCTTCCTTATGCTTCTTCCTTTTCTCCCTTTCTTCCTCTAAAAGTATCAAAAGATTTTAAAACAATTACATAGACTGTTATGAAAAAACTCAATTGATCATTTAGCCAGAGTTACTACTAAGACTTTAAAAGCATATGTAAAAAAAAAAAAAGCTTACATGGTTTTGACAAGACTTACAAAAATAACTTGAAGCATAAAATAGCCACTCTCTGGGTATGTTCTTTAAACAATTTACAAGTTGTTATTAAAGTAGATCACAGTTTAAGAATATAGTAGCTGATGGAAGAAATTAAAAGTTTGATTTTTACTTACATGCACTACTGATAATAAAGCTTAATGTAAAAAAAGCTATGCATAAAGTTTCTTTCCCTAGATTCCTCTTTAATAAACCTTAAATTTTCTATGGCATTCTTTTTTACTTTGTCATTTTGTCTTTAATCATTCCTTTCCTATAATCCAAAAATAACCAACTTCATCTTAAGAAAAAACCTTTTTCCTTAATTAAAAATATATCACCATCTTCTAGCTTCCCTTTTACAGAATACACGTCTTACTTTCTTTGCATAGAGATATTTCTTATATTTCACTGACTTTACTTTCTTACATCAATTGGAATATGTAACCATTACAGCCTTAATTTCTTAATTTTAAGCCATTATAAAAGCTGTCTCTTTCACCGGCATCTCTCCATGTGGGTTTTACATGGTCCACACCCCACTCTCCCAGCTGCCTGAGCCACAGGCTGCGCTTGTGGAAACCAGTTTTGAAGCCCTGTTCTATTTTATTGCTACCTTTAGAACCCCAAACATTTTTCACTCTACATTAAAGTCCTGATGTCTCCTGAAATCTTTTATTTTATTTATTTTTACTTATTTATATTTGTAAAGGAGAGTTGCAGGCAGGAATGAAGCTGAGTAGGCTGGTAGGTAGGCAGGAAGAAAGAGGAGGAAGCAGCGTTTTATTTTATGTTGACTTAGTTGTTTGCATTGGTTGTTCCCACCCACTATCCCAACCTGGGACAGGAACTGGTGTCTTTGGGATGCACATGGATTACACTCCTTTAGAGGTGACTGACCTAACCACTACTCTACCAGGGCACACCATCCTTTTTTTTTTTAAAGGGGAAGAAAGAGAGGAGCAAAAAGCATGGAAGAGAAGAAAGAAGAGGAGGAAGAAACATGTTTAGTTGTTCATTTTGGTTTATTACCTTGTCCCCCGTTCACAACTTGGATCTGTGGGCTGTATGTGGTCCACACATCAGCATCTCAACCACGTGAGCCACATGGTCATGCCCTTAGAGGCTTTCAAATAGCAGTTGAATAAGTATTTCATTTAATCCCTTCTCTTTTTGCTTTTTCTTATATCTGAGGGTTTTGACTTGAGTTGGCATGCCAAAAAAAAGACAGTTTGAATGCTCAGAAGATTCCCTTAGTAGCTCCTATAATTTCAAACCGTCTTTGATATTATTGACCCTACAAAGCAGGAATTTCTAAAAGTATATCCTTACATTTTGATTCCCTGAAGCTAGCCAAGATATATTTTCTTTCCAACTCAATCTTTTATACATGTGCCAATAAAATTATTTTGAATTGAGAACTCCCCCAAATTTTTCAATTTAGGAATTTCCCAATCCTCAACCAAGCAAAGAGGTATTTTCATAGTTTAACCATAGATCCAAATAAATTTACTCCTAGCCTAAAACATGAAAAAAGGAAAGACTTAGCACATGTGCAGCTTTTGTTAAACCTTTAGTCCTTTAAAACATACTATATAACCTAAGAGGAACTTGCCAAGGGAGTTTGGTAGTTGTGTTTTATTTCACAGTGCACAGATTTTGCTTGCAGTTGATAGTTGCTTGTCTGATCTCATTGCATGACCAATTTATACCTCATGGGAGACTTCTTTTGAGATTACAACTGCCCTAATGGCTTTACAATGCTTGACCCATGCTCACCAAACTCATGACTTGTTTGGCTTCCAGTATTAGCAATAGCCTCTACCTTCAACACACATTAAGTTTTTTCCTCCTTATAACAACAGACAACAGAATTTTCAGAGTCGAAACAACCTCCAAACCAAACCTCTGAGATAAAAATATAGGGGAGATAGCCTACCCAAACCCAAGGAGAATAGCATACATAATATGAACAAAACATGGCCAGATCTCACTTCCAAAGAAAAAAGTTTTGGGGAAAAAAAAGTCAATAAAGATTGAAAATAAAGTCTCAAAAGAGAGATAAGAAAGAAAAGATAGTGAAACAAATCTTTTCTTTGGAGTGAGTCCAGACACTGGGGGAAAAGGATCAACCAAAGAATTAACCAAAATTAAGGACAATGACTTTAAACCAAAATGAGTAGCACAAAACCTAAGAAACTAGCCTCCCCAAGTTTTTCTCTTACTTATCTATAATTTACAGAAAGAAACAGACTGCTGTTTTCCTTTGGATTTCTGTAGAGGGGGAGAAATCAGGAGACTGATATGGTTAAAAAAAAATCTTTACCTAGTTTTTTCACCTCTATCAGAAGTTTTGGTTCTTGATCCCCTGGCATCATCCTGGGGAAAAACCCTTCAGTATTTTTGATAGGTCTCACCAAACTGTTAGGCACAAGGAAAAACCATCCTGGATTTTTCTAGGCTGGCAAATTATCAAACCTTAGACTGATAATCATGAGATGTATGCATTTGCTGCTAGTGTAGAACAGTGCATGGCTCCAGTGTCACTAAGCACTGGGAATTTGGTCCCTTGTTGACCAAAATGTCACTCTGCTGCACATGACTTACCTAGTAGGAAAGCATAGATAACAAAGTGATGATAAGACAGGTACTGAGCACTGGGTTCACCCAAATTTGGAATTTGAGCAGAGGTGGATGAGCCAGTAAAGATAATTGTAGAGGAGTTCCCAAAGAGGTAGGAAGAAAACTGCAAAGTGCCCAATTCATGGAAATCAAAGAAGCTTTCAAGAAGGGTGGCAAGATACATGGTGTTGAATGCAGCTAATCAATCAAGTGAGATAAGGTCTGGGAGTTAGCCTTCAAATTTGACAAGATGGAATCTCTAGCAACTAGGCAAAAGCAGTTCAATGGAGCAGTAGACAGAGTCTGTTGTTAAAGAGGATAGAAAGGGACATCTTCAAGAACTTTTGCTGTGAGTTGGAATATAAAACTGGATCAGTAGCTGGATGGGGTGTGGAGTTAAGGTATAAAATAGATACCTAAAGCCCACACATTCAAAACAAAAAGATGGTATGATAGCAGGCCTATTTCTTATTAGAAAGAATCTGACTTTACAAAGCAAATATATCCAAACACATCTCTCTGTATATTGTCAGAGGCAATACTGTCAGCACACAATCCTGGTTGAAATTTCTTATAGTTAGAAGCAATCAGTGCAGGGTATGTGTTCTAATCCACAAACCTATATGCTTTTCTTGTTAGAGTCTACACTCCCAGTGTTCTAGAGTTCCTTGAACTTTAGCAACTGTTCATTGAAATTGTTATTGAGACTTAACAGTTTGTCAAAATGTAGTTCATTGAAATAGACATAAAAGTACTTGCCTTTTCTGCCAGCTACCATGGGTTCTAGTTCTTGTCCTCTGGTTGATTCCCCTCTAGGAGGAAGTGAAGAGTCATTCTCCCTCTCTTCTAACGTTAAATGTTTTAATAGATAAGGATCCTTCAAGTCTCAAAGGACAAAACAATTGAGATCAATGACTGACCTGTCGGGTGGCAGTCCACAGGTGAATGTGTGTGTGTGTGTCTGTTGAAGCGGGTATCCAACCTGAAGGCGATGCTATTTGTGTTAATTTTAATAAACATATAAGGCAATTTAGAAATAATTTTTCTTTCCTTTTTTCCTTCCCCTGGTCCTGGGTCTCAAGCCCAGTTTCATGGCCTGCACCTTATCTTCCTGAGTCACAGGGGTGCACCATAAGTGGCTTCTTTTGCTTCTGTGTTTCCAGCCTCAGATCTCTAACCCCAGACCATGGCTTTCATAGCCTGTGCCTTAGCCACCTAAGCTACAGAGCGGTAATCATGTGCTTTTTCAAAATGCTTCATATGTTTTTATCCTCAAAACAATCCCATGATAGATATAATTATTCTAAAATACAAATGAAGAAACTGAGGCCCATTGACTTCCTAATTAATCCAACTACTCTAAGTGACAGAGAGATTCAGCTGCAAGTCTCTAAATCTAAATCTTTAAACTCCCAAGTCCTCTGTTTTCTCCCCTCATCAAGCCTCCACTGGATCAAGATGTTGAACGGAGTTCAGGACTAAGATAAAAAGTAGGGTTCAAAAAAAGGGATAATAGAGGATAACAGAATAGAAGTCACAGGTTAGTAAAAACTGATACTAGAATCTGAGAAAAAAGCCTCATGGGAGGACAGAGTGGGTTCCTCTGAACAGTAGGTAAAAACTGGTTCTCAGCTCCCATCCTCCATATGTCTGTGTCAGTGTTGGGGGTGAGGTAGGGATGATTCACACAAAGAAACGCCACTGTTTAACTTAACAGCTATTTATCACAAATCTGAAAAGAGTATAAGATGTAGTTCATACCCTCAAAGACTGTGCTTACCAACTTGTTAGGAAAACAATAAAAATAATGATTAGAATGTACAGTTCAGGCCATCATTACCCAAGAGCTCAGCCTGGGGAGAGATGGGCAGCGACAGGAAAAATCAAAGAAGCAATCCAGGGTTCGGCGCAGAAACGGAACTCCAGGCAGAACTGGAAGGAGGTTAAGGTACACGGGAGAGAAGAACATGTCAGATGAGAGATACAGGGAGGTTCATCAGAACAGCAGGGATGTTTTGTGGGACAGGGAAGCTACTGGTGTGGCAACAGTTAGGAGCAGGTAATTGAAGAACAGTGATAGAGCAGGAGAGTCAGGTTGCTAGAAGCCAAGCTGAGGAGTTTAGACTAGATTACATAGGTAAGTAGGGGGTCTTTCAGGATGTTTAATCAGCGATGATCAAAGAGAAAAATTTTAAATATACCACAAAAAGATCTGGATTTTCAAAGTAGAGATGCAACCTACGTAATCTTTTTCTACCTAAATATTAAAATGGAAGCTGTGTGTATGTGTATGATACGTTTTATTCTTCCTGAATTAGATCCCACTTCTCTCCCAAGTTAAAAAGTAGGTAAAAACAACTTAGACTTTTGTTTTTAAAAAACAGAAGTTGAGATTCTAGGTGACTGAAATTTTAAAAGGGGGCACCCAATTTTCATGGAAATCCGGGAGTACTTCAGTATGTGGCTGAACTTCTTGCCAGATAATGACCAAAATGAGGCACGAAGACCTGCTGATGACACTTGTTATTTGGGGGAATAATTTAAATAGCAATGCTTCTACTCAACTCTGAAAAATAATTAGTAGATCGAATGACTAATCATCAGATGTAGGTAAGCAGATGTTAACTTGTTATTTTTAGAATGGAAGCACATGGCTATAGAGAGTTGTTGAAACATAGATTCATAAATCCTATATTATGACATAGAAGTAACCATTAGGGAGACCATATTTTTAATAAAATGTAAAATGCTTACATTTAATTAAAATTTCTTCTACATCTGAGTTACTTTTATGTAAAAGTACCTACTAATGTTATACTTCTCTTTTATTCTTTCCTTGTCTCAGTTTTGTTGACAAAATCTGTTTCACTGACATGTGGTAGCATTCTGATGTCAAGCTAGGCATTACAAACCGCCTTCCCCCTTTTTTTCTAAAAATAAACAGCAGTAGTTTGGGCTAAATGGCCTCTTTCCTTTTCATGTGTTACAATGTATAACATGTAAATTGTTGTAAACATTTAAAGAAAGCTGTTTTAGGCCAGAGCCTACAAAAGAACAGTTTCTCAAGTAGTTATTTGCCAAGTGAGTTGTTTGAAAACTTAGAACTTGTTTTCCCACAGATACAGTGAGATAAATAATACTAGTTTAGTTCCCAGACTGATCTACAAACGTTATTTGATTTATGATATAGTTCAAATAAAGTGCATGTGCAGCGAAAAATATAGCTAAAAGCAAAACTCTGTAATTAAAAAAATGAGAAGATAAGCCCTTGGTATTGAGTGAGTTATTTTTCATGAATTCTGGTGCTTAAAGGAAAGCAGATTTTAAGGGACAAGGATCAAGAGTTCGTGGAAATTGTGGAGTACTGGCACTCAGAACAGGGTGGGCGAGTGGGAAGCACCGAACTTCCAACCATAATGGATTCTGGGACAGGAAAGATGTGGGCCCTCCTACCTACACAGGTCAAAATAGTTTTCCATGTTTTGTGTCCAATGGCTGGAGACAATCAAAGCCCTACAATTTGGGAAACTATGTAAAATCCCAAGTTGCAAAGCTGCTGGCACACCATGGCTAACCCTCAGAAACGCAAGCGGGGTGGGGAGTCCCTGGCCCAGGAACCAGGGAGACTGGAAAAGACAGGTTCTACAGTGACTTGGGTCCCACAACAAGCAGCAGCTGGATGCTGTTCATCATGGATTTTTTGGCATTAATTTTATTTTTTAAACTGTGATTTTTTTTCAAATATTGCTAAAGAGTATTATTTTTATTTATATTTTTTACTTAAGAATGATTTTTGTTTTATATCTCCTTTATGCCTCTCCCAATCCAGGCACTGGAGCACTGGTGGGAAGCAGTGAGGAAGGGAGTGGAATAAGAGTTTAACTGTCCAGATTATTAAACTCCCTCCTCCTCTCTCTCCATTCTCTCTCTCTCTCTCTCTCTCTCTCTCTCTCTCTCTCTCTCTCTCCCCCCCCCCACCTCTTCCCTTCCCCCTCCCTTCCTCCCTCCCCCTTCCTCTTCCTCCCTTCTTAACTTTCCTTCAGTTTATTATTCTATTTTGGGGGTTTTGTATTTAATTGACTGAGATTGGAGAGAGTTTTTGTTTTAGGGTTTTTTTTTTTTTTAAGGAAAGATGCAGGCAGGAATGAAGGTGGCTAGGCATGTAGGCAGGAAGAGAGAGGAGGATGAAGCATTTTTATTTTTATTTAGTGGTTCACACTGGTTGTTTTCCCCCAGACCTAGGAGTATGTGGCTTGGGCTTCTTTGGAGGTGATTAACCAACTGCTCCTCCACCAGGACCTGCCTTACTTTTCTTATTTTGGTTTAGCTCTGTCAACTCTCCCTAGCTGCTGCTGAAGTCTCTGCACTGCCCGAAGTCAACTAGCTCTTAGGGACTGATGGCTGGGGTGGGGGGGTGGGGGGGGGTGGTATTTCTGAGGAGAATGTGAAATGTATTTACACAGGTTTAAACATACTTATTAAAAAATAAATAATAATATGGTTAAACACTCTAAATTTCAGAGCCTTGTGGTCAAGTATGGTTTGATGAGCCTTAATAACTGCTATGTGTGATTAAGTCTTTAGAAGAACAAGACAAACGTTAAAATAAGTGAGTGGAAAGAAGAAAAATTGTTTTTTAAAAAATGATGCGTGTAAGTTTGGGGAACATTTCCTGAGGTGGCCTCACCTTGGCTGTGCGTGGCAAAGTCCAAAGACCAGGGTGTATGTTAGTGATCTTGATGGGAGAAGATATTGGAGATTTGCCTCTTGGGGGAAAAGTTGGGAGGTGGGTATGTTGGCTTGGCCGGTTCTCCATCTTGGCCACTGAGTGGTGCTGTCTACACAGGCTGACTGCTGTCTGGAGTGACGGAGTGTTTCCAGCATCCTGAGACTGAGGCGGAGAGGGAACTCAGAGAGTCAGCCACACAGTTTGTGGGTGTCAGAAATTAAAAGTCAGATTTTTTTAACTTGTGTTTATTTGTATTTATGCACTCAAAGTATATCCATATTTTAAAGTAACGGTAATTTACAGGAGATGTATGGAGTTTGCATGAGGAGCAGTTTTCCAGGTTAAATCGCTTTTTTCCTGACAGAAGGAGAAACTTGAGGGCCATGTTAAAAAGGTGATGGGTGCATTTTAATTTATGTCAAGAGTGACAAGTTGCACAAAGGTAGCTTTATTCTTTAGTCACTAGCCTGAGCACTGCTGTGGTGGACTAATTGTTCTGATTGTACACTGACTGTCAGGGGCTGCTAGAAAGTGGATGGCTTTGAAGACAGCGGATGGAGGACACCCACCTCTGCCTCTATTTTCAGGAATGCTCCCTTTCAGAGTGAAAGTTCTTTCGTGTGGCTTAGGAGACGGTTCTGAGTATTAAGAAACAAATTCCCTTCCTCATGGAAAGTCGATGGCTCTCAGTGCTCATAGTACCTAGGTGTTCATTATGTGGACATGTAGTTAGGAGGATAGACCCTAGACTTAGTGTAAGTGGGTTTAAAATAGAATTCTGACACATTCTACAAGACTTTGGACAATCCCACTTTCTCATCTAAATTTGGGGGAATAAATACCTACATCACAGAATTAAATGAGTTAAGATCTATGAAGTGCTTGGTTAGAACAGATTTTTTAAAGATAGCCATATTTCATGATAATGCCACACGAAAGAAGAGACGACAAAGCACAGACATGGAAACTCTGGTACAGCTGGTTAGCTCCCTATCCTTAGATGATATCGAGAAGGAAAGTGGTCAAATACGGTTAAAGTATGGACTTCGGGGCTTCTCTGCCTTTTTTCAGGTCCTGTTTCTACCACTTCTTGCTTGTGTGATTTTGAGCAAATTATTGAGTACTTCTTACCATAGAATTGTTTTGAATAAATATAAATGAACTTTGTATCAGCCATATTATTATTGTCACTTTGTTTTTGCCTGTAGCCAGAAGCCTTGGACTATGTGGTGATTATACCTCATCTTATTATGCTACATTTACAAGTCTATTCTTTATGAAAAGGACATTAAATAACTTAAAAATCATGCTGTCATATTGAAAGTGGAAAATTAAATATAAAACTGATGTCTCCCATTTCAGTAGACACCAAATGACCAGTTCAAGTTATTTCTGGAATTTCCTTTAATGCATTCAGACTCCAGAAATTAAAACTATCAATCATATAAATGCAAAGAACAGAGAAAACATCTGTTCTGTAGAAGCATAATGTAATATTTTTGCTTGTTCTGGAAATAGTAAGTCTTCCATTTTCCTTGCATCTACTGATTTCCCAAGGATTCCTATAGTTTTCGACAATGGGTCATTTTAAGGTACATTATTTGATATAATTGCATTGTTTCACAAACAAAGCCATTCTGTCACAAGACCACCTTGCAACTGCCTGTGAAAAGGTTATTTTAACCTGTCATTGCTTTCCTTTCTTGTTAGATTATGGCTCCATACATCTGGAATCACTCAGCATTCTTGACTGTTCCCTCTGTAGTTGAAGTTTTGATCCACAACGGGTAAACGGCTCTTTCAAAAGTGAAGGATGTGGAGAAAGAATAAGAGACAGGAATCTAGCATCAGGGTCAGGGACAGAGAATTTAAATTAGAAACCAGGTTACTGGAGCATCTGACATTTCTGAACAGAAATTCCTAGGATTCCAGAAATGATCTTCTTAAGTCAATAAGAACCTGTGAAATTTGGAAACATGGCCACCTTGTTCTGTATACTTTCTCAAGAACTCGTCAGTTTTGAAGTTTATCCTTTCCCAAAAGCAGTAGGAATAGAAGATGACATTGAAATTTATATCAGTTCACTTCATTATGGTAACTAAGTACAAACAAATGAAGATTAATATTACCATGAATATACAATAATAATATAAAGACTATAAATGCATGTATAGGAACAAAGGAGACTCATATTATGTGCTTACAGCTTTGCTTATTGTCAGAAGACAACACTCTTAAATATAAGAGTTTCAAGTTAAAGTACTCCAGTAATAAGTAAGATTAAAAATTGTGCTCTCTAGCTTTTATTTGGACTGAAAATCCTGCCACATTCATGCTTCCTAATTAATGAACTAGAGTCATTTATGTGTTACTGGTTCATCCTAAATATAATAACTAATTTAAACCGAAGCCTATTAATTAATGAGGAATGAGACCAAACTGGTTTTGTGCTCTTTGTACTGATACAATTATCGTTGTTTCCTTATAAAATACAATTTGGAAAAATTTATAGTGTTTGGTGAACTTTATGAATATTTTCTATTATTTGCTAGTTTAGTAACCTGGAGAAAGTTATTTAAACTCTTTAGACCTAATTCCATCCTGATAAAGTGGGGATAATTTGGCACCTACTCCCCATCATGGACTTGGAGGGTCAGCATGCAGTCTGGTACAAGGTAGTTCATCATCATCATCACTATACTTTTATTTAAAGGCTCCCCCTCTCATTGGAAGTAGTCAGGAATATGAGAAAATAATCAAAATGTGTGACTTTCATGTAAATGTATTTTTATAAATATTGGCGTTTTTACTTTCTTATTTAGAAAATTTTATATACTGAAAAATGAGCTTCCATTTAGCCATCACCCAGCTTAAATATTATCGACAACTTTTACTGATTTTGGTTTATTTGTCTCCAGTATTATTTTTCTGGATATTTTATGTCAAGGAAATTATGTCATTCCATGTATACATACTTTAGTATGCATCTTTAACTGCAGGATTGTTTTAGAAACATAATCACCCAGCAAAACTAAAAATAAATTATTTTTGTTGTTGTTTTTGTTTCAAGGATGTTAATTTCTTTTATCCAAAATTTAGTTGCTGTCTGCTCTTTATAGACATTTCTGGAATATACAGAAAAGTAGAAGGAAAAAATGTTTTCTATGAAGATACATGGGGAAGTGTCCTGGTAGAGTAGAGGTTGCATCTAGTCCAGGTACATCCCAAGGTGCCTGGTTCTAGTCCCAGGACTGCCAGAAACAATCATGATGAACAACTCAAGTAAAATGAGTAAAATGCTGCTTCCTTCTCTCAACCTTGTTCACCTTCATTCTTGCCTACACTTTTCTTTAAAAAAAGGAGGGAGTTGGATTTCACTCTGGTGTCAGTAACAGAAATGGTTATTTTTGTTTGTTTTTAACAACACAAATTTATTGCCTCACATTTTCTGTATATCAGAAATCTAACCAGAGCATGACTTAATTTTCTGATCTATGTCTCACTGGGCTTTAAAAAAGTTACTTTTATTTTATTTGTTCTTTTATTTTGATTAATGAAAATAGACCTAAACACAAAAATAAAAAAGGAACAGCAGAAAAATAAAATAAAAATCAAATGATAAACCCGTTCTATCGCATGAACCCAATTCTGACCTTTTCCCCTCTGACAACCTCACTCACCTTTGCTATCACAGTCCAAAACTTTGTTTTACTTTTTTTAAATCAGTTTATTTGCATTATTTATCCATATTCCAAATATAGATGAGATCATCTAATATTTGTGTTTCTTTTTTTATTTACCTCACTCAGAAATATACCCTTGTGTTCTCTCCATGTTATCTCAAATGGCAAAATTTCACCTTTTTTATGGTTGAGTAGCAGTCCACTGTATATACCAGAATATATATATATAAGGGCATTTAGGTCGTTCTCATTTCTTCGCAGTTGTAAATAATCCTGTAATCAGCATAAAGGTGCATATATCTCTTGGAGTTAACATATTCTTAAATATCTAGAAGTAGAATTATTGGATGGGATGGTAATTCTATTCTTAATTTTTTGAGAAATCTCCATATTGTTTTACAAAATGATTGCACCAAACTCACTCCCTCCAACAGTGTATAAGGGCTCCTTTCTACACCGTTGCCCAAAAAGTTCTTACCATCACTATACTAATTTAACTATAATATAATTAATTTAACATATACTAATTAACATCACTAATACTATATTTAAATGTCCTTACTTGTCTCAGAAATGTCCTTTAAAAGTGGTTAGATGGCTAGAGGGCATGGGAAAGCTGAGGAAGTGTTGGGGAAATGTTGATGAAAGGGTACAAAGTTTCAAAGATGCAGGATGAATAAATTCTAGAAATCTAATGTACAGCAAAGTGTACTCTATTATATACTTGAAATTTAGAGAGTAGAGGTGGTTTTCATAGAAAAAGTCACCTGTGTTGAGGGGTAGATATATTAATTATCTTAATTGTGACAAACATTTCATTGTGCTCACCTATCAAAATATTACCTTGTACATCTTAAGTATACACAATTTTCATTTGTCAATTATACCTCAATAAGCTAGGGGTGGGGATTATCATTTTATAATCGATTTGTTCAGATAAGATCCAGACAAGGTCTAGATATTGCACTTGTCTTTTATGTCTTTAAAGTCTTTTTAATGCTCTTCTTGTTCTTTTAAATGCCATGGATTTGTTAGAGAAACTAGGCTATTTGTCCTTCCTGATTTGGCTATCTGCATCCTTTGATGTTATTTAACTTCTCTGTACTCTGTATATCTTCTTTTGCTTGTTTGACTTTTGTTTTCCCACCTCCAGTTTTGTTTTTATTTTTGCTTTAGCATTTTTTAAAATTATAACACTGATTTACACAACAATGTAAGTTTTCGATGCACAGCTTTCCTCTTTATCAACTATAACATACCATGCCCACCACCAAATTTGTAATAGGGAGCCCCAGTTGGACCCCCACTTCCCTTTGCTCCCACCCCCAAGGCTTGTTCTCCTCAGGTAACCTCAGTTCTGTTGTCAGGGTCCGAGGGTTAGTTCTGTGTTGTTTTGTCTGTTTGTTTGCATTGTTTCTTTATAATCCACATGAGAGAAATTACTCTCCTAACATATTCCACTTAGTGTAATTCCCTCTAGCTGTAGTACATGTCTCAAATATTTCCATATTTAATCCTTGTTTTTTGTTTTTTTTTTAATAACTGAATAGTATTCCATCTTCTCTTGTTGGTAGTGTAGGCTTTCTTTTTTTTTTTTTTCTTGCTCTCTGGCTTGAGGTCTTGAACTCAGGTCCACATTTTTCATAGCCTGTACCTTAGCCATCTGAGCTACAGAATGGGTTCACATCTTCTTTATTCATCTGTTTATGAGATTGTTTCCATTTATTGACTATTATAAATAGTGTTGCAGTGGACACAAGGGTACATGTATCTTTTTGAATCAGCGTTTCATATTCTTTGGATAAATATCTAGAAGTGAAATTGCAGAATCATAAATAGTACCATTTTTAATTTTGGGGGGGATATTCCATATTTTCTAAAGTGGCTGCACCAGTTTACATTCTCTCCAATAGGGTACCCTTTTTCCCACACTCTCGCCACCACCTGTTGCTTCTAGTCTTTCTGTTACAGGCCGTTCTCACAGGTTGAAGGTGATGGCTCATTGTGGCTTAGATTTACATTTCTCTAATAAATGACAAACATTTTTCATGTTCCTATTGGCCATCTGTATAACCTCTTTAGAGAGGTGTCTTTTCATATCTTCTGCCCATTTTTTGATTTGGCTCTTTGAGTTTTGTTCTTGTTGTTGAATTGTATGAGGTCTTTATGTATCTTGGCTATTAGCTCCTCGTTAGGTGTGTAATGTGCAAATAAATAATGTCTCCCTTTCAGTTGGTTGTCATTTTGTTCTGATGGTAGTTTTTTGTTTGCTGTGCAGAAGCTTTTAGTTTACTGTAGTCCCATTTGTTTGCTTGTATTATTTTTATTTATTTATTTATTTACTTACTTACTTATTTATTTCTTGGTTTCCCTTGCTGCTGAGTCCCCGAAGACATCTCTAAGGCTGATATCATGGAACGTATTGCCAATTTTTTTCTTCTATGTATTTTATTGTTTCTGATCTTATATCCAATTCTCTAATCCATTTTGAATTAATTTTTGTGTGTAGTGTTAGAGAGTGATCTAGTTTCATTCTTTTGATGTTGTTGTCTGCTTTTCCCAACACCATTTGTGGAAAAGACTTTCCTTTCTCCATTGTATACTCTTGGCTCCTTTGTTGTAAATGAACTGATCATATATGTGTGAGTTTATTTCTGGGCTCTCAGTTCTATTCTGGTACTCTGTGGTTCTGTTTTTATTTCGGTCCCTTTGATTACTATCGCTTTGTGTATAGTTTGAGATCTAGGAGTGTGATGCCTCAACTTTTCTTCTTTTTCCTCTCTCGTGATTACTTTGGCTATTTGGGGTCTTTTGTGATTCCATACAAAACTGTTTAAAATTTGGTATCGTTCCTTGAAAAGTGACTGTAGATATAAGAAATGCAGTATGTCTGTATATTGCTTTGGCTAAGATGGCTATTGTAACAGTGTTAATTCTTCCCATCCATGAGCATGGAATATCTTTCTATCTCTTCTGTTTTCTATTTCTTTTAACAATGTCTTTTAGTTTGCATTGTACAGGTCTTTCACCCGTAAGTTTATTCCAAGGCTTTTAGTTCTTTTAGTTTTCATTGTAAATGGGATTAGTCTCTCTTTCTCCACCTCTCTTAGATGTTTGCATCTTAAAAATGCAACAGATTTTTGTATATTAATTTTGAGGCCTGCCACTTTACTGTATTTATTTAGTAATTCTAATAATTTTTTGGTGGCGTGTTTAGATTTTTCTACATGTATTATCATGTCATCTGCAAATGTCCTTGTCTCTTGCTCCTAATCTTAGAGGAAAAGCTTTCAGTTTTTCATAATTGAGTATGATATTGGCTGTGGGTCTAAGTGCTCTTTATTATGTTGAAGTATGTTCTATTTCCATTTTATTCAGAGTTTTTATCATAAATGGGCTATGAATCTTCTCAACTGCTTTCTCTACATCTATTAATATGATCGTGTTATTTTTGTCCTTTTCGTTGCTATGAGGTATTAATAGATTTGCATATGTTGAACTATCCTTGCATCCTTGGTGTACCATTTGGTCATGTTGGATGATTATTTTGATGTATAATTAAATTCACTTTGCTAATATTTTCTGTTTCTGTTTTCTGTTTCTACTTGATTCAGTCTTCGTAGACTATATGATTTCTAATATACCCATTTCCTCTAGATTGTCCCGTTTATTGGCGTGTAGTTGTTCATAGTAGTCTCATATATTTTGTGGTGTCTTATATTTCTGTGGTGTCTGTTTTAACTTCTCCTCTTATATATTTGATTTTATTTATTAGAGTTTTTTCTCTTTTCTTCATAGTAAGCCTAGCCAAAGGCTTGTCAATTTTGTTTATCTTTTCAAAGAACTAGTTTTTATTTCATTAACCTTCTATACTCATTTTTATTTCTATCTTGTTTATTTCTGCTTTAATTTTTATCATTTCCTACCTTCAGAGTTTTGGTTTATTTGTTCTTCTTTTTCTAGTAGCTTTAGATATAAGGTTAGATTGTTTCTTATACTCTCTATTTCTTATAGTTGGTTTTAGATCTAGAGAACTGGTTAGATCCAGGTTAATTTTTTTTCTTCAGTCACAAATATACCCCTAGAGATGCTGTGTTCTTATGTTATATTCATCAGGAGACAAATAATGTCTGGCACTAACATTGGTAGACTCATATGGTGTCAGCCTGATGCTTCATTGAAGAGTTCCTTATAAATCTTTCACCAATGATTTTTAGCATCCATTGGTAATTGTTGCTTAGATCTATTACTGCATTAGGGATCACATAATAGTGATTTTCTATACCTGTAATTTCTTTAATTTTCATTTTTTATTGTAACTAATTCTGTACATTAAAATAAACTCCTATGTATAGGTTCCCCATTCCTCATATATTTATCAGGGCACCTTGCCCTCCACTAAATCACCAAGTGTTCTTCACCATTGTCCAGTGGGCTCTGGCACCATTAGCTCCACTCCCATTTATCCCATTCCCTATTGGTAACCTCAGTTCTGTTGCAGTTGTCCAAGGGTTGATTTTGTTTCATCTGTTCCTTTGTTTTGTCTATTCATGTTCCACCTGTGAATGAGGTATCTACCTTTTTTCTTTTGACTTATTTCACTTAACATACTCTCCTCTAGATCCATCCATGCTGATTTAAATGACAGGATTTCATCTATTCTAAGGGTTGTGTAGTGTTCCATTGTGTATATGTACTACATCTTCTTTACGCATTCATCTGATGTTGGCCACTTAGGTAATTTCCAGTTCTTTGCTATTCTGAATAGTGCTGCAGTAAACATAGGAATCCATAAATCTCTGCAAATGAGTGTTTTTGTATCTTTTGGTTTACCTATCATTTCTTTTGCTTTTGAGAGCTAGAATTCTTCTGTGGGGAAGAATTTTCTCCTCATTAGCTATTTATTAACCCTATTAAAATATTTGTATAAAAATACAAAATAATTGACTTTTCTGCAATGGGTTGACATATACAAAGGACCATTTTTGTGTAGAATCACTGTCAAGTTGTATATTTTATATACTTCATGATTTCATTATTCTTTTTGATACTTAAGTTGTCCCAACTTACACCAAATGGGAGTTCCTATAAGTTGATTCCTATGCCCTTCTGACATGACTCTAATTGACTTAAGATGAGCCTGAAACATCTTTCTTGTTAACTTCCTAGCTATCATCTCCAGACATCCAGTCACCACTTCTAAATGGATGCTATATTCTTTTGAATGGAAAATGGTATTTAGAGATCACAGATTGAACATAACTCATTACTATTAGATTGTCATTATTTCTAGCTTAAAGGAAAAAATAAGCATAAACTTATACTGGTATTTCCAAATCACCTTTGAGATCAAACACTTCTTACTTGATTTCCTCAATTTGGTGTTTATGTCTATTTCCTATTATGCTGAAAAGTTTTGTTTCTCATGATATTAGTATAATTATTTGTTTTATCCTGAAATACAACAATAGCAATTTCAACATATAAAGTCATATTGCTACTATTAGTAAGACCAGTAACTAACTACACTTTTTCATTCCTTTGTCACAAAAGGTAACACACAAAACACAAAAACATTTGCTTTTTTAAACCTCTCTGTCTCTCTCTGTCTCTCTCTCTCTCTCTCTCTCTCTCTCTCTCTCTTTCTCTCCATATATATCACATCGATGGACCAGGTACAGGGTCTCTCTTTATTAGTCACTTCATGTTTCAGGGTTCTTTGGTCTATGACAGCAGGAGGTAGCAGTAACAGTGGCCATACTCAGGACAGCAGGAATGGGTCCTCCCACCATAAAGTCAACCAAGCCCCTGAAAATAAGTCTAACCAACCTTGAGTGGCACATGAATTGGGCCTTATGCAGAATTAGAAATGAAGTTGTCTACATCTGCTGTCATTCAGAAATTGTTGGAAACAAAATCTGTTTCAGACGTAGCTGGAAAATATTGTAAGAAGTCATCTATTAATTTTCCTTGACTTTAAAAAACCACCTTTATTATTATATAATAATAATTTGTATTTTTTATTTTTGAAAATTATGAAGGATATTTTACGATTTCCTTTACTAGCTCATTTTAGTATCTAAATGTAACATTTTTAAACCTTCAAACCCTTCAAAAAGAAGGCTAGGTAACTCAAGCAACTCAGAGGCTGGCAAACTATAAAGCCCAAAGACCCAGGTTCAAGACCTGGGGCTGGGGTGAAAAACCTAAATAAATAATAAGTAAATATGCTTTTTCCTCCTTCCCTTCCTTCGAAGATGTTTCTTTCCCTTTAAAAAAATAGGAACAATCAAAAAATTTCAGGTGGGAGCATTGATATTAAAAGTCAAGTCATGAATTAAAAAAACAAAAACAAATACACCCTTGTGACTCAGGTGCTGTCAGTAGCTTGAGAACAGACTTTGTAAGAACAACCAAAAGTAAATATAAAAATGCTGCTTTTTCCTCTCTCTTTCTGCCTGCCTTCATTCCTGCTTGCCTGCTCCCTCATAAAAGAGAGAGGGAGAGAGAGAACAGGCTATTCTATTTTGGCTTACTTGTGAATAACCTTCTTGTCTAATAAGAATGCCATTAAAAATTATAAAACTTTCAGTGCGCCCTGGTGGAACAGCAGTTGGGTCAATTGTCTCCAAAGGAGCAAGCCACATACCCCTGGGTTCAAGTTTTGGGTCTGGGGGAAACAACCAGTGGGGACAACTGAAAATAAAATAATGATGCTTCCTCCTTTCTTTTCCTGCCTGTCAGCCTACTTGCCTTCATTCCTGCTTGCACCTTTCCTTTAAAAAAAAATCTAAAGCTTTCAATAATTAGATTATGATAATGAAATACTCTTAAACCTAGTCTGGGATATAATTTGTAATTCACAATCTCCTTTTAGGAAAAGATCTGCATTTCTAATAAAATATATAATAAATTATGATAATTTCTAATGGAATTAAGATATTTGGAAAAGCTAACATCTCGCTCAGTTGATTATCAGTCAAAAGTTTAATCGTCTTTAATCAAAATTTTTTTTTGTGGTTAGTCACTGTTTTTATACTAAGTGTATCTGAGTAAATTTTTCACTTGGTCTATTTTAGAGCTCATCTCTTTTGGCAATTTTGAAATAAAACTTCAATACATGTTCCTCTTCAATTGTCTGAAGGGTTTTTTAATGTCATTATGAGGTTAGACATTTAATATACATAAATATTGCTGTGATAACAGACGTGTGTGTGTGTACCCATGTCCTGCATCCTCTCTTACTCTGATTAGTAAATTATACTGCCAATAATCTTAGGAGTCTACCAGAGAAAAGAATTCTGTTCAAAGACTGTAAAGTAGCTGGAGCCAGTTCCTTCCTTGACATGTCACACTATTAGTATAGTAAATATTAGCTACATTTATGTGACAGGAAAGAAGCAGATAAAGAGAAGAAGAGGGGGAGAGGAGACATTTCCAGCAAATTTCTTTCTCTCCACCACTGGGTAAATTCACTCTCTGTAAATCCACCACTGGGTAAATTCACTCTCTGTAAAGTAAAAACAACACAGGTGCTCACTAGGCAGTTTTTGAATCAATGTATGAATGACTGCCCTTATGGGACTATTAGATACACTGTTGTTTGAAGGCAAAGAGATGGAATAGATATCTTCAGCTTTTTTCCTGTTCTATTATTCTGTGGTTTCTCTGCCTACTAAAAGTTGGCTAGATTCATGTTTATTTTAACATCTGATAAGCAAAGTTCTTTCAGATGAAAGACAGGGAGAAAATACCCTTCAATATCTCCACTTTAGCACCAGCGAAGCCTAATAAAGATCATTATTCTTTGGCATGATAAGCAATATAAATGTATAAAAACGATGTATACCAACAGCACTAACTTGTGGCTAACTGGGTGCCAAATTTTATGCGACCCAGTACTGGTCAGCCTGTTTTCAGTTGTGCACATATGCATGCAAACAGCCGCCTTCCCGATGTATAGTTTCTTGCACTGATATAAAAAACTGCTGAAGTCAGGAGGCTGCTCCAAGCAAAGCCCTTGTGTGAGTCATATGAAATCTCCAGCACTGCTGACCTCTGGCAAAAAGGGAGTGACCAAGGACAGGAAGACAGAGAGAGGGAGAGGTTCAAGTGCAAATTTTCTCCTTGAACCCAGAAGACTATGGGTCAAGAGCTGTGTGCAAAGACCCTCCAGCCTGGATGCAGCTGCCGTCGCTGTTGGGAGGGAGGAGATGCTCACAGCTGTCAGAGGAGTGTGCCTGAGCCGGTGGAGGCTGCAATGGAGGTATTTGTCTCCCAGGAGGAGGTCTTCCTCAGGATAAACCACGGAGTTCAGACTCCCTTTCTGCAGCAGGGTCGGATTTTTCTGTAGTAGGTCTAAACCAATAAAAAGAGAATTCTGTTAAAGTCGCCGAGGATTTATGACTGTTATCAAATGTGAGGATTTTTCTTGTAAGCCAAAGGGGAAAATGTATCCTATGCTTTGGGCTGCTCAAAACTAACGAAGTTGAGAAAGTAGTCATTCTTTGAAATCTCTGAAGTACTTAAACTACAGAGCTGCACCTCACAAAGCAAGCTGCAGTAATGGTATGCTATGGATTTAAAATTTCAGTTCTTATTTGGGTTAGTAGCAATGCCATACTGGAAGATTATTTGCCTAAAGACATAAGTTAAGGGGACCTGGGGGTGGCGTGGGGTGGGGGGAGTCTGGCTTATAGAGAAGGAAATTGGAAACTATCCATCAAAGAGATTTAGGTTAATATAAGTGTTGAAAACATATTTTTACGTAATGAAAGAATGTAATGTTTTGAGTAGAAGTTGTCATTAAGGTCTTTTTTTAGGAATCTGACTTCAGTAAAGAACTTGCCTTTTCGGGGTCAAGGAAGCTTAGGAAATACTCAAAGAGTGAAAAGCAAGCAAATAAAGAAAAATGGTTTATGCTAGCCACTGAGTCTTGACTTTGCATAAATTTTATTTCTGTACTTTCTTTTTTCTCTAGCTAACAGACCTAAAAGAAGCATCATGTTCCATGACTTCATTTCACCCCAGGGGACCTCAGGCTGTTCATGCCCGGAAGTTCAAGAGTAAAAGACCACGGAGTAACAGCGATTCTTTTCAAGAAGAGGATCTCAGGCAGAGTTTTGAGTGGGTGAGTGAGCAACTGATGTTGATCAAGAAAAACATAATGTGTGCTTGTCGATGGAGGCTGGCCCTTACATTCAGAGCAATTACTGACAGGCCTTCCCAAGTACACTCTGGAAATGCTGTCTGATTTCTCTGGGGGCTAGAAGAAAGTCAGCACTAAAACCAGCGCTCTTTCTTTCTTTCCCTCCTCTCAATCTTCCCTGTTCCTCTTAAGCAGAGGAAGAGCCTCCCTTTTGGGGCAGCCTCGTCATACTTGAACTTGGAGAAGCTGGGTGAAGGTTCTTATGCAACAGTTTACAAGGGGATTAGCAGGTGAGTGAGTCAGCTGGGAGGGACTGGAGAGATCCACCATTCCATGTTATAAAACCAGGTGACATATGGCAAAAGTTCACCAATACAAGACACCATACCATAATCAATAGGTAGAGACACGGTGATTTCAATAGCTTTGAAAAATAAAGTTCCCCTGTCTGAATTTCAGTAGCCTGCTAACATGTTATCAGCTTTTCCTCTCTTGTTTAAATCAAAGAAAGTTGACTTTCTCTACTACTGACCCAAAGAGCAATGACTGCTTTTCAGCAGTTGGTAGGTATCCATAGTTTTTTATTTCTCCCTACATCTCAGAGATAGAAGTTTGCAATAGCAACCTTGAGTTTGCTCCTTCGTTCTTCCAATTTGTCTTTACAGAAGAAGCCAAACTTGTTTGTTTTACTTTAAGAGAAGGGAGAGGAGGAAGAAGCATTTGGAAAGAAGGAAGAAAAAGAAGCCCTTTTATTTGTTTATTTGTTTTGGTCGTTTGCCCCCAGCCACCAGTGGTGAACCAAGGTCCTTGGACTTTACATGGTCTCTGTCCCAACAATAAACTTAGCACCTGAGCCACCAGGATGCGCCTGAAGTTGCTTTCTACAAAGTATAATATATGCAAGTGATTATTAACCCTGGATTTTCTATAATAACTAGATACTTAAAATGACTGGAGAATAAATTACTACCTAATCAGAAGGCAAGTACCCTTTTGGTTAACAAAAATCTTTGTTAAACTTATATGAAAGTTCCATGAACTCATTTGCTTTTTAGTCAAGGTAGGAAAGTCGTAAGCTCTAATCAATTCATTTTACTCCAGTGGAGAAAAATAGTGACTTGGCATGCCCTGGTAGAGTGGTGGTTTGGTCAGCTACCTTTGGCTGAAGCAGTGCACATACATACCAAGGACCTGGATTTACATCCCAGTGCTGGGGGAACAACCAAGATGAGCAACAAAATAAAATAAAATGCTTCCTCCTCCTCTCTCTTCCTGTCTGCCTGCCTCTACTCACCTTCATTCCTGCTTGCACCTTTCCTTTAAAAAACAAAAAAGAAAAGAAAAATGACTCAATAGTGGTCAGAGGTTGATTTTAAAAGTTTAATACAAATACTACAAGACAGAATGTTATTTATTTTAGTATTTGTGTTATTATTTTTAGTTGTTAAAACACTAAATATTAAAATATTTCGGGGGGAAATATTTTAAATATATTATATAGAAATAAGATTTAATTCCTATGTTAGAAACTGAAAATATAAAAACATTTCCTTCAAGGGACCCAACCTAGTGATAGGATGAAAACTACATTAGAAATACATGTTCAGGTGCACAGAGATATATGTAGAAATGTATTGATTGTAGCAAAAAGACTTGTAACGGTAATATATATGAAAAGATTTATAATAGGAAAAGTAAAACCCCAGTCACAAATATCCATTAATGGAGGACTAGCTAAATAATCACCATGCAGTGAAATAGTATACAGCCATCAAAAGTATGAGATAGGTGTACTAATATGAAAAGATATCCAATATTTTAAGAGGAAAAGGAAAATTATGTAACAAGATATAGCTTAGGATCTCATGTAGAAAAAATACTACACATGCATACATTTTTTTAATCATAGAGGAATCTGGAGAAATATACAAGATATACCATGAAGGTATTTACATTTGTCATTTTAAAATCTTTTAAGATATCATAGACATTGATATCAAAAAAGGCATTTTATAACCCAACATCAATGACTAGTTTTTTCTTTTTGTTTAAGGAAAGATGCAGGCAGGAATGAAGCTGAGCAAGCAGGCAAGTAGGAAGAGAGAGGAGGAAAAAGCATTTATTCATTTTATTTAGTTTTTAACCTTGTTGTGTCCCCTCTGGCCCCAGGTTGCAAACATGAGTCCTTGGAATGTATGTGGACTGCACCAGCTAAGGGCTATGGACTTAACACTAAGCCACCAGGTCACACCATTAACTACTAGTTTTTAAAACTCTGAGAAAAATAAGAATAAAATAATTCCTCATCATGATAATAGAGTATTTCAAATAACAGTTGCATATATGTCTATGTATATATTTACTAGGGTACATAAAAGATTTGAAGAAAGAGCCACATATTTAATCATTCATTCTGTTAATAGCTACTAAACACCTACTGTGAACCAGAAACTATTTTAGCCAGTAAGGATTCAATGGAGAATAAGAGATAGAACTCCCTTCTCGTAGGGTGTGTACATTCTAATAGGAATGAGATGGGCAATAAACAATTTAGTAAAATATTTAGTTTGTCAAAGAGTAAAGAGTGCTTTGGAAAAGAATGAAACAGGAAAGAGGGAGGGATAGAATACCACAGTGAACAGGTGGATTACTATTTTTTCTTAATTTACTGGTTTTTTTGAAGAGAGGAAGGAAGGAGAGAAGGTAGAAGCAGGCAGGAAGAAAGCAAGAAGAGAGGAAAGAAGTTTTATTTATTTATATTTATCTTTTTGGTTGTTCCTCCTGGTCCTGGGTGGCCTGCGTTCTTGGTCTTTACATGGTATATCCTCTAGCCACTGGCTTAGCACCTGAGCCACCAC
Source organism: Solenodon paradoxus (assembly GCA_004363575.1). NCBI lineage: Eukaryota > Metazoa > Chordata > Mammalia > Eulipotyphla > Solenodontidae > Solenodon > Solenodon paradoxus. Next base: position 482,430 of record RJWH01000888.1, read on the forward strand.
GGTGCGCCCAGATTACTATTTTATATAGAGCGATGAGAGGTCTCACTGAGAGGGAACACCTGAACGGAGACTCTCACACAGGTGAGGAATGAACTGTGTGCATGTGTGTGAAGGAGAGCTTCAGACAGTGGGAGCACTAAGTGGCAAACCCTGGATGCACTAGCAGGCCTGGCATTGCGGGTAGAGTGAAGAAATGGTACCAGGCAGGAGCTGCAGTGGAAGTGGGGTAGTTATATGAGGTCTTGTAGATCATTCCAGGCACTGTTCTAAGTGCAGGATTTTTGATTTAGAAAATTAAATAGTGCAAAGATGTCAATAATTCTCTAACTTACAGTGCTAATATATTCTAATTGTGTTCAAAATTGACATCAAAAAAGGCATTTTATAAAAGATTCAAGTATTATGAAGATCAAATATGTAATCATAGTGGCATGTCAAATCAAGAGAGAAAAGAAGATAGTTCAATAAATGGAGCTGGGATGATTTCCAACCTTTAAGCTGGAAAAGTTTTTCTATATATAACACTTACTTCAGAACCCATGAGGGAAGATTGGACATAATAATCATGGTGCCCCATCTAAGAAGATTCTAGAGAGCCGCAATCCTGAGACACCTTAATAGATATTCATACAGCAGTTAAAATTGTTCAAGTGGTATGGGGAACCCTAGAAAAAAGTAAGAGGTGATCCTTTATTGTAGCTGCTGTTAGCATCTTTAAAATGCTGATGTATGCCATGACTGTCCAAGGAAGGTTAAGAAAAGTGTGAAAGTATAAATCCTTCTCTAAACATATTTGACCAAAAAATTTTTTTTGAGGAGTGGGGAGAATTTCACAGAACTATGCTCTGAGTAAAACATTTTAGAAAATAACGAACATCATAAATAGTTTAAAGTTCAAAGTTTCAAAGATGTGATAAGGCAAAAGAAATAGGTGAAAAGCATATGCAAACTCTTCCAGTTAAAAAGGTGGGCAAATGACATTGCAAAAAAAAACAGAAAAAACCAATGAACTTTTGAAAATTCAGTTCCACAAATAGAGAAATAGAAATTAAATTTAAAATGGTCCTTTTTACCTATTAAATAATTCAGAAAATGAAGAGAAAAGCATGTCCCTCCCGAAACAAAGCCCACATTTATGGGGGTATGTCAAAGGTACACATGAGCCAACTGAAAGAGATCCCACAGGACAAAGTTGTAAAAATTTGAGCAACAAACATTTAAAAACTAGTGTGTCAGATTATAACCCAAGTACAAAATAAATGTGAGTTCACACTGACATAAATAAATGGTTCACTAAATTAACAAACAGGAGAGAAGAGACAAGTTTCATGTGTATAATAATTCCATGTAATGTACATAGATAACATGCCCTCAAGAAGGACAAGCAGAACCCCCCACTCTTTTAGTGTGGGTTAATTTTCATGACATTCTTCCAAACAACAGTATGGAAAAAAGAGGAAAGAATAACTGTAGTGAAGAAACCTGACAATTCCTCAGTCAGGTGGTTAAGGCCAACATTGAGTCATCAATTATGATGATAGTATGAAACTGTAAGATGATGTGTGTAATGAAAATACTTTACCAAACTCATAACATGAATCTAATCATAAGAAAAATATTAGATGGGCACACGCTGGTGGCTCAGGCGCTAAGCCAGCGGAGGTGTAGCCCATGTAAAGAACCCAGGGCTCCCAGGGCCAGAGAGAACAACCAGAAATAATAAACAAACGTATTTCTTCCTCTTCCTTCCTTAAAAATGCTTCTTCCTCCTCTCTTAAAAAGAAAAACAGCAGAGAGGTCCCTACAGAATACCTAACCAGGCCTTCTCAAAGCTGTCCAAGGTCATTACAAACAAGAAAACTTTGGGAAACTGTTAGAGCCAAGAGGAGCCAAGAAACAAGACAACTAAATGTGATGTGGTATCCTGGATGGCACAGAAAATGAATTTTAGGTTAAAAATAAATTAAATAAATCCAGGTAATCATATGGCAATATATAAAAGTGTTAAATTGTAAAGCTTAAATTTAGTCTTATGTGTCAATTATATCTCAATTTAAAAATAGATTAAGATAGATAATTGAGTTTATAAATGCATGTGTGTGTATATATATGGTGATACTATTTTTGAAGAGATAAAAAGAAAGAATAGTTATATAAGGAAGCATTTTGAAATCAAACTGGAAAGACATACACTTATGCTGTAAAAAGGCAATAGACAACAGCAAATGAATTTTTATTTTTTGTTTTCAAGGAAAGGTAGAGGCTGGGATGAAGGCAAGTAGGCAAGCAGACAAGAAGAGAGAGGAGGAAGAAGCACTTTGTTTTATTTTTATTTAATTGTTCATACTGATTGGTTCCCCCTGGACCCAGGACTCAAACCCAGGGATATATGGCTTGCTCCTTAGGAAGCAAGTGACCTAACTGCTGCTCCACCAGGGTGCGCCCAAATGAAATTTTTAAACTTAAAAATCATCTGTAATCCATCACTTTTGTACAGCAACTTATGTCTTGTCTTCCACATGCACAGTTTATTTAAAATTACAAACACTGTGTTCTTGCTGTTTGGTATTCTATTTTTCATTTTATCATAATCTCGCCCATGTTTCTATATGTCTCTAGACTTAAACTTTTGTTATGAATGCAATATATTCCATTGTACTGATGTCTCACAAATACTTAAACTGTTTCTCTAAAGAAAAAAAAATATAAACTATTCCTCTAATATTTTAAAGTTCAGCTATTTCTGTTTTTTTCTATTATACAGCAGAGTAGGTCTTTCCAGCATTTGGAATTTTAAATCTCTGCATAAAAACCTTTTTAATTGGGGGAAATTCCTGGGTATGGCACTTCCTTGACTTTCCCTATGTATTCCCATGTTGCAGTTCCCCTGCAAATTATTCCAATTTACAGTGCAGCCTACAATAAGCAATGCAAATTTACTGTCCAAAAATCCACTAAAGAAATCCTAATAAAATATGGACTTTGGTTAATAATAGTGTATTGATATTGTTTAGTTAACTATAATAAGTATACCATATTAATTTAGAATGTTCACAATAGGGGAAACTGGATGTAGCATTTATGGAAACATTCTATATTACCTTCTCAATTTTTCTGTAAATCTATGACTGATCTAAAAAAGTACCTGTTTCATAAAAGCAAATAGTCCTACAATGTGGTGCCAGTCTCATGACCAGTTAAAGGCATGATTGCTATGGCCCAGTTGGGAAGACTGGGGGTATGGATTTGGTACAGTCGTTGTGGAAAGCATAGGAGATTCAGAAACATTGAAAACAGAGATTCCCTATGATTCTGTAACCCATTTCTGGGTATTTGTCTGTAAACACAAAAACATGAATTTGTGCAAATATATACGGCCCATCCCCTTGTTTACTGCAGCATTATTTATAATGGCTGGAAGCTAGAGGTGACCATCCGCAGATGAATGGATCAAAGAGATATGACACATATATGCACAATAGCCTAGGACTCTGATATAAAAAAGAAAATTAAATTCTGCCATTTGCAACAACATGAGTGTAGCTAGAGGGAATTATATATAAGATAGCCAGGAGAAAGACAAACATCATATGATTTCACTTATGTGTGGTATGCAGAGAAACCAAACAAACAAGTGAACCAAATCAAACAAAAATAATCTTTAATTATAGGAACAAATTCTTGGTTACCAGAAGGGAAGGGGAGGGGGCAAATCGGGTAAGAGGCTTCAGTTATGTGATGAAGGATGGAATTGGACTGTCGGTGGTGTACAGATGTTGATTTATAAGAATGAGCACTTTAAAACTATATAATGTCATAATGCAGTGTTCCGTCAATAAGATTTATTTTATTTATATTTCTTTATTTTACACCCAATGATGAAAAACTTTATTTTGCACATCAGTGTATCTGGAAATGAAGCTGCATTGGGGGCACATTACAGGTGAGGAATGATCTGTATGTGGTAAATTAAATTTAAAAAATAATGATAACAAACAGGATGCTCCAGGCCTCCTGTTGAGAGCAGACAGTAGGGGTGCAATTGTGCAAGCAGAGAGACTGTCAGAAGCTCTCTGTAATGATTCAGATGAAAAATAAGTACAGCTCCATAAAGGCACAGAGGGAAATAAGAGAATATATATCCAAACATTTTTGAGATTGGGAGTTGTGTGTTTTTCTGTATCTTCCAAATATTTTAAAATGAACACGGATCACTTTGGTAAAGAGAAAATGTGTTGTGGCTTATATGCAGATGCCTCTGAAAATTTTATTTTGTAAAAATCCTAGGCTGAGATACATTTTGAAAGAAAATTACTTTAGGAGACTTTCGTATTTATTTTTAAATTGACATAACATTGGTTTACTCAGTTGTTTTACACTGCATATATTTTAGGAGTACAGGTTCACACTTCTTCAAATGTATGACACCACACCACACCCACCAGTAAAGTTTGTAAAAACCCTCCACTGCTGTCCACTGGACCCCCGGTGCCCCTTCCTCCCTCCTGTGACCCCCTTCTCTCTTATAACCTCTATTCTTGGTCAGAATCCACAGGTTTGTTTTTGAGGAAAACTACTTTTGCAAAACTAAGCATAAATTGCTGCTATCAACTTCTCAATAATTATGCTCTTTCTCTCCCACTCTTCTCTCCCCCACTTTTCTAGAATAAACGGACAACTAGTGGCTTTAAAAGTCATCAGCATGAATGCAGAGGAAGGAGTGCCATTTACAGCTATCCGGGAAGGTAAGAACAATAAAAATCAGACTCAAGATGCATTTTAAATCCTTGATTTGATAAAAAAAATATGCATTGTCTATCCAGTCACATCTAGCTTTTGATATTTCTAGAAGTTATATTATAACTCCAATTTTACTTTTTATACCAGATTGTCAATTGTATTTATATTCTTTGTTTAATTATTTATTCTATAGGAAATAAAGATTCAAAACTATTAGTTGACCAACACTATGAACTCAATAAGTATTTGTTCAGTATCTTCTGTGTGTTTGCTCCTGTGCTAAGTGCTAAGCCTGTATCTATATAGGCATAGGAAAGTTCACATTAAAAAGAAAAAATATATAATCATACAAAATCTGTGGACAATTTGCTTGAAAAGAGTAAGTTGTGGCGTGCCCTGATGGAGTAGTGGTTAGGTCAGTTGCCTCAGAGGGAGCAAGGTGCATACCCCTTGGGTTTGAGTCCCGGGTCCAGAGGGAAACAACTGGTGTGAACAACTAAATAAAAATAAAATAAAGGTATTTCCTCCCCTCTCTTCCTGCCTGCTTGCCTTCATTCCTGCTTGTACCTTTCCTTTTAAAAAAAGAAAAGAAAAAGAAAAGACTAAGTCGTATGGACGGAACTTGAAAACTCTTTGGGAAACATGCATTGTTTGGAGTTGTGCCTGTGTTTTCTCTGTATCTTGTTCAGTACAGCAAGTAGATGAGGAACCTGGTATCAGATGGTTTGGGGTTTGAGTCGTAGATCTACCAATCACTAGCAGTGTGACTGTGAGTTGATTACTTTACCTATTTAAGATTCATTTTATTGCAGAAAGAGTACTTTATAATAACAGTACCTACTTCATTGAGTTGTTATGAAAATACACATACACACTCATATATATATATATATATATATATATATATATATATAGTACCTATCACAGGTTCCATTTTCAGAGCTCAACAAATATTTATTATTATTCCGTTCTTGTTCTTTTCTCTTAGTGATGTATTGTTCACCAACAAGCTAGCTAGTCATTCGTAATATAAAAATTAAGAAGGCAATACAGTGAAAATAAATAATTAAAAATGCAATTTATAAACCTTTTTACCTGAATCATTTGAAATAAGTTTGCTAAACATTTCAGGAAAAAAAAAGAGAAATGACTCTTCCCTGGCCCTGTTTTCTCTCCTTTCAACTACTTCATCTCCCCTTCTCTATGAAGTACATAACACATGCAAAACATTTACGCTGCGTGTTGCGAAGAGAAGAAAAAGCCCTGATCTTTGTTCTGTATCATTTTCAGTCTTAAGAGAACAGATGATTCAAGTTAAAGTGTCATTAATGGAGTTTTTTTTTTTAATTGTAAACTAAGATGAGAATCAGTCTCGGTGTGGCTAATGGGGTCAGTAGATTGTGAACTGTGCTTGGAAGAATGAGTTATGCAAACAGGCATGGAAAAAGAATTCAGAAAACGAGCTTATAACTGAATTTGATGCCATTTTCAAAGGTCTTTCCGAGCCCCTGGGAAATATGTCGTTTTTAATTTAAGTAAGGGCCAAAAGGCTATCAGGTTAGCCAGAGACTCAGTAGAATCAGGAGCACTCTGGAGAAAAGCATGGTTATAAGTGATTAATATAATAGAAGTTGCATTTCCTAATGCACTTATTGGTGGTCCCCATGAACAGATGATCTGATTTACAAAGATATGTGGAGAGGTTAAAGAGTATTTCTGATCAAGATAGAAATTACAGGTCAACAGTATAAGGGGAGGATGTCCATGCCCAGATTCCCCCCATTAAAGTGGTGTTTTCTTTGTGTGTTCTTGAGTTTGCTTACTTCCTGGCTCAGATTTTGTTCACAGTCAAGTTTTCCAGGTTGACATTTGACCTTAACAGTGAAACCTTTTGCCGGTTTTGCTAACAGATGGATCTCAGCGTGGTTCAGAAAAGCTGGATCTGTATTGTCTGTATGCTAAATGTTTCTTTTATTGCATATGTACCAAGGAATTGCCTCTCCATCACAGGTGTTTGCAATTACATTTTGCATTCAACCATGGACGTTCTTGGTTCATTGTATGTACTTACCTTACCTTATGCTTTGCTTGTATAATATTAAAAAAAAAAATCACCAAAGGATTTTTCACACATTGGAGGTTGTTTGGCATCCAATTTCCAACAATGAATGTTTCTTTTTCCAGCAGTGTAAAAGTTGGGAGCCCTTGTTAGAGGAGCCCTCTCCCCTCAAGAAGATATGAGGCCTCATTTGAAAACTTGGGCACTGTCCCATTTTTCCTGTAAGAACTTTAAGGATGTGAGACCCGGGGGACAGGAGGTTAAATGAGAAGGGCTGTAAGGCAACATAAGAACAGCTGGAGTTCATTAGTTAAAATCCAGGGTCACTAGCTAAAAAGGCAACCAAAAGCCACGTGCAGAAAAACTGAACGAGTAATGCAGACTTCTTTAAAAAGCCTTGAAGCAGGAATGACTTTTCCTGAACAGTTTGGCTGCTCTGATGGTATGTCAACCCAAAATTTATTGAGTAGGATTTTACCACGTGTATTATCTCTCTATGTGTAGGTAGAATGCTAGTGGCAGTTATCCTTGCCATTTGGAATACTACTTGATCTTAACATTTCATAATTAGAAATTAGCAAGAATATGAACAGCACTAAGGGAGACATCTAATGCATGTACCTCTTTCAATCCTCTTAGCAACCTTTGAATATAACTATTATTATTATTGTTATTCAATAGATAATTGTCATTAAACCAAATCTCTTTTATTTAAGACTCCATATATTCTCTATGCATTGATTCTGTAAGTATTTGTTGAATATCTCCTCTGACCAAGCACTCATCTCACTGCTAGACACGTAGTGGTGTATGCGATAGATATGTTCCCTGCTCTCATTCCTTTGCTAAGTATCTTTTCTGTAAACCCTTACAGTAACTCCAGGAGCTTTGGTGTGTTATTTTTGTTGTTGAGATGAATGAAGCTGAGCCTCAGAGAGATTAGTAATCAGAGTCGTTTGGGATTAGAATTCATTCTATTCCGTTCACAACCCTTCCTACTTTATTATGATAAGTTTAGAAACCCTAACTCACACATTTCTCCTTTTGGGACAGTAAAAATTAAAATAGAAATCAGTTTTATGATTATTTTGAAAAACAGGTGAAGCAAAATATAGAATAAGCATTTTAAAGAGAATGATTGTATATTTGTTAATTCTGATCATTGCAGTGTTTAAATTAGAAATAGTTTTAGCTGGGAGAATTTTAAAATCATTCTCTAGAAAGTAATTATTCTCAGTCCATATATAAGAAAGCTGAGCTAAAAACAGACCAAGGAACCTCCCCAAGGTCATACAGTGAGGTAGAGGATACCTTAGAACTGCTGAGTATTGGTTACCACAAATAGAATGCGGTAGGCCTGATTGACAAGAAGTCCTTCATTGAATGCAGTCACATCACATCACAGTGCACAGCACATTTACATGTGCATGGTTACTTTTTTTTTTTTTTTTTTTAGAGGAAAGAAGGCAGGTTGAACTGAAGTCAGATAAGCAGGCAGTCAGGCAGGAAGAGAGAGGAGGAAGAAGCATTTTTATTGGTTTGTTTTGTTCATTTGTAGTTGTCCACTCCAGCCCTGGATCATGAATCTGGATCCTTGGGCTTTACATGGACTGCGTCCCAGTCCCAGACTTAACACCCAAACCACCAGGGTGCAACCATAGTTACATTTTTATAAAACGAAATGATGCCAAGTTGACTGAATGTAATTAGGGTTATAACTCCAAAGAAATCAGGTAATAACGAGGTTCTTTGACTTGATTTGTGACACCAATGCCAGAGAAAATGTAACATAGGGATTATACAACTGTTTTTAATTCAGTGTCCAATGAGGATGACAGTTGGAAACTGGCTCCATTAATGACTCCTACATAAACTCATTACAATGGTTTGCTGTTCATTAATTTACAAGCATGCATTGAGCACCACATGCCAGGCCTGTGCTAGGTGCTGGCAATGCAAAAACATGACGGGCAATGCATGTTGTCAAAGAGAGGGTTTTGACTACCAGGTCACTCTTGCCTGTGCCCTTTGCCCTATGCCATACAACCATCCCCTGTGACTTTGATAATTAGCCTTGTTCTTCCTCATCATTATTATCTTTTACAGAACAGAGTAACATCAAAACATGACCCATTCACTTGCAAAGCATCAATTTTTCTAAAACTTACTTAAATTACAAACCCCACTGAAACTAATAAAACCAAGAAGTTAAATAATCTCATGGCATTACAAGATGAAAACTGTATTTTTCTAAATTAATAAATATCTTACATCTATGTGAATCAGATTAAATTCCATTTACTATTTAGCCAGTTGCAGAACACCTTTTTGGATATCTAAAATAGAGAAAGAAATACTTTTTTTTTTTTTTTTTAGTGAGCTTAAATAATGCTTAGTAATATGTCATTTGTCCTGATCTTTTAGATTATGTTGTTTTCTTCAAGTTTTCCCTTCGGCTTTCAGATTGTCCTCATGCTCATACCAAGTTAATATAGGTACTTTTTTTTGTAATAATGTCTGGCATATGGCAAATGTTCACAGAGTGTTAGCTATCATCATCATTATATTATAAAGGTATTTTAGAAGTTCTTAATTAATCCCATTTTGGGGGAGCTTAAAAAAACCTCATTTATCTGTGTGTCTTTTCTTTGGAAAAAAACTATACTTAGAATATGTGATTTATAAAAAATAATTTTACAGGAATCAGAATGCTCTGATTTTTGGCTCTTTCCCCTAAAGAGTTGGCTCTTTCATCCCTTGGCTGACTAGCCTGAAGAACACACTGTGTTCTGCTGTGAAGTTTATGAAGTACCCTTGATATTAGAAGATCTTTCCTTCCTGGATTTAAGATCCACATATCTGAGGGTGCAGGCATTTTAGATTCCCTAGTGGGTGGACTAAATAATATACTAATACCATGAAATAAATGCTTTCAACATCATCTACTCTTTCATGTCTGTTCCCTATCATTACTCATTAGTATTCACAGTTTCCAAATAAGTGTTTCAGTAATTCTGGGATGTTAAAAAGGTAGTAGCAGATATACCCATAACACATAACACTTACAATCTAATAAGGAAGCCAAGTAAAAGAAATAAGGAATAAAACCATCTTCAAAAGCACACTATGCTAACACATTAAAGGCAGGAATGGTATTGGGTAGTTAGTGACCACTAACTCAGTAGTGAATACTTAATGGGTGCCTATAACTTACCAGACATTGTCCTAGGCATATAGATGCAGCAATAATCAAATAAGACAAAAATACCTGCTCTCAAAGAAGTTTATATTCTTAAGGGTGGAGACAGGTAATGCACACTCATACACACACACACACTATATATATATATATATATATATATATATATATATACACACACACACACACACACATATACACACACATACCTATATAATATGTTATATATAGTATGTCAGAGGTGGTAAATGCTATGAAGAATATAGCTGGTCACAGGGCTGGAGGCTCACTGGGGTGGATAGAGGGCTTCTATGTCACGGACAGGGGTCAGGGAGGTCCAGACCTTATACATAGCATCTGAGGAGAGCTGAGACAAGTGAGGTGAAGCACAGACAATGACAAGTATAGGGCCCAGGGAGGAAACTGTTTGGAAGGGTCCAAGGAACAGTTAGGAGGCCACTGTGTTTCTAGCCAAGTAAACAAGGTTGGAGTTGTGTTTTGATGAGAGTGGGGAATAACAAGAATAACAAGGGAAGGTCTCTATAAGTCTTTTGGATCTTCCGTGAGTGAGATGATATGCCACTAGAAAGCTTGGAAACAGTAAAGACATGCCATGATTTCCATTTGAGGAGGATCAGAGTGACTGACTGTTCAGTGGAGAAGAGCCTGTAGGAAAGAAGGGAGGAAGCAGGGACACTAGTTAGGAAACACTTGGAATAATTCAAGGTATGATGGTGGTTTGACCCAGAGTGATAGCAGAGGAAATGATAAAAAGGGAAGGATTATTCTGGACTTGTTTTGAAGGCACTGCCAACAGGTTTGCTGCTGGATTGGATTGAGGGTGTAAGAAAGAAAGTTGCAAGGATTGTCATTTGTTACAGAGGTGAATCCTCATCAGCTGGGTAAATAATTTAAAAATATTTTTGCAAAAAAAAATTATGGATTGAAAATAAGATTAACAATGCAGGGCACACCCATGTGGCTCAAGTGGCTTAGATGGCTAAGGTGCAGACCATGTAAAACCCAATTGTCTGGGTTTGAAAAATGGGACCAGGGTAATAAACAGAAACAAAACAATTTAAAAAAGAGTGATTATACAAATCTAAGTGAAAAACAGAGAAATGGCAAAAAAGACACTTTTCCTACTCCTACCAAAAATAGAACTTCCATTTGTCTTTTTTAAAAAATAATATTTCATTAGTTTACAATACTATGTAAGTTTCAGGAGAACAGATTCACACCTCAGTGTGTGTATCATACCACACCCAGCACTGGAGTTCCACTGCCAATCACCACCATCACGTTTCCTTCTGTAACCCAAGTTCCCTTCCCTCTCCTCACCTCTGGTAACCACAGTCTTGAATTCAGAATCCTGAAAGTTTTGTTTTGTGAGTTCATTTGTTTCTTTATATTCCATATATGAATGAAACTATCTAGAATTTTTCTTTTTCTTCTGGCTTATTTCATGTAGCCTAACCACCTCAAGTTCCATCCAGGTTGCTGCAAAAGGCAACTTTTCATCTATTTTAATAACTAAGTGGAATTCTGTTGAGCACATACTTCAGATTTTTAATCCACTCATCCATTGACAGGCATGTAGATTGATTCCATGTCTTAGTTATTGTGAATTGTGCTGCTGTGAATATAGGAGTACAAACATCTTTTCTGATTACTGTTTTAGTAATCTTTGGATAGATACCCAGAAGCAGAATTGCTGAATCTTACAGTGGTTCTATTGTAAACTTTTTAGGGAATCTCTGTACTGTTTTCCAAAGTGTCTGCATTCCCACCAACAGTACACAAGGGTTTCCTTTTCTCCACACCCTCACCAACACTTCACTATTTGTAGTGTTTTTGATAGAGGCCATTCTCAAAGTTGTGAAATGATATCTCATTATGGTTTTGATTTAAATTTCCCTAATTGTAAGTGGCATAGAACATTTTCATGTACCTCAAAACAGAAATTAAGAAAAGCATATGAAATATTTATACCTACTATTGTCAGCAGTGAGCCTCATAAGTAGGTATTGTCCTTTGAGCTTTTTAGGAAATAATAGTATGAAGCTATTATTATAAACAAAGCATGCTATCATGATTTTAAAAATAAGCTTTTTAGTAATAAGGATTTTTAGTAATATCATATTTGAGATTAAGATTATATTTAAAATAAAATTAAAATATCTTAACAACAGCCTTAGCAATTTCAGCTTTACTATTATCTGTTAAAATCTAATTTTGGTGTATGTTTTGTGATGCTTTGTGTGGTGGGAGAGACATAGGGGCAGGGGAGACAAAGACGAATCATAAATAATTTATAAATAAAAAAACACATAAAATAGGAGCATTCTCAATTATTGTTGTAAATACAGAAAGTGTTGGCACCCGGTTGGCAGGCCCTGGTGTAGTAGGGCACAGTCCACGTGTATGCCAAGGTCCCAGGTTTGTGTCCCAGGACCGGCGGAAACAACCAAAATGAACAACCAAATAAAGTGCTTCTTCCTCTTCTCTCTTCCTGCCTGCCTGCCTCTGCTCACCTTCATTCCTGCCTGCATCTTTCCCTTAGAAATTCATAAATATGGAAGGTGTTAAAAACTCTAAAAGAAACAACATAAAATTTTGAGATGTTAATCAGAGCGAGAGTTTAGTGGGATTCAAGGTGAAAAGAGAGGCAAGAAGCTGATGGCTGGGATATTTTGTTTGTTTGTTTTTTAAAACCTCTAACCCTTGTTCTCAACCCCAAACTCTAAACCCCTGTGGCTGCCTGAACCACAGAGGGATGAGCTTTGGCCTAGGATATTAATTTTAATTGTAATGATATGATGCTTTCCATTTGCCAAGGGTTCCATGTTCTGATTCTATCCTCATTTCAACCCTGTAAAGTTAAATTAGAAAAGGTGTTATGTCTCTTACGTAAGGAGTGCATTGAGACTTGAGATTCTCTCCTGAGCTCACTTGGATAGAAAATGAAAGGTCCAAGATTCACATTAGGGTTTCTGGTTCCTTAATCAGTTATCTGTTAAGACACTCAATAAATAGATTTGATAAGTTAAGTGCTTACTCTTGGCTGAGCATTGTACTAGATGGTGTAGTGGCCTTTGAAAGAGTGGGAAAGTTGCTCCCTCTATTCCCAGGTAGCCTCAGTCTGAGACTGGGGACATTAAACAGATGCCCATGAAACTGCTTACTACATTTACAAAGCAGTGTACTTGTAAAAGTGAAGCAATAAATTTAGCTCATGAGGATTCAGAGGGCAAAAAGTTAAAGTCGGAGTATGAGCCATTAGTGCAAAGGAGGGTTTACGGGTGTAATAGGACTCCTTTGGGAGTAAGAGTTTACCAACTTTGAGCTATTGTAAGTAAAGAAAGAAATTCACAGGTTTGCTAATTATGGGTTTGTAGGGCACAGAGAGTGTCATCAGGAATCTATGTCCCCAAAGTGGTTTTCTCCTCTTTCACTGCATTGCCAGGCATGCTGGGATGTTGCTAATCTGGCTGCAGCACTTTCCTGATGCCATAGCAAAGAAGGACTCTCCAGACTTAGGGTGGTTACCATCTCTGAACCCATCACTGCGGCTAGGGGGCTGCTGTACTCTGATTGCCCCGACCGGGTCAGGGTGAGATCAGCCCCACCAGAAGACCATGGACCTAACAGGGAGATTACTGGCTCCTCAGAGGAAAGAAGTTATCCCCACTAGACTGGAGAATGGCCAATAAGAGGGCAAAGCTGAAGAGGAGCGTTGCAGCAGGATAAGATTTCTGAAGGAGGTCATTTTGTTCCAAAATGTGAAGGGCATGATTGAGTGGATCTTTAATTTTATGGACTTTGTCAAAGGGTGTTGGTGCCAGAGATTCATGATATTCAGGCCTACCTTGCAGAACTTTGATGTGAGTTTATGTGCTTAATTTTTACTTTCCCTTAAGTCGTAAGGACACTTTCTTCACACAGGGATGCCCTGAGCTGAGACTTGTCATCTTCTGTACCCCTTCTGGAACTGGAGTCTTCCTGTCTCTGAGTCCCCAAAGACAGCATTTCAAATCCCTTCCAGTCACTTACCAGATCTTTGTGGTAACTTCTCCCCTTTAAGGCTGCCTTTAGTAACCTAATAATATACAGTTGTTGAAGACCCAAGAGACAGCCTCAGTCCCCTCCGCTCTCATTCCCTTGGGATCTCCCATTGTCAAGTTTGCGTTTTCTTCTTTCTACAGAGATTTACAATTCTCCCTTTAAGAAATCCTTTCCACTAAGTGTTATATGCCAACAATTATTCATTCAGTGCCTTCCACCAGTCCTATCCATGGGCCTTGAAAACTCCCTGTGGGACTTGGAGTTTTAAAGAATGGTTACGTGTTGCAGACATGGCTCTAGAAGGCACAACACCTCATTTCCTGCTCTTCCAATGGCCTTAATCTCTCCAGGCCTCCTCTTTTGCAGCCCTGAAACAGAGATAAGATTCCCAGAGGAAAGCATTTGCAAAGTGCCCTGAGTGCTTTGATGAAATTGATTGGGTAAATGGAAACATATTTTTTGCAAGTACTCAATCCTGTAAGAAAAATAAGTTACTTAAATGCAATAATTCACCATTTAACAAGTAATGAAGGTCCTTTGTAACTTAAAATAGTATGTCACATCAAGTGTTTTTTTCCATCTGTTTAAAAAAAACCCAGAAAGTTTATTTGAAATGTTGTAAAAACTAAATACTGCTTGATATCCTTAAAGTGGCACTTTCATTATCAATGATTGAATTAACATTTGTTTAATTTTTCTAGCATCACTCCTGAAGGGTTTGAAACATGCCAATGTTGTACTCCTACATGACATAATTCACACCAAAGAGACACTGACATTTGTTTTTGAATACGTGGTGAGTTACTTCAGCATTTTACAAAGCATGAGGAGAAATTTGGTGCTTGTATGATGAATCAGTTAATATTTTATGGCATGATAAAACTTTCATTACAATGTGAAAAATGACATGAAAATCTTCATTATCATGATTAGTAGAGTCTATTGCTCCTATACTCATTCTTTAGCCCTCCTTCTTTGCCCACTATATTTACTGTCTTTTTTCCTTTATTATTCCAAAATACAATAATAAGCACTTTGAGTTTACTTCCTAAATAACAGTTTTGCACTTATTTTGTTACACTTATTTGTTGCACTTATTGAATCACTATCTGAGCAGAGCTCACGGTTTTTCATTCACAATAAAGACATAATTCCTAAGATGAAAAAAAGGTGTACAAGTTTACTGAAGAAAAACATGTTTTTGAAGGGAACATATTCAAATAAGCAGAAATCATAAGGTACATCTACTTGCTTGTCTCTAAGAACATTTCGAGAGTAAAAAATCCTTGTGTCATTGTGTTTAGTAACAGTCATTTAAAATTAGCATCTCTTTATGCCCAGAAACAGACTTCTTTCTAAGAGCATCCAGTTAGAAAGATAGTGTTTTAAACAGTGAGATCTCAGAAAATTATTCATTATGTATCTTTAAACCTTATTCTAAAACATTTTAACTTTGTAACACCCCGAACAGCAAAGCCTATGGTTACCTTAATTAACCATCACTAACCTCACTCTCGTCATTTGTTTAGCACACCGACCTGGCCCGGTATATGTGCCAGCATCCAGGAGGGCTTCATCCTCACAATGTCAGGGTGAGTACTTCAAGGGTCAGGGTCCTCTTCAGACTTGCCCACATCAAGAGAAACAGACTGCTAACTTAAAACAAATACCATAATACTAAAAAAAAAAAAAAAAAAAAACAAGGACATGTTTCATATTCTAGAGAAAAGTTTAAAAAGTTGCTGTTGTGTCCTGTTGGCTCAGTGGTTATGTTCATGGTTCTGGGTGGTGTAGTCCATTTGTAAAGCCGGAGGATCCGGGCTGGTAGCTGGGGATGGGAGGTGGGGGCGGGGGAGCGGCAGGGGCAACCAACATGGACAACTAAATGAATGGATAGCTGCTTCTTCCTCCTCTCCCTGCCTGCCTGCCTGCCTGCCTACCTGCCTTCCTTCCTACTTGCTTCCTTTCTAAATAAATAAATAATCCTTTAAAAAAATGTTGTTCCTCAAAATATGGATCTATGTTTAACTGCTTTCTGGGCTGCCTAACCCTGTCAGTCATTGCCATCACGCAAAAATATCTTTTGTAGTATAAACCAATCAAGAAGAATTGCATTAAAAAGAAATGGAGCTAGGTCATCATAAATTTAGTATATTCTTCATAGCAGACTGCCACTGTCTGTGATAAAAGTTTGTGTTGTGCTTACAATTTTCCGTTAGTGTTAGCACACAAACTTGTATATTTATTGAATCGTATTCGCTCTTTTGCCTACTCTATCGGATCCTATTATATATGGGACCAATTTTCCAATCATTGGAATAGAAATAATAGTAAATCCTTAATCAGATGTGATTCTGCATGTGTTATAAATTTTAGAACCCATTTGTAATTCCTGCTTTTAATTCACTAAGGTTTTGTTGTCGTTTATTAATTGGTTGGCCCTTAAACATAACCATATGAGATTTGTAGATGATACACTGTTTCATTTAACTAATATTTATGTATTCATTTTTTCTTTCATTCAGGAAATACTTATTGACTTAGTACTATATTAACTTCTGAGACTTCAATAATGAATAAGTTGTTTCTTATTTTCAATGGGCTTAAAAGATATATGGAGTTAAATAAGCATTAAAGTGCTAAGGGCTATGGGTACGCTAACTAGGAATACTCTAAATGCTCAAAGTAAAGGGGTCTGATCCATTCTTGTAAGCGGGAGCAGTTTTGAGGATAGAGGGTTGCAGAGCATGAACAAAACAGCTGTTGGAGGGTGGGAGAGAGAACTGATGAAGGAAACCAAGCATATTTAACTGTATCTTAAGGATCTTGATGAGGTTGAAGGTTATTATCTCATGATCATGGATTTTTTTAAAATGGCTATTTTAGCAATTTGAATAGAAAAGCAGATAAAGTAGACAATTGGATTGATTCAGAGTTGGGGTTTTGCCAGATATGTGAGGCGAAAAGGAAGTTGGGTAAGAGAGTTGAGAAGATCAAAAGAGTGGCTAATGTGATGGTCAGTGGTTTCTCAGTTGAGTGTAATTTAAGGATAGGAAGTGAAGATGGGCACGTTTCTGCTAGCTCAAGAGAAAAAGAGTCAAGGAACTAGAGATGTTGATTAAATAGAAGAATGGTTGGAAAAAGAACTGCGAGAAAGAAAATTTTCAGACTTGAGTGACCCTCACATACCAGACACTGTGCTAAATGCTCAGAAGGATTAAAAAAAAATATTTATGATTCTGCCCTCAAGACATTACAACCAAAACAAAATAAAAGAAAAATGCAACATTGTTACAGGACATTTGTGTATAATACCAAATAATAAATAAGATCTAGTATTGTAGATGTGCAAAGAAGTAAAAGATATCTCCTCATGTGGATGTGAGATGATGGTAGAAGAAAGTGGATATATATGTGATAAATTACCAGCCAGAATGGATAGGAGATGAAACAGTCAACAGCAAATTTTCTAGCTTTTGTGTATTAGGTGGATGATGATGGCACCATTCACTGAGCTGGAGAAAAAGGGGGAGGTGGATTTTAGCAGGATATAGTAAGTTAAGCTTTGGACATACTGAATTTGAGGAAACTGTTGGTTGTTCAGGTGAACTTTAGAGAATATGGGTATAAAGTTCAGGAATGAGATCTGAGTTGGAAATAAATGTGTTGAGATCATCAGACTACACCTGTCAGTTGAAGCAATGTCTGTGGAGAAAATGCCTAAGAAAGTATATATGTTGTTAAGAGGTCAAGGATGGAGCGCGAAGGACTATCAGTACATTAGCGATCGATAGAGAATGTGAGTATGTGAAATCTGTGAAAGGGACGGCCAGAGAATAAAAGGGAGAATAAGAATAATGGTTCCAGGAGGGGAAGGAGAGCTTCAGGAAGGAAGACGGAGTCAAATGCTGCAAAGAGAAGAAATGTGAGGTATTCCGTGAATTTCCATGGCAAAAGGCATTGGTGACTACAGTAAAGGCATGAATGAAATGATCACTACAGAAACCATTTTATAAGAGTTTGAATTTCATATTTCAGAGGGAAAAGAGTTGTATATGATACTATGATTCTGTGTGATCATGGGAGTAAGGAGCTGAAGTAGATTGGAGAAGCAGATCACTGGACTAGAAGAAGCTGGCTGAACTCGTTTAATGAGGCGGCAGCTGTGACCCAGGTGCCCAAATCTTGAGTGAGTGATAGAAAGGAGTGGGGAGTTGCATGGATGATAGTGAAGAGAGAGGCAAGGAAGATGTAGCTAGGTAACATGAATATCCAAAGGACAGAGGTGTTTACTTAAAGGCATGTGAAGCAACAGTTTTGAAGTTGTGTTGGAGAGTTGGGATGCCATGACACTATCTCACTGATCTAGAGTGTGACTAAGTTGTAGAAAAGCTAGCATCCATTTGAGAATGGTACAGAGAAGTTGAAAACTCAAGGTCTAATTCAAGGAGAGGAACCAGAGGAAATTCATCCGTGGTGCAGTTGTAGGGAGGATTTTTTTGTTTTGTTTTTTAAGGAAAGGTGCAGGCAGGAATGAAGGTGAGCAGAGTCAGGCAGGCATTGTATTTATTTTATTTAGTTGTTCATCCTGGTTGTTTCTGCCAGCCCCAGAACATCACCCTCATCTTTGGGATGTATGGAGACTGCTACTCAACCAGGGCACACCAAAGGTCGCAGGGAGTTTTAAAATCAGGACTGAGGAGTGAAGCCTGAACAGTGAAGATACTGGGAGAGGGAGGAATAATGAATACAGAATAAATGAGAGAAAGCACAGAGCAGTATGGAGATTAGCTTATGAGGTGGGGAGCGGGAGGAATATTCAGAGGCTTATATTTTTAGTAGTGTCCACTGAAGGTAAGATGGGAATCAGAGTGAGGTTAGACTGTGTGGGATGGTTAATAGAACAAGTCCCAAGGATTCCTGGTCAGTGGAAAGATTCAGGCTTCCCAGCAGGAGTTGGCTGACTGACCTGATTGTATTTCTGAGGACTCCTACTCCAGGTGGCACTAGCCCAATGGAATTACGTTGTTCTCAAGGACTTCATTGCGATGCAAACAGGACAAACCCCTGGGGAATGGGAAATCTCCCTGGAAAGAATCTCCCACAATCTGGCTTGATGTTGACTGACTGAGACAACACCATCAAAACCTTTGGTCATATTACTGGTGAAGGGTCAGTTGTGTTGAAGGAAGAATCCAGATTGCAAGGGATTAAAGAGTGAGTGGGTGTTGAAGTTAGTCAGCACAGACTATAATTTTGAGACGTGTAGCAGTGATATACCATATTTTAATACCACATGCTTTACCATTTATAAATGCTTGTAGACATACGTGAAGCCAGGCAGGAAAGGGGCCGAAGAGCAAGAAGGAAGGTGGGAGACAGTTTGACTGATTTGTGAGAACCGTCTATACTTGGGACGTGTAAGACATTTCAGGCAAGCCCTTAAGAGGCTGTCTCTGACTCAGCCAGACTTTCTTTCCCTGTCATATTTTAATTTTCTGACTTCCCTCTGGTTTCTCAGGATGGTGTAATGGAGTTAGTCAGGTCTGAATTTAAGTTTTAGCCTTAAGTCTTTCTAGACACGTTTCTGAAGTTTCCTTGTGCTCTACTTTTCTTATCTATAAACCAAGAACCAGTCTATCTTCCTCGCAGGATTGTTCTCAGGATTACAAAAGGTACTAAGCGTTCAACAGATGTGAATATTTCCCCTTCCTTCTGTTGCTACCCGTCACCAGTCACTGTCTTTCTGTCTTCTGTCCCTCACTTGTCTCCATCTCCCTCTTTCTTCAGTACTAGCATGTTGAGAAACACATGCAGGGTCGTCTTTCACCTGTTACTTAGATTTGTTCTTTATATTGTCTTTTCCATGAACTTTTATATTTATAACTGATTGGAAGGTTTAAATGTCAGTATAAAAAATGTTTTTTGGTAACTCAGTGATTTGATAGGTGCTAAAAAAAAAAGGTGTGTGTGTGTGTGTGTGTGTGTGTAGCACCCAAGAAGAGAAGGTATTGGGAAGATTCTATAGACATCAGAAGTAGGAGTCTCAAGAAATTGTTAGCAGTTAGCATTCTTCAGTGAATCTGATGCAGACCTGCACTGAGCTGTGCACCCGCTGTGCTGTGGTGGACACACTCCCCGTGCCTCTTTCAGTCAGACCATGCTGCTCATCAACTTGGCTCCAGTGTCTCCAAGTCATTGCTAGGTCAGTACAGGTCCTAGCATTTCTACCGTTCCTGGTTTCCAAGATGCAATGGAAAAAGTGATTTAATTCTCACAGGTCTGCATCTGCTATTTTGCCCATGTCCTCAGCAATGCTAGGGCTGTTCTCAGTTGGCATATGTCTTTGTAAATACTAATGTTGGTGTCTGAATTCTCAGTTGCCAGTGGCACTGGAAAATAGTAAAAGACACTTGAAATATTAAACATTCTCTTTTCCTCATACTTCTATATTGGTGAGAACCTTTGATTTCTGTGTCTCATTGCCTCATGCAAGAGTTTAAAATCTGGGTCCAAAATATATTTTTCCTGTTTTTCCCCCCCTCTTACTTTTTTCTCTTTGCTGCTTATTCCTTTTTCTTTTTTGACTGTGTGTGTATGTGTGTGTGTGTATGTGTGTGTGTGTGTGTGTGTCCATATCTTGTTTCTTTTGGTTTCTCTTCCCCCTTCATCTATATTGTATATTTCCGTTGTTTTCAACTTCAAACTTAAGACTTTAAAAATAAGTTTAAAAAGATAATGGTTCCTTTATTTCAAAATACCATTTAAGGAATTGTGGTCTCCTTGTGTAGTGTTTTTAAAACGATTTTATATCATAGAACTTAAGCAGTTATAAACTTTAGAATGTTATTTCCAGGTCAACTTTGATCTTATATGCCAAGTTCATGGGTGAGAGAAAAACGTTAAATCTCTCATTTCTAAATGAATAACTAGTATTCCAAAGGAAACTTGAAAGTTTCACTTTGGATTTCTAAGAAAGTGTAATTCCTCAGTATCAAAGATATATGTCAGGAAAAGCCAGAATCCCTTTGTTTAGGACACAATCTAATTATTTGACATTCCATGTCCTTTTTTACCCCACTGAATGCAATTTTTTTTTTTTTTTTTTTTTTTGGTCTCTCAGAGACGTTTTTCACTGTATTCTTTCAGATGACTGTTTTTGATTTAGAGGCAAAATCAACATATAATGGCTCAAATCTGCTTAGATAAGGTGTTCATTCCTTCCAGCTTTTTATGTTTCAACTTTTGCGGGGCCTGGCCTACATCCACCGCCAGCGTGTCCTTCACAGGGACCTGAAACCTCAGAACCTACTCATCAGTCACCTGGGAGAGCTCAAACTAGCTGATTTTGGTAAGTCGCCCCTCAAGTCTCTTTCTGGGCTGTGAACAATGATGCTTTTGTGTGCATGTGTTTGAAGCATTGACCAAGTCCAGCCTTTGAAACATGGAGACCCAGGGAACATGAAGCTTTGTGAGGATATCAGACTACTTACAGGAAGTGTGAGGCAAGAAACAGCCAAGATGGGTAGCTTTTTAGGTTTCCATCAAGCCCTAGAGTTATCAGATTCTAAATCTTGGACGGCTCTCTTGTCCCACCACCATTTTTTGTAGGCTGAAGTATATAGTACGTTTCCCTAAATCTGAGTGGATATCTACAGATTCTATCAGCATAGATCAAGGTTTTCACAGGTTGTCAGGATAAAGGGGTTAAGCTCAATTGTAGGAGGGACTCCTGCTGAGACATAGGCTTCAGGACCCTGTTCCTATTCACCTATGTATCTATGTATGCATGGCTATGAGACCTGAGGCTTTTATTCCCATCAAGGGGTTGCAGATTTCCCGAGGATTGTTGTATCTTTCCATTTTAGCACTTATAACATTTTATTATTAGACATTCACACACTTACATATTTGTATGATGATTTGTCTCCTCCACTAGACTGTAAGCATTATAAAGACAGCTTGAGTCCATTTTTGCTTATCATTGTAATCCTAGGGACTGGTACCATATAGGTGCTCAATAAATATTTGTTGAAAATTTGTTTCTGTATAAGCTGAGGATCCATTTTTCTCTAGTAAGTGTCAAATGTTCATACTAGAACTGCAGCACTTTTTTCTGAGATAGTAACTTTCATCTGGACATCTAAGAATTTGACAGACATTCATTTATCTTTTTCCCATAGCAGTAAACTTATCTATTGAGTTTTTTTTCAGCTATAAATCATGTGATTCTATGAGATAAGAAACTGGCTGGCAAAGTACTCATTTTGCAGAGATACACTTGAGAATGACTCATTTAGTTCCTCCAAACTAATTTGGATTAGTAGTTTCCACCCTATCTCTACTAAAATGTGGATTCCTGGACTGCAAAAATGGAGGGTGGCCATATTAGTCATAAATTGAATTTAATTACTATTACAAAGAAACAAAATTACAGAGGTGTAAACATACTAGAAATTTAACTTTCTCACACATTAACAGTGTGACCTAAGCAGTCAGACCTTGTTTGGTGACGACATTGTATCTTGGCCCATACTCCTTATATTATATGGCCCTACAATCCCCAAAGTATTACCCTAACGGCATATTTCAAGATGGCTGCCACCTCCTTATTACAGCCTAAGAGAAGGAGAAAGGGGATCCAAAAGTTCATACATTACTTCTGTTCATAGTCGTGTAGGCAGGAATTTAGTCACCTCACTACATTACACTCAAGAAGGCCACATCTAGCTAAAAAATAGGCCAAACGTTGAGAAATTCACTTGATGAAATTTGTTTGATTTCACTTGAGAAATTCACAAGGATTAAATAGTTGAATAGCTATATTAAAATCACCCAAAGTTTGTGTGTTATTTTTGAAATCTTTACTCTGTCAGTTATACTCTTCTTAATAGAATGCATCACTGTGAGTCTTCAGGAAATTGCAGGACAATGAGTTCTGTGCTTTTTCCTTTTGGTTAGGTCTTGCTCGAGCCAAGTCCATTCCCAGCCAGACATACTCTTCAGAAGTTGTGACCCTCTGGTATCGCCCTCCTGATGCCTTGCTGGGAGCCACTGAATATTCTTCTGAACTGGACATGTGGTAAGAGCTAGAGCCAAGAAAATTAAGAAAATGTGAGTCATCCTACCCACAAGGATTGCTTTATCATCTGTTTAAATTTGTAATAATAATTCTAATAATGAGAATCACATTTATATACAGAAACATAAAGTGCTTTCAAATACATATCACATTTTATTTTCACAATCATTTTATTACTTTTAACAGTCAAGAAAACTAGAATCCAGGGAGGTCTTACCTGAGTCATCTTCTGTATCTGATTCTTTCGACAACACCCTTCCTCCTAGCTATTCTCTTCAACCCTTCGTCTTTTCTCCCTGTCATCAGAGAAACATGCACATACTCCAAAACCACAAATGAGTGCATGAGCACACACACACACACACCAGTGCATGCATGCTCACGCAGTTCAGAGCCTGGTGAAAAAAGTATGAGGACCAAAATTCAATAAACCCGATTTTCACATCAATTCTATTTCTAGACAAATACTCTGGATTATGTTATCTTGAGAAAGTTCTGTATCCTCTTTATATTTCTCCCTTTATTTAATGAGAGGAATACCCTCTTCCCATGAGAGATAAATGGGTAGTGCAAATAAGAGGACCAGATAGAGGCTACCTAGTTGAATCACGTTTCTGAGGTGGTTCTTGGATTAATGGGGTGCAATAGTGAGTGTGGGATCTCAGGCAATCATCTTCCAAGAACAGTGGTGTAGTGTGATCTGGATCTTACTCCTAGAAATAACCTAGTCATTTGGGAGCCACAGTTAGATATATGGTGATTTTGGAATCATAACCCTTCTCTAAGGTAACAAAATATCTGAACTTTCAATTCCTTAGGTGATCTTATATAAACAGAAAACCCAGTTTCTTTAAATTCAATAATAGATTTTTTTTTTAATGTATCAGTATCTTAAAAGACTAAAGTAAGCTTTTGGATTTCCCAAAGAACTTAAAAAGGTTGAGTACATTTTCCTGCAGTATATCTGGAGTCATTGATTTCCCAGTACCCAGTACATTTCCAGAAATATCACCTGCTAGTCAAAATTTTCACTTCAAAGCCCTTTGGCAGACTCTGGCTTTCTCAGGTCTTAATTTCTTCCTAGTCATGCTTGACAGATAGAGAAATACTTCTATGGATGATTTTTAAACTTTATTTTATTATGAAACATTTAAAATATTCAAATACATACATATGTCTGTGCAATATATGTATATTATATATATATATATATATATAATATGTACATCAGTCATTCTTGGTCAAGGTCAGTTTTGCTCCCCAGGAGATTTGGGTTTGGCAATGTTGGGAGTCATTTTTTAATGTCACAGCTGGTTGAATTGCTACTGGTATCTGGTGGGCAAAGGCCAGGAAGGCTGCTAAACATTCTGTAATGCAAAGGACAGCCCTCTACAGCAAGGATTTATATAGCCCAAAATGTTAATAGCATCAAGATTGAGAAACCTGATTTAGGTTAAATGACATCATGAAAGGACTTCCATGAACCCACTACTCAATGTCACAACCAGAGCCCAGTACTGTTACATTAACCTGCTCTTCCCCATCACCTGCCCTTCTCAGTGGGCGGTGGGGGGAGGGTCTACTCTGAACTTGTTATTCTGTCATCATCCACTTACCCCTTTTTTAAAAAATAATATTTTTTACATTTTTCTGTATTCTAAAAAATATTATTTTCTACCTGCTTTTGAGTTTTTATCAAAAAAAGGTATTGTTTTTTGTCTGCAGTGACTTGCTTTTTTCCCATGGAGTATGTTTCTAAGATTCACCTATGTTGATTTATATAGCTACACTTTATATTCTGTTGGTGAAAATTTCAGGTGTTTCCTCCGGTATTTGCTCTCTTTGGTTTGCTATGGTGACCGCACTTGGTGCTTGTCTAGAGCACTTACTCAGGATTGATTTGCTGTGTCGTAAGGTATGGGAATGCTCAACTTCATGAAATAATTCCAAATGGTTTTCCGAAGTGGTTGTGATAATATATTTCTCAGCAATGTATTGTGATCTCTTATCCACAGCTATGGCAACTTTATAATAAGATATTTCTTAATTTTTACTGATCCATTGAATAGCTTGCATTTTTTCTTAATTTCTAATGATGTGGGACTTTTTTTCATGGAGTATTTGCCTTTTTTTTTTTTTTTTTAATGAAATACCTGTTTGTGTCTTTTGTTTATTTTTTTTTGGTTTCTCTGTTTCTGTCTCTGTCTCTCCCTCCTCCCCTTCCTTTCTCTATTGATAATATGGGTCCTATCAGTTTTGTGTTACAAGTAGCTCCCTGCAATTCATGGTTTATATTTTTGCAACTTTATGGTGCCTTTTTTAATAAAAGTTTTCATTATTAGTGACTGTATCAAGACTTTATTGTTAGCCTTTTTGTTTTAAAAAGGCTTCCCTTCCTAAGGTCAGAATGATAATATAATACTTTCTTTTATAAGTTACAAATATTTTCCTTTCACTTTAGATCTTTAATACATTGGAAATGGACTTTTATTTCTGCTAGCTCATTCTCTCACCCCAATTTCTTTGTTCGTCTGCTATGACAAATCTCTCAAATAGCAAGTTTCCATAAACGCACAGATCTGGTTCTGGGCTCTGTTTTCTATTCCAGTGGGGTCATTTTACCTGTCGTGGCACCAGTGTCCCGCTGTATTAATTTATATTGCTTTATAATAACACTTGACATATGTTAGAATAACTCTCCCACTTATTTCATCTTCCTCCTCGAGAGTGTCTTGGTTATTTTTCCACTTTGGTTTTTCATATAAATTTTAGATTCTATGTTTCAAATTTCATGAAAATCCTAATGGAATTTTCACTGGAATTGCATTGAAATTATAGAACACTTTGAAGATAATTAACACCTTCATAATATTACCTTCCAATTTTGAAATATATCATACTTTTTGTTTAGTTCTTCTTTAAAGCCTTTTAGTAAAGTTTTATGATTTTCTTCTTAAAGTCTTGCGTATCTAGAGCAAAGGCCCTTCTCAGTCTGTTTCCATTGTTTATTGTTTCTTTTGGTTCTCCTTGCCTATTTAGTTGTTTTTGACAGTGATATGCTAATTTTCCTTGGAATTTTCTTTGGGGATTTTTTGTTTTTGTTTTTGTTTTGTTTTTTGAGGCCTTGAATGAGGTGGGTCCCCTCAGAGAGGATTTGTGTTAGATTCTGGCAGGTTCCCTCCACAAAAGAAAAAAATAAATTGTTGGACTTTACGTAGTGCTGGTCTTCTACTCAGATCTCAATTTCTCTTTTTTTGTTAAAGGAAAGGTTCAGTCAGGAATGAAGGCAGTAGTAGGCAAGCAGGCAGGAAGAGAGAGGAGAAAGAAGCACTTTATTTATTTTTCATTTACTTTTTCACACTGGTTGTTCCACCTGGGCCCAGGACTTGAATCCAGGAGTATGTGGCCTGAGTTCTTCAGAGGTAGCTAATCTAGCCACTGCTCCTCCATGGCACACTGAATCTTGATTTCTTAATACCATTATCTTCTGAAAAGAACTAGGACTTTTTGGAGACATGACTAATTCTAAGGGTAAGGCAAGAAAAGTATAAGATGTCCCAAGAACATTTGTTGGGTCAGAAGCTTTTTTTACAAAGTAATCAGAATGATGAGAATACGTCAAAAGGACATGGAAACAGCTCAGAGACTTCAGTTGGCCAAAGCCAGTACAATTTGAGCACCAAAGTAAATAACGAGAGTAGTGAATTATAATCCACTGAGTAAAATAAGAATGCAAGTCCATATTGATGATAGATTGCTAGATAGATAAGAAGGGAAGCTCATTATTATAGAATGCCAATATTTGAAGAAGAAATGATGGAGTTCAAAAAAACAGTTTTGAAATATTAATTTGTTCAAACAAGAAATCATTAATGCTAAGGTGGAGGGAAAGTTTGAAGAGTAAGATATTTACATAGCCTCAAAGTAACTCTCCACAAATTACCTATTAATTACAAAAGGAAAAAGTAACAAAGGGAAAAAGTAGCAACTTAACAATTACTTGACAGATACCATTTTAGACAAGTAATTAGTGTTAATATTGTAAATAATGGAACTGAATGACATCACATGCCTGCTAAAATGAGGCGCCAAGGATATAATATCACATATGTGATTTTTGAGAAGAAATAATAATAATAAGCACAATCTGAATCAAATGATGAGGAAAAATCAAATAAACTCAGTTTGTAGGAAATTGAAGTTTTCTGACCTGAACTCTTCAAAACAGTTGTAGGAGAGAAAACATTTTCTTCAACCCACTTAGATTCAGTGACTGGGTCAGAGAAAGAAACTGACAGAAGATTAACAGGAAAAAAGCAGACACATTTTATCTGATGTTGAGAGTTTTATGTGAATGGGGGAGTTGACTTCATAGAAAAAAGAGGAAAGCACCCCCAAAGAAAAAGTAACTTGGAGGCGTTTATACCATTATGACCACTCTGTAGAGGAGGGAAGGAGTTTCTGATCTCTTTAGAGTTGGTAAATTGTAGGAAGGTAAATACATAGGGGATCCTAATGGTGGATAAGCATTGCTTAGTGAGATTTGTTTATACAGATTCTTCTTGGCATCATCTCTGTCTCTTGTGATAAGGTTGTTCTTCCCATCCTGGAATGGGAAGGGTGGGGAAATGGTCTTCTTCAGTATGGGAATCAATACCCTGCTTTCAAGATGGATGAGGGGACCATGATCTCGCCCTATGTTGCCATTTTCTCAGTTGCCTTTAGCTCAAAATAATCTGTATGCAAAGGTGACATATTTTGGGGTGACATAACTGGTCCCCAAGGTTTTAAAAGACACAGAAAGAGTGAGGAACTTGTTCTGGCTAAGGGAAACTAAAGAAATATGTCAACTAAACACAGGGAATGGTTCTAATTGGATCTTGGGGAAATGGAGCTAAAGAACCCTCTTAGCATAATAGGTAAAATTGAAATTTGGACTGTGTATTAGTGTATTGAATCATTTTAAACTTCGTGATTTTGATAATTTCACTGTTAAGAATGCTTTTCTTCTTAGAAAAAATACACAGAAGTATTTTAGTGGTCATAGTGTCTGCAACTTGCTTCAGAAAAAAAACAGATGATATATAAGACAGAAAAATAATGGATAGAGAGAGAGAGAGAGAGATGAAAAAGTTGGCAACAAAAATTTTGTCAAGTAATCTGTTTGAAGGATATGAGAGAGTTCTTCCCACTATTCTTGCAGCTTTTCTTTAAGTTTGAAATTATTTCAGAAATTAAAGTTACCAACTAACTGAGAAAAGCATGGTGCTTCAACAAACAGCGTAAGAAGCAGCGGTCTAGTATGTGATTAAGTGTTTACAATTATTTCATTTGTGTTGGAAAAGAATGTTTATTCCTGAATTTGGGGGTATGGTTTGTTTTTGTTTTTGTTATTTCTTACATAAGTTCAGAATTCAAGGCTGTTAATTGTGTTATCCAAATCTTCTTTATAGCATTCTTTATACTTCATAGATATGAAAGATGTGCTGAAATTGTTCACTAGATTGTTGATTTATCATAATTCTATCCATCTGTGCTTTGTATGCTTGGAGCTATTTTCATTAAGTGAAAATAAATATAAAACTATGCATTACTCCTTTGCACACATTAGATTTTACCTCTGAAGTCTCCTTTCTTGTGAAATACATTTTTTAGAATTTTAATTTTTTTTTCTTATCTAAAGAGGAAGGAAAGAAGACAGGAATGAAGGCAAGCAGGCAAGAAACAGAGAGAAGGAAGCAGTATTTTTATTTATTTATTTGTTCATTTTGGTTTTTTGCCACACAGCCCCAGGTCACAAACCAGGGTCCTTGGAAAGGTCTACACCCCGGCCTCCAGCTTAGCCTCTGAGCCACCAGGGGCGCACCTAGAATTTTCTTTCGTGTAGACCTGTTGGTGGCAAAACTTGCTTTTTGTTTAAGGTGAATTCTCATTGTTTGAAAGATTGTCTTGCTAAGGATATAATTCTAGATGGATGGTTGTTTCTCTTAGAATTTCAGAGATATCATTCCCCTGCTGCTTGCTCTTTCATGGCTGCTGTTGTGAAGTTTGCTTTTCGTCTTATTGTCTTTCTTTTGCAGGTGATCTCTCTTTTTCTCTGGATGTCTTGAAGAAACTTTCCTTTGCCTTTGTTATTATAGAGTTCTCA